>OY660879.1:26460000-26575000 GCA_962446985.1 Xyrichtys novacula | reverse complement strand
TTCATCAACAAGTGGCTCCAACAGTCTGCGTCTCTAAACGTCTACACAATAAAATAAATCCACAGATTTTAAGGAGAAACGAGTGAAAGTTTTCAGAGAATCAGTTAAAGCAGCAGAGTGAAATGAATGTGTGTAAAAAGAGGATAAATGTGACCAAACAGGACGGAGCATCTGCAGCAGGGAGCGCCGCGCTCGGCTAATTAGCTAATTAGCTCTGACTCTGTATGCTAATGAGTGTTTTCTAATTTACATGGAGGCGCGGCAGATGGAAAAATGTACATAATATCAAAGCATGTGTTAGGAAACTGTGTTTTATACCCCGAGTGTGTGTGTGTGTGTGTGTGTGTGTGTGTGTGTGTGTGTGTGTGTGTGTGTGTGTGTGTGTGTGTGTGTGTGTCAGTGTGTGTCAGTGTGTGTGTGTGTGTGTGAGGGGAGGGGCTGGATTAATGCGAGCTAATCAATCAGACTGAAGAGTAGTGAACTACACACACATATACACACACACACACACACTTGATGAGAGAAATCAATCAGTGCAGGAAGATAGCCTGAGTGTGTGTGTGTGTCAGTGTGTGTGTTTCTTTCATGTGTGTGTGTGTGTGTGAGAGTGTGTGTGTCTCTGCTGGCTGTGATAAGTGGGTTAAGCTCCTCTGGGTTAATTAGACTGTTTTAGATGTGACTAATTTGCTGGCTACGGGCACCACAGTATGCTAAACACCCTGCAAGTGTGTGTGTGTTTGTATTACTGTGTGTGTGTGTGTGTGTGTGTGTGTGTGTGTGTGTGTGTGTGTGTGTGTGTGTGTGTGTGTGTGTGTGTGATTGTGCATGGGCAGGGCATCCTTCACAGCCGACACTCTGACATGTGTATATAAGATAAGTCATTATGAAGCTGTTGTCAAACATTCAGCTCGTCTGCCTCTGATTCCTGTTTGTTTTTTCAGAGTTTTTACTCGTTTCTGAGCAGATTTAGAGTCTGACTTTAAAATGCAGCGAGTTTTTTACAGACGGGAACATCTAACAACAATAAATCGATTTAAATCAGTAGGTTAAAGGAAAAGTCTGCACTTTATTGTCTTAATTTCAGTGGATGTTTTTGGTTTGGGTCTTTTTAAGTGGTTTATTTATTCTGGTCTTACGAGTATTTTTATACTTTCAGGACTCGACAGTGCGACTATTTCACTCGCATTTGTGACTAACAGTAGATGTGTGCAAATTGTAAAATGTATTTAGGGTCACATATGCGCACAAAAAATGTTTTTTTTTTTATGTAAATACGGTGGTGAAGTTAGTTTTAGGTTGGATATCTGACAGACATTCACTGAGGATCTACCGGTGTCTTCTCACTCTCCATAGCAGCGTGGTTAAATTTACTCGACACCCTCACTGTCAACATCGGTTTTGAATAAGGGACCGTCAATAAATTACCGGTTGATGTTCTGAAAAGGCTGTTTTCCTTCGAAGGCTTCCATGTCATGTGACCAATTGACCTAAAATTGATTTCAAATAATAGTACTAAGGTCGGACGATGAGACATGTCTCTTTATTTCATTAATTTGTCCTCATTAGATTTTTTGTGTTAAATTTAAAGGCAAATTTTGAACATTTTCTTAGATAGCTTCCATGTCATGTGACCAAAAGACCTCAAATTGATTTCAAATAATCGTACTTATGTCAACCAATAAGACAAACATTATTTGATTAATTTTCATTTTGCCCTAAAGTTCTTTGTGCGCTCTTTACTTTTTCAACATGTGAAAAACGTTAGTGTCAATCCCTGACTTTTGTAGATTTATTGACATAGTTTTAATACTTTTCTGGACGAGTTTTGATGAGCACATCTGGGTCTGATCCTGGATCAGATCCTGGGTCATATATGTGTTATTTGTTCCTGCTGTTTGGTGCAGGTCTAACTCCTCTGTGTCTGAGCGACTGTGACAGTTATTAAGGTGCTGATGCAGGTGTGGCCTCTGATTGGTCAAAGCAGCATAGGAACAACATCTGATTGGAGGAACAGAGCTTTGGTGATAGTTTGTGTCAGGTGTTCTTGATTTTTAGCTCGTAAACAGAAGGTTAAATAATACTGAGCAGTCTAAATTTAACATTATATTTCTCCCCTACATCTTTGGACTCTTAAATCCTACGTTTTCTCTGGTTCCTACCTGTTGAGTTGTTTTTTTTAGGGTCACACAAACAGAGATTAATCATTTCTCCTTTTCCTCTTTTTCTCTGCTGGACATGACGGCTGGTTTTCCTCCACAAAGGTAAGACTAAAATCATTTTTAACTCCACTTTTCTCCCTGTCTGTCTCCTTTCGTATCATCTCTGAGCTTTAGTTCTGTTTGACGTCTGACTCTGGATTGACTGGGCGATTACTGATCATGTTTCAGGTGTGACAGACTGATTTTTAGTGGAACATGCTGAACTTTTAAAAACCTGAGGTGCTCCATCTTTTGCACCTTTTTGTTCGTCCTAAAAGTCGTTCAGATTGAGGATTAATTTTGGAGAATCAACACCAACGACATGCCCACACAGAGGCGGCACAGATTAGGAATATTCTTCATAACGTGGCAAAGATCTGACCGGTTTATCGTCCGGCTTTCTCTTTTAATCTCATGTGAGAGGACTGCCGTGTGTGTCTCCTCAGCAACCTGTTAAACTAAATGGGAAGTGACAGATTCTCTCAAGGATAATGTGGCCAGTGAGGCTGATATTACCACACGCACACACACACACACACACACACACACACACACACACACTCAGAGAGAGAGAGAGAGCGTGGATGATCCATTTCCAGGTCTGCATATTGATCTGAGTCTCCTTTATTTGATCAAATAGGACCCCTGTGTAATTCATCTGTGTGTGTGTGTGTGTGTGTGTGTGTGTGTGTGTGTGTGTGTGTGTGTCTGTGTCTGTGTGTTTGTTAGCTTGTAGCGTGGTGCAAAGCTAACGCGTTAAAGACGATAAACTTACAAGCAAACACGGTGACTCACACTGACTCAGAGAGGAGCTGGAATAATGCAATCTTTGCGTCTGCACAGTTTTAGTCGTTTGAAGGAGGCAGCAGGAAAGAGCAAAATCTGAAATCTGCAAAACTTTGGACCCTTCAGAGTCCCTAAACTCGAGGTTGAGTTAGTCCCACATGTTGCTTCCTGCTCAGCCTCCTCTGTCTTCATGTCACTTTGCTGCAGAGCTCCCTCCCTCTGTTGTGGATTACTCAGTTTGGCATGTGTTACAACAGAGAGTTCAGAGGCGGCTGTTCTGTTTGATTGTGTCTGATCGTGGACTGACCTCTTCCCATCCTGTCCGAGTCTCTTTCTGTTTGTCTTTGACCGTGTCCCGCTCAGTCTGAGACGACCCGACTCTTTGTCTCTGGATTTTTTCTTTCCACTACCATGAAGATCTGCATGAAGAGTTTGCATGCTGCATGTCCTTTAAAAGAAAGAAGGAAATCTGAAATTCTGTAAAATGCCATGATTGGCAGCTTTATCGACCAATGAGGTTCCTGTGGCACGGTGCAGGATTAGCAGCATTAAGGAACTCTCTGTTCCTCTGCAGCACAGATCATTTCAGTTTGTGGAGCAGGCGCCTCATGTGGAGGATGAGCTGTGATTGTAAATGCATACAGAGATTCACACAGATCTGCATGTTTACATTTAACCAGGGTGACCATACATCCTCCTTTACCCAGACATGTCCTCTTTTTTGGGGGCTGTCCGGCCTTGTCCGGGTGAGTTTATAAAATCTTTAAATATCCGGGGTTTTGTGTGGAAGTTTTGAGTTTGTGTCGCGTGGATTTACTGAGTTAAAAGCGTGAAAAAAACACTCGACCCGACCTGAAAAACTCGTGCAACAAACTGGCTGTAAATGCACAATAAGTTAGTGCTCCTCAGAGGATGTTTTGGCCTCACTTTGCAGAGCAGGTGGTGGTGAAGGCGTGGTCCATCTGAGGGTGTCATGTTGGAGGTTATCATCTTCATCCTCCTTTTGTACAAATTTATTAAATTTCACAAACAGTCAAGACGCTCTGCTGCAACGATTCAAACTCCAGGTGCCGTTTCTCCAGCTCTTCATCCTGTGTGTGTGTGTATGTGTGTGTTTGTGCGCGCGCGTGTGTGAGACGCTGATTGCATGGGGGACTGTGGACTTAATGAGAGCTAATTGGAGCAGCCTGATGTTGTTGTTGTTGTTGCTGCTGCTTGCTAACATTGATGACGAGCTCTAATGATGCTAAGCTAATGACATTAGCATTGTAAATGTGCCTCTTCAGCAAACAACATCAGCGCAGAAATCACGGCCATAATTAGTACAGTTATTTTTAATACGGTGGTGTTATTTGGCCTATTGGGCTTAATGGAGTAACACAACACAGGCGTGCGTCTCTCTCACACACTCTCACTGATTACTACTTCACTTAAGTTTGTATTTTATATCAAATAAGGGAGTTTAACAATAAAAGGATCGAATTATTAAGTTAAATTGATGCAAAAATACAATAAAACACACATTTAACAGTAAAACAGCCACAGGATTAAGAGGGTCTTTCCAAAGCGGTGCAGTTTGCAGCGAGTTGCAGGATTTTACTTCTTTCACTCAAAAAGAAGTTTTTCAGAGTAATTATTATTATTTTTTTTTTATTTATTTATTTATTTATTTTTTGGACTAATTTTTTTCCTCTTCTCTGGGATCATGATCATTTAAAAACGAAGCGAACATGGCCCGCTTGTTTACTTTAATCAAGTTTTACTTTCTTTCGGGTTTGTGACTCTGGCAGATCCTCCTTTCTTTAAGTCGGATCAATGGAATCGTCATAAGTTTGTATCTCACTTAGTCAGGAAAAACAGAATCCCGTTTAGACAAAATGAAATAACTCCGTACAAAAGCTGAAGAATCAAAAAGACCAAAACGAAAATTGTATAGATTCTTGCAGGATTTAGAAAAAGAAAGACAAAAAAAGTAAGTACAAAAACAAAGGCCAGAAAAAAACAAAAAGACCCCAAAAAATTTGTACAAAAAACAAAAAGACCAAAAAATTTGTACAAAATACAAAAAGACAAAAGAAAATAGTAAAAAAAAAAAAAAAAAAACAGTCTGAAAAACAGAACAAAATTATGTCTAAAAAACAGAAAGATGAAAAAATTGCCTGAAAAACCGAGAGACGAAAAAAAGTATGAAAAACAGAACAAATATTTTTGTCCGAAAAACAGAAAGACTAAAAAAATAGTCTGAAAAGCTTAAAAAAACAAAAAAAATAGTACGAAAAAAACTGAATAAAAATTTGACTGAAAAACAGAAAAAAATTGTCCGGAAAACAGCAAAAAAAACTGTTCCCTTTTCTTTTTTTTTGTAAGTGGATGCAATAGGCTTCCATAGTTCTGCAGAATAAAATCAACTAAATGACTCAGAATGAAGCTGCAAAGTTTGTAAGAACTTCAAACCTTGTTTTAGTTTTTTGTCTTTTTCGTGGTTAGTTTGTGTGATTGCTTTAAGGACCTTTGTGCAGCACGTTATCAAAACGCCACTGTAGGCTGTATCTGTGTTTGTTTGACACTCTACTCTCCAACATTTAACATTGTGCTGCACTCTATCAAACTCACACTCCACCTTCAGAAGAGTCCCATCTTTATTTGATTGTGTGAATTTGTTGCTCCCAGCTGCGGCTGAAAGTGGAGTTTGTACAGATGATCATACCGGCGCATAAACACACCGCAGACAGATCTAGAGGTTGATCCGAGCCAATCCCATCCAGCTGTGTTTGTTTAGCACCTTTCCTGCAGCCCGAAAAGCCTCACATCGAACAAACAGGCAGAGAAACGACTGCAGCAGCGATAGATTAGATATATCACTGAAACAAGAGAGGAGATGATTTACTTTGAAATTAGATTAAATTAATAATGCACATTAATGCATTTAGACTCTATTTGATGTACTTGGACATGGCACCTGATTTAACTTGTGATAAATGTTGATTAAACTTACAGGATCGACCTTTTTCTCGAAGTTTAAGTCATTTTCTTTTACCTTTAGAGTTTGGTGCAGATTTGTGCGTGCAGCTGCAGCAGGAACAGTCCATCGTTCATTAAAACACATGTGCTCGTTTACAGAGAAATGTTTTTTTTCCACTCAGACATGCAGCCTTATTTTCCAAATCGAGCCGACCCCTGCTGTTTCCTCCAAACTCTTCTTCCCCTGCGAAGCATTTCAGGAAATGTTTTTAAAAAATGCAAAAGGAAGCAGACGGGCCTGGACTGAATTATTTAAGATTTGTCCAACTCCAGTGAATCCTGAGCTCCATGTTTTAAAATGCACAAAGACTACAAGAGTCAATTTGAGGAAGATTTAAAGAATATAAAAATGTTTTTCCTGCAGAGTGTGAGTGAAAGAGAAGCTGCTGGAAAATTCTGCACATTCCCAGAGTCTGTTTGAGGTTCTGTATCCCAAATTATACGGTTTGTTTCCAAGACGACTTATTTTAAAAAAGCAGGGAAACTTATGTGCTCGTGTGTGTGTGTGTGTGCGTGTGTTCTTGTCCTGACATGACATGCATTATTTACAGCCTGCCTGCACTGCTCAGGAACCCTGTTATTTTGCGTGGGTGTAAAAAGCGTGCACGCTGAGCGCAGAGCGGTACGTCCATCACAGCTGTTGCGTAACGTTTTGAGTCCCGTGTGACTTTGGAGCTGCGGCTGTGCGGAGCGAAACACTGCTGCTCTCTGCCGCAACACAGATCCTCCTCATGTCTGCTGAGGCATGTGGGCTATGAGGAGCTGGATCCTGCATGTGTGTGTGTGTGTGAGTGTGTTTTTTAAATCTGTCGTGTTGGATCAGGACAGCAAATTGTCAGAAAAAAATCAGATAAAAGTTGCTGCAAACCTCAAAATCTTGATGCTTTCATATTTAAAAGATGATTTTTAGAGTTTTCTGCATCACTGTGACGTGTTTCCACCGTGTGCAAATTAAGCTTATCGCCCAGCCCTACTTAGCAATATAGATTATTTCTTTACCCTGAATTGTAGTGCCTGTGTTCAGGTTGTTTTGTTAGTTAAGTTTTTAACCCCCAAGTGGTCCTTCCTGAACTGATTTTTTTGTGATTTAGCTGCAGTGAGTGAGTTTTCTGTCAGTTGAAATATAAGCATAAAGATGCAGACATGTGTAAAAGCCATAAGGATAAGTAGAAACACAAGCGTGCTCGGGTTGGTCCTCAGGGGAAATGTTTGGTTGTTGAATTCTGACGCATTCAAGGACATCAGGAGTTTTCTTTTCAGTTGAAATGAAAACATAAAGATGCAGACATGTGTAAAAGCACAAAGATATCTTCTGTCGCCAGGTTGCATGGCGTAGTGCTTTCCCCCATCTTTGGCTCTCCTGCTGCACCAAAGCTCACTGATACTTGATTGGTCAGTTCCACTCTGACACTTTCCATGCAGTGGAAATAGGCACCCAAGAATAGATGCACCTAAATTTGCAGGCAAAGACAAATTCATAATCACTTAAAATAGTCTCAGAGCTCGAGAGCTAACCAGAACGACCTAATCCTGTTAAATAATGAGGGTCTGAATGACAGACAGGATCCAGATGAATCCACCTGTTCTACAAACACACCTGTAAGTGCTGGAGACCTGATGAATGTAAACACACAAACATGTATATTCACAGGGACAAGCATATGCATGTTGTAGACAAGACTGAGGGTTGGCAGTATAAAGGCCACAGCACAAAACAACAACAACAACATCCGCACACACATAAACACGCACACAAACACACACACACTCCAGGGAGGGAATATCCCTCGTTTGCATGCAAGAGCTGCTGCAGAGAGAAAAGCCTGTTTTTGTAGATTATGGAAATGACTGCATGGAGATGAAGTCTCTGTTTGTGTGTGTGTGATTGTGTGTGTGTAAGAGTGCGTGTGTGTTAATGCAGACAAGCTGTGTTGTGTTGACAAAGCAGTTCCCGATGAACTGAGTGTGGTTACACAGTCGAGAGCTGACTGAGAGCCAAAATGTCAGCTTTATTTGAGGGTGTGTTTTATATTAGCTCAGGAGTGTGTGTGTGTGCATGTGTGTGTGCTTGTTCCTGCACATATTTTCCTTCTTGCTTGCATATATGCCTTCACCCGTGTGTGTGTGTGTGTGTGTGTGTTTGCGTACTAAGACGATTAAAGCAGTAGGTCAAGGTGAGGTAATGTAAAAACAAAGATACACACGCTGCGTCCAGTGTGTGCATGTGTGTGTCAGTGTTAATGATTGTGTAGGTGTGTGCGTGTGTGTTTGTGTGAGTGTGTGTGTACTACATGGATTATGTATAATGGAGAAAAATGCAAATCATGCAATTACAAGCCCCAAAGCCAAGTATTAGAATTAATGCCTGCAGCAGATGTGATGGAAATGAAGTAAATTTCTGCATAAATTAGCATACTGTACAGCAGGACAACCCCCACAACACACACACACACACACACACACATGTGGACACAAACAAACATGTGTACACACGCACACACAGGACTTGGCGCCTCTTTATCACCTTTGTCACATTTAATTGTTGTGTTTTCGTAATTAATACGCCTTCGTTTTTCTGTGTGAACCAGGCGTCAACTTCTTCTTTTATTAAAGTAAACATCCTCAACAGCGCCTCCTACAGACCAGTCTGCTCATTAACCCTAACCTAATGTAAGAGTCTAAATGTGAATGGCATATTTGAGTGGTGAGGTGTTGCAAAAGCCTCTTGATTTTGGATTAACCTGATTTCCAACCAAACCTCATTTAAAAAACAAGCGATTTAAAGTGAAGGCTGAGAACAGTATTTCTATTCATTTCATTATCTTGTTTCTGAGTTAAAAACAACAACTACTATTAAACAGTGTATTGTTCGGCGCTATCTAAATTGTATTAGCGTGCAAAAGATCATAGGATGAGGGGGCCTGCAGAAGATGCACCTGATGCAGCCTCCATGGTGTCAAAAATGCAGGATGCACTGCTTCGATGCAGTCCTTGGATTAGGACAGAGATAAGGGGACTGAGAGACAAACTCAACTATGTTTTTGCCACATGGTCAACAGTAAGAATGCAGCACATCCCTACTGTTTCATATTTGCTCTTAAATCTGTCTGTTTCTTCATATTTATGAAGTTTGACATCTTCAAATCTCACGCAGAAGCTCCTTTTAAGAAGTCCACCAAGAGTTGAGGGAACTGATGAGGTTTAGAGATGATTTTTGAAGACCCTGGAACAAAAACCTGCAATATCCAGGGTTTTTCTTCTTCAGAGGGGTAATGTTTATGATTATGAATTTTAGATATCAATTATTTTGTCACATTTGTTTGGATTTTCTCAAATAATCAGTCCACGAATGCTGCCATGTGAACGTCTTTTTATAATCTGCTGTATTTTCTGCAGAAGTACAAGTATTTCTGTTCGGCACGAGTTATTTTTACTCGTCCACATTTTCTCTCTCGTAGAGTTTGGGTTTTTCTATTTTTACTCCACTATCCTAACACTCGCTCACATGCAGCCACACACACAGAGTTGTGTTTTGGATCCGTTTAAAGCGCTGGCAAAGCGAGAGGAAGCTCATCTCCATGTTGCCATGGAAACGTAGAAGAGAAAATGTTTGATATGTCCTTGGATGTTTACATGAAGCTGTCAGAGTGTGTGTGTGTGTGTGTGTGTGTGTGTGTCTGTGTGCGTGTGTGTGTGTGTGTGTGTAGAGTCGTATTTGCAGTAGATTCTCCGGTACGTTCCTGCTCATCGTGTTAAAAGGAGAGAACAAGAGTCCTCATTACATTTGAGCTGTTTCTATTCTGAGACTGCAGACGAGTTAAAAAATGCTAAACTGATTCTGTTCCTCTCTTTACAGATAGAAGAGCTTTTTTTTACCATTTTACAACACATCTGAAAAACTACGACTAAAACAAGGTCCAATCTTAACCTGGTTCCTCCGTCTGATAAAGTTAAAGTCTGGATTGTTCGCCTGATTTTCCTGAAACGTTAAGAGTGATTTTACCTTCACAGATATTCAATGTTTACGATAAGAAAGGACAGGTTTAGAGAGAGTTGACTCCAGTTGTTGCTAAATGGATCTGTCAGCATGTATTGGTCATGTATTGGTCATCATTCGTCATTATCTTAGGCTTATGTTCAGGTTTTAAAATCTTTGCAGTATGGGCCAAACTTAAGCTGCAGAAAAGGAGATCAGGGGAGAAAATTCAGAGTCAGAGTCAGTGCTTATAATAAAACCGTGACTTGACGATAAGAGGTCCTTGCCACACAGTTTAAAACAAAGGATAGATGAAGAGGAAGTAGCAGACCGCCAGCTAACTAGCTGTAGCAGCAGAGATGATTCAGCACTTTTAAAACTGACGGTTTAAAGTTTATTGTGAGTTAAAATCAAAGTTAAACAGATTGAGTCTCTTCGAGTTACTAATAAACCGAACATTTATCATTTCTGATGGTTTAACTGTTCTCTACCTTTCAAAATAAAAGCACAACTTCTCCAGAGAAATTCAGTCACAGAGCTGATGATGGACCATAATTTGAATATTTTGACAGCCTAGGGCTGGATGACATGGCCTCAAATCAAAATCATGATATTTTGAGCAATTCACCTCGATAACGATTTATCACCCAGCCCTATGACGTGTAATTTAAATGTGTTCATTAGTAAAGTTAATGAAGTAAAGTGCTGCTCCACTCTCATACTGCTCAATTTGACTGATTATTTCACTTTATAATATCGTCAAGATCAAATATCATCATCACGATAATTCGCAGAGGTGAAAATCTGTTTTTATACATTAACTACGACTTCTTAAAGTTGTGCCTGTGCTCAGGTTATTTTGTTAGTTAAGTTGTTAACTAACAAAAAACAGTTCAGTTGTTAGTAAATTTTGTTATCGCTATATTTTCAGTTTATCACCCAGCCCTATGACGTGTAATTTAACTGTGTTTATTAGTAAAGTTAATGAAATAAAGCGCTGCTCCACTCTTATCCTGCTTTTCCTCAATTTGACTGATTATTTTACTTTATAATATCATCAAGATCAATATCATCATCACGATAATTCACAGAGGTGAAAATCTGAAAAACTACAACTTTTTAAAGAGAGGGAGGTCACTTAAGAAAAGGCCTGAACTAAACTCTAATATAATGTGTTTTTATTCTTCTCGAATTACAGCGAGCTCAGCGGTTTGTTTACCTGCAGCTGCCCATCAGGCTGTTTATCAAACTCACTCACACTCTGCAGGGTCTCGGGTTAAAGGAGTCGCAGTAAATCTCAGGGAGGCTTTGCTCTTTCCTTCACACAGAGAAGTTAACTGTAAATAAAACCAGTTGGATTTTAATTTCATTGAACACACACACTCCCTCAGACACACACACACACACATTCACAGAGAGACAGAGGGAAGATATCTGCGGAGTCTTAGGTTAAAAGGCGTACAATAAATCTCCAAGAAGCTTTGTTCTCTCTCTGAAATGGAAAAGTTCGCGATAAATAAAACTGGAATTAAATTTCAATCCGTACACACACTCGCTCATTCATACTCAAACATGCAGACGGTGTGATGCCCCTCATATTGTCTGTGTGACTGGAGAATAAATGAGAGAAGAGTTGATGCACTGGGTAGGTGAGAATCCTCAGATAACCCCGGCAAACACACCTTTCTATCTCACACACACACACACACACACATTTAACACTGTCCAGAGAGAGCGTGTGGGTGTGTGTGTGTATGTGTGTGTATGTGTATGCGGGGGAAGGGGGGCGTGTTCGGTCTCGTCTGCATGGCGGGTTGTTGCAGTCAGCCAAGGTCACGTCACAGTTTTATGGCAGGACTTTCTGTCAGAAATCGGGTTTTTAACGAGGGAAATGAACCTTGAAAACAAGCCGACGAGTTCTGGACGGACCGAGAGGATTTAAAGAGAAACATGTCGGACCGTAGGAATGTTCCAGCAGCATGTGTTTGAGGGCCGTATGTCTGCACAGGTTCAAAACAAACCAGTTAAAACACACCTGGAAACATGAAGTTTGAAATGGTCCTTTTTGAAGGTCCTCCTGGTGACTTTGTAACATTTGTAGCAACATTCATCTCTCGACGGGGTGTCTAACTCGGCGTTACGGCGTGTTTGACTTAATTTTTAGCCGGAATATCCCTTTAAAGTCCCCCTGGTGTAGAAGACACGGTCTGTTTAGGGGGAAAAGGGTTGAATTTTGTTCCTGCATGAAGACTTTCATCGTGTTCAGCAATGTGCAATTTTTATGCCACCGTGAAGCTCTTCTGTTATCACCTCCTGCACCTCCTGAATAGATGAACCTCAAGGGTCGTAACGTTTCTCAGACAGTCAGGTTTAAATAACGATGTTTGTTTGGTCCATTTGTGTCTTTTGCAGATTCAGAGGAATTCAAACCTTTATTTGAACTCTGGGGTCAAAGTTCATATTCAGACTGTCATGAGCTGCTCAGACTCATAATGATAGAGTATATCAGCACAACAGGCGTCTGAAGTAGCTCGCCGTATGATCCAGCAGAGGGCGCTCTTATTGTAACCTGACCAATCCATTCATCTGTGCATCCATGGTCAACCCTAGACTTCTTGCATGAGGCTCAGAAAAACGTCATTAAATGTCAACATACCCAAACATTTGCACGACATGTTCGATATTCATTAGCAATTTTCGAAAAACTTTGTGTCTTTTTATGTTTTCTATTATTCTAAATGTGCAGTTTGTTGACATGTATCCTCACATCTCTGCATGTTGATTGATAAAATAACAACATTTAGGAATATAAAGTCCACTTTATGAAGATAAACACAGCCTCTGGTTTATCAATGATTCTATTATTCTGACTTTAATTCCTTTAAGATTATGTCAAATATTGGTCTGTTTTTGGGGCCTTTTCTGCACCAATTAAACGTGTGCATTAGAAATCAAACTCAACAAACTTGATTGGCATTCAGTAACTTAGTAAAAATTTACCAATAAGTTTATTAACATATATTGATTTGGACCCCGTAGGATTTTTTGATGCCAGAGAGTCGTCGTCACGTGAGTTTAAATCATGCAGTAAATGTTTCTGGGAGTATTTCTGCACGGCTATAAATGCACAACTTGTTGAATCATAAAATACTTGCAAAATTTAACATAAACATGTTGCACGGCCATAAATTGTGCAAAATAAACAAACATAAAAATTTAGTGAGTCTACGAGGTGATCTGTCAAAACGTTTCACAGTTTAGTGTGTGAGATACAAACACTTCATCCCAATGACAACAGCCAACAGATGGCTCTATATCACTGCGCCCTCCTCTCTGATTTCTCTCTCTCTCTCTCTCTCTCTCTCTCTCTCTCTCTGTTGGTTTTCTGTATGTGCTGCTGTAATGGCTTCAGTCTCTACAACGTGCAAACATTGATCCTGGCAACACAACAACATCTGTGAACTAGTGTTAAACAGCAGGAAAAAAAAAAAAAAAAGGTGACAAACTCCCATCCAACAATATTACAGAGCCAAACACACAAACACGAAACAGGAACAGGTCAGGAAACACACACGTGCCTTTGTTACACCTCACATTAACACAACCATTGAGCATTTAAGTGGCCAAGTGTGAACGTGGCTGTGCTTTTCCACGATTTTAATACGCTCAGACAGAAATAGTAGCAGCTCAGGAGACGACGAAGAAATGTAAATAAAGCAATCTGTTATCCTCATTAATTCACAGAGTAGGCGGAAACCACCGTCTATATAATATCTTAATCTGGATAGGAGGAAGTTCTGTATCAGGGATTTCTTCTTGTGCTGAAGTCTGAGTGTCGGTGTCGTCTCAGCAGACAGTGATGGATGTGCAGAGAGCAGAGCGCATGATTGCAGAGGAGAATCTGATCAGCAGCTCCTCAGGCAGGTTCAATCTCACGGGCCGGTGTGTAGGAGAGCACGTCTCCCAGCAAGTTTGGGAGATTCTGTCTTTGTTGGACACACTCTTAATGTCATTAGAGATAACGGATCGCAGTAACCCGGATTTCTCTGCGGCTGTTACAGAGATGGTGATTATGAAGGGGGTGAGAGTGGATCTGCATGCCTGGAGCTCAGACAACAAACTCTGGTGTGAAATGAAGTGTCGGACTGCAGTTCTTTAAACAGCCTCTTAAGAAAGGCCTCAGTCCTTACCTGCTAAAACTGGATATTTATTAGACAGTAAAAAGCTAAAGACAAAGGTTACAGTTAGCATTGTTGATGTATAAAGGTGGGAAAGATACAGTGACTTTTCTTAAGATTCAACGCAATACAATGCCATGTGATATATCAGATACAATTCAGTACAATATGATATAATACAATGCTAAGAGCTAAAAGCTGCACCTGATGTCCAAGCAGTTTGACCGATCAATGCTAACAGCTGATTATATTGATTATAGGGGTGGGAAACACTGACATGTTATGATACAATATGAAACAATTTAATACAACACCATATGATACAATACATAATGTGATACAATAGGATTCTATAGGATACAATACAATATGATACAATTTGATGCCATACCATACCATATGATGTAATACAATACACCTGATACAATAAGAGAAAATACAATACGATGCAATGTGATATGATACGATGTAATTCGACACCATATGAAACAATACCATACAATACACAATGTGATACAATACACAATGGGATTTAGTAGCATACAGTACAATAATATACAGTATGATACAATGTTATGTAATGAATTGGAATGCGTGATGATACCATACCATATGTAATATGATATACCAGATACAAAAGGATACAATATAATACGATATGATACAATGTGAAGCAAAACACAATATGATACATTACAATTGGATATGATGCATTGTGGTGCTTTTGTCACACTGCAATACAATATAATAGGATACAATATAATATGATGCAATACAGTAAGATACAATCCAATACAATTCAATAATATACAGTACTGTAATATTCAATGCCGTTCAACACAGTATGGTTCAATAGATACAATACAAAACATAAAAGACAATATGTATGGTATGAAATTATACTTTATGGTATGAAATGATGTGATGTAGTAAAATACAATATGACAAACTAAGATACAGTACTGTATGATACTTCTGCCATAGAGTCACTATTGTAAGAAAACTAATCGGTGCTATACTGTTGTTTATTTCTCGGCCTCGAACCTTTGATGGATGTTTTCCAGCCCTTCATATTTCTTGTCTGTATTTGGCAGTCCTGTCTAATAAAAGTAAAAAATTCAACTTTAAAGAAGGAAATCTGGGCATGTAAGTTCACAAACTCAAGTAGCATCTGTTTTATAGTCACTGACCTCAGTTTTTGTCTGCGTGATGTTTCCTAGTTTATATCTGAAGTATTTTTTATAAGCAGATCCTTCAGATATGACCCTGTTGTTTGAGGAAAAACTTCAGTTTCTGGTCACAGATTGAACAAGAATAAAGCGTTGGTCCTTTTAAGGGGTGAGTGTTGTTGCTGACTCTAGTGTCGGTGCAGTATAAGGCTCTCATGGTGTCCATTATCAGGGTTTAATGGACAGGGCTCAGATAATGTATTCTCGGTCAGGTTTTATCCCCGTCTTCAAACACTCAGCTCTTGAGATGCTGCTCTCCAGGCTTTGATTTATGATTTCTGCCATGTGCATGAATGCCAGCCTAAAATATCTCATCATGGTGGTTGAATCGCAAATATGTGAAGAATTATGAGCAGGAGGAGTCCAGATGTGAGGGCCTAAAAGTGTTTTCTCTGCGGGTTTATTAAAGTGAAATAAAGACAGACTCTGAGTTCATGATGTACGAGCGAAATCAGGTTTAAATACTCTGTGATGGATAGTGAGGAAGAGCTGAATGAATGTGTGGCCTCAAGTGACCGGGAAGGACTGCCAGCTCTGTGTGTGTGAGTGTGTGTGAGAGTGTGTGTCTGTGTTCATCGTGCCTCTGTGGTGTTGCTTCGGTCACACCCTGCCTCACATCGCCCCAGACCATCTGTCAACTACATGACCAGGACACACGCACACACTCTCTCTCTCACACACACACACAAAAACACACATCTGGCCAGAACTCGCCCTTCCACATCCTGTCAGCCACTTTCTCTCTCCCTATTCGTGTGTATGTGTGCATCCGGGCGATCAAACAGTTAGAAGGCCACGGCCCCTCGGCAAACTATTGATCTGTAGATGATTCAGTGTGTGTGTGTTAATGTAAGTGTGTGTTTGTGCTGTGATTTACTGCGGACCACAACACAAAGACAGAGCCCGGGATTAAAGGACAAGTCAGATAGTGATTTTGCCTACTGATCAGATTAAAGGGGGTGCTAATAAGAGAAGGCTTCGATTAAAGAAGCTGCAGTTCCTCAAGTGTCCACTAGAGGCTGAGTCAAAGTGAGTCAATCCCCATAGAGCCCCATGTTAAACTGTCTGACTTCACAGCAGAATTAAACATGTTTACAGCCTGAGACAGAAAAACAAACATGGTTTCTATTAATTATTTTCTCCTGTCATGACAGCTTTGTAAAAATAAACTTTTGTTACTTTTATTTTTTGTGTTGTTTTAGTGTGGATCCTCATATCTGAGACAGTGTATTGTGAATACTACCAAATTAAAATCTCATGACACACGCAGCAGTAGTGAACCTTTTTTTTTTAATGTGTGTGTATTTAATTACATGTAAGCTGCATTTCAAGTTTTGTATCTTAAATATCGTCACAGTTTGACAGCTTCTAGTTAAAAAGCTCTCCAGAATAACCACATCTGAATCAGTCAGTGCTGACATGAACAAAGAAAAACCTCTAAACTGAGTCGATTTTCTGTTTTTTAAGTTAGTGAAAGTTGTAATATTTTTGTAAACAGGTTTCCAACAGGGACAGAATCCTCACTTAGCATGATGCTAACATATTACAATAGGAAATCCTGTGGATAAAAGGTGAAGCTAGCAGAATTAGCATTAGTCTTTTTTGGTAAGACTTTACAATAACCATAACATAAATGGTAAATAGATCATTTATAAATGGTTAGCAGATAGTTTATTAATGTTTATAATTAATCATTTATAAATAGTATATAGACCGTGAATTGTAGTTTTACCGCTAACATTAGTTTGTTATTCCAGATTGCTTTGAGTCGACCCCATATTAGTGATTAGTGATCCTGACTATATGACTATAAGGGGTGGGAGAAAAAATCGATTCACAGAAGTATCACAATATTTTGTTTTACAGTTTTTAAATTAATTTTCACATTCAAGAACCGTTTTTGTTTTGTTTTTGTTTTTTTTTTCAAATTTAAGAATAAATCCTAAAATCTGACTTACATGTGATGTGAATTTTTTGGGGGGAATATGGTTCCTGGAAAAGTCAGTAGTCATTCATAATCATTCAGCTGTTTCACTGGTGTTAAAAATGCAAACTTAAAATCGACAGTATCGTAGAATCACAATTTTAATCGAATCACGCCAGCCCTGATTACTATGATATTAACAAAAATCTGTGTGTTTTATCGCGTCATCTGGACGAGCTAGTTTTGCACTCAGCTAACTGTTAGCATGTTAGCGTTTTTCATACCTTGTTTAGTCTCTCTCTGCCTGTTTATGGGAGCTAGGATTCTCCATGTGGAGAAAATTGCCGGATTAGTGTTACCTGTTAGTTTCTCCGCCGTTGGAAAGTGGGGCAATCAAGTGGTTGTAAGCTCTTTGGCCAATAAATCAATAACTCTGCTCAGCTGCTCACCAGTCCTCGGGTAACAGGGAGGTTAACTCCTCCATTTATCAGCTAATGAATTAGCCAACAACGCAGACTGTACGGCTTTACTAACTGGACGGTTGTTACCCTCTCACTCATCCTCTCTCTCTGGACAGTCAACAAACCAATACAGGACGCTATGATCACTCTGCAGTATATTTATTTATTTGTTGAGCTCGTCTCCTAATTTCAGATATTTTATTTTTATTTTTAAATGTAGTCTTTTAGTGAAAACAACGTCAGCCCAAAAAAAGGACGAGGGTCTGAGTGCAGAAGAGGAGAAGACGAAGACGAAGAGAGTGGTGAAAACAATTTTGGGGAATGCTGCTCTCATTCACAGTGGCACCACCTCCTCCTCCTCCTCCTCCTCTTCCTCCTCCTTTTTCTCATTCCCTCACTACACATACACACACACACACAACACACATGCACACGCACACACGCACACACACAAAGCCATCCATAATAGATGCTGGCTGTAGGCAGACTCTGGTGGGTTGGACTTTATAGCGCAGCTGGATGTGCAGGAGGACGGCAGAGGCAAGATGGTAGAGCAGGTACTTCTGAGAATACTCTCCTTTTCCTCCATCTCTCCCTCTATCTTCTCCTCTTCCTCTCCTCTCACTCTCTCGCTCCTCTCTGTTTGTGCTGTGACTGCAGAAGGCAGCAGGCTGCATGCTCCTTTTCTGGTCTCTGTGTATGTGTGTGTGTGTTTGTGTGTGTGTTTGTGTGTTTGTGTGTGTATGCAGCAGATTTGGACTGCAGGGCTGCATGCTCTGTTTTTGTAGCTGTCGATGTGTTCATGCATCTCTTTCTTTCTCCCTCTTTTGAGCCCTACGAGAGTCGATGCATTCACAGATTGGAGAGAGGAGGAAAGAGAGGAGCTGCAGCTCTCTTTTGGAAATGAATCCCAGAAATCCCGCGAGCTGGAATCGGTTTGTTGTATTTGTTCGTCGATGAGAGCGAGAGCAGGAACATGAATGATATACAATGAGATTCAGATGTCTGTGAAACAATAGGTGGGAATTGTTGTCAAGTCTTTCAGCAGAGCTCGGATGTAAATGGGGTCGTACTGCTGGAATCAGTCTCCTGGTCCTGCTGGTAATGAGGGAATCCCTTCATAGGAGGACTCCACTGTAAAAATGGAGGAGAGAATATCAGCAACTTTAGCTGCAGCTGAGAGAGGAGGAGTGAAAACATGCAGAGAATTCATTTTTCATTTATTTACGTAAAGACCAGACTGAAGATTTTTAAAAACAACAGGCTGAACTTCATGAGTTAGAGGGTAGTTCAGCCATTTTCTCCACAAACTCACGTTAAAGTCCACAGATCAGCCTCGCTCTCTCGCAGATGTTGCGCACAGCTGGAGGTTATCTGTCTGAGACACGTTCTCGCTCTCTGGAAATGTTCTGTTTGGTTTAGACGAGGGGTGGGGAACGTAGAGGAACATGTTCGGGAACATTTCTGCAGAAGAGTAAAAAAGCAGGCGACTGACCCTGCACCTACTTAGCGACGGGTTCAAGTCCCTGACAGTTACACACACACCTGCTGACCTGACCTCGCTCTGAGGGGCGGGCCGAGTACGGTCAGTTTACATCCAGGGTGAATGGACTCGGACGTTCGTGGTCTTTCAGTCACTTCCTGTAGCAGGAGTCTGATCCTCTGGAGTTTGCAAATAGCTGGAGCAGCGATCATTGGGGGGCCTGCGAAGTGTCAGGGAATCAGTTCTTCACAGAGCTGCAGTGGTCAGATGGTTCATTAAAAAGTCCACAAACCAGGGGAGAGTTGGAGGTACAGGGCGGATGATAAGAGCCCGGACCAGAGTGGGGAACAGGCATATTTCCCTGGTGGTGTGGCGATGGCAGCAGAGGTAAATTGGTCATCAGGGCTTCTTCAACATTTCCTACAACAGATTTTCTAAACAGGAGAGAGACGAAGAGTTCGATAAAAACCATGTGAGGGGACCCAGAAGAGAGCCCTGAGGGACTCCGGTCCTAATGCAGCAAGGTCGAGATGACATTCTGGCTGTTAAAGAGACGGATAATTACTCTGGCTTCTTGAGTCACGATAACAGGAAACTAGTTGATGTATTTTTTTTATCTGTTTGTTATTCTGGAGGAAGTAAAAGAGTTTTTTTTAATCTACCAAAACATGAATTCACTTCTTTTACCCTCACACAGTCCAGTTTGTCGCAGTAACGCAGCCATAAGCCTGTTTGCCGACTGTCACAATACAACAAAAGTACAAAGAAAAATCCACTTCTCTTTTGTCACAGCTGACAGTAAGAACCGTCCGTTCAAAAGAAGTCGGCGTGTTGTTAATAAATGACTGGAACTCAAAAATGCATCAGTGTTTTTTTATGATAACAAGCTGATATTTGCACAGAGGTATAAGACGTCGATTTGAGATATCTGGATTCTCAGAGGAGCTGAAAACAAAGGATGAGAGTTTGAGTTTCACACGGGGGATAAAAAAGAGAGAGGCGTTTTATTCTGAAAGAGTCGAGCTCCTACTGTCTTTCTGTGCGCAGGATTTTAATTGTATTCCCTCGGTCGCCTGTGAGTGTGTATTTCTGCGTGTGTATATGTGTGCAGCGCTCTGCCACGTGAAGCATATTTCAGCCCTCTAAATGTGGTTCTCATTACACAGCAGAGCATTTAGCCAACACTCACTGTTTCTCCCTCTCTGACTCTCTCTCTCTCTCTCTCTCTCAGCAGTAACCTCTAACACACACACACACATCCACGTAGACTCACACAGTGTTTCGACCACGTTCACTTTCTCCCCTCAATGTTTCCACTGAGTGTGTTTTTTGTTTTTGTGAATGGTAGCTAAAACCGAGTCTCTCAAACATGCAGCCGTCGCTGAGATGATTTCTCTTGTGCAGTTTTTCTCAGATACTTTATCGTCTGTGTTTGTGGTTTTTGGTTTTCGCACAAATGTCTTTCCTACTGTGTGTCAATGTGCTGCTTGTCAACAAACACTGAACATCCTGCGTGAAGCGGAGGGATGCTGCTGGTTTCACACAGTCACACTCTTACACTGACGCCTCTTCATGACCTACATCAGGACTCATATGGACACCATCTATAATTACAACTTCAGGGCCCTGTATACTGGATTTAAGGCCTGTGGTACAAAGAGAATAGTCTTAGCAATAGGGCTAGGTGATATGGCCTCAAATCAATATCATGATATATTGATCAGTTCACCTTCGATAATGATAAATGGACGATAACTCCTCCACAAGCTGCTCACCCCCTCCCACATTAACTTCGTCTACTTCAGTCGTCGGTTATTGTCGTAAATTTCTGTATTGGTTTATTTTCGGTTTATCGGCCAGCCCTACTTAGCAAAACTGATTATTTCTTTACCCTGAATTGCAGTGCCTGTGTTCAGGTTGTTTTATAGTTACAGCAGGTAAAAGAGCAAAAAGACTTGATTGCTGTTTGGTACGGTGGCCCTGAAGGTCAATGGCACAAATATTTCTAGAAGTGGACAAAAAAAACTCGTACATCACAAATTAAATTTTAGAATGAGATCAACAATTTTGTGATTTTTTTTGTTGCCTCCTTGAAAATCTGACCCCTTGACCTTCAGGGACACCGTAGTCTGAGGGTAGAGAGTTCGTCTTGTTGCTACCCCATCCATCCCGGAAACCGGATTTGTACTGCACATGTGCGAAACATACGTCACTTCCTCTCCTTGTATTTCAATGCATTTTACGACAGTAAGTCGTTACTATTGCTACCTACACAATACGATCCATACTGATCAAGTATGTCGTCTTAAAAACTTTATTTAAACTACTGATCGATTTCAGAAACCAGCTGGCGATGTGACAGGCTAGCTAGCAGGAGGCTCCAGGGCTAATGCCGAGGCATTCGCCAGAGCTCCTGCCCAGTACGGTGAGACATTTTGCCACAGACAGTGCCGCCACCCGGTCAAAAATCATGGTACTTGACTTTTCAAAGTATCAAGGAGGGATTCATTTTGTTTATTTTATAAATTAAATTAATTAACAAGAAACCTACACATTATGGCCAATAAAGTTCAGTGTTTTTATACAGCGTTTCAATTCCAACAATGAAATATTCACATTTATTCAAGCCTTTTATAACTACGTGCAATTCTACAATTTAGCTGTAATAGGAACCTTTAATCATGAAAATGGGCGCCATTCTCTTGACTTCCTGGCGCTCTGCTTTAGCCAGGTGACGCACTACGTTCAGGAGAGAAGAAAAGCGTGTAGCTGGTGGTCCATTCTGACTGAAGCGATTTCACTGATGCTGAAACCGTCGTACAAGTGTCGAAGCTTTCGCAAACTGCGAGGGGCAAAGAATCGCTGAGCCGTCGCAAAGATGGTTAGGAGAGGAAGTGACATAAGTTTAGAAATCAGCTTCCCGGGTATCGACATGTCTGTTTACATTATTTAGACATTTACTGTGACACTGCATCACTCGTCTTGTGTTAACTCCATGCTGACTCTATCGTCCAATCAGAGGCTGTCTCCATGACTTTTTTTTAAACGAACTGTCTGACACTCATCCATGAGGTGTTTTTCTGCAGAATGAGTGACACACGCTCAGTTTTTGTGTCTGCCTTTATGGTCGTTTTGCTATTTATAGATTCATATGACTTCGCTGCAGCCAACACGCTCTGACAATCCAGGTTGTCCTAAAAAAACGTGTGTGTGTGTGTGTGTGTGTCACCTCAACCTTGTCATGCAAAATCAAGTTCTTTACAAGGAGAACTGAAATAGGGAACAATAGCTGAGAGCTGAGGGGGTTGAGTGAGGTGATGGAGGGAAAAACGGTGAAATATCCCTTTAAATGTTAAATATAACTCTGTCTGTCCTCACAGGGTAACCAGGACACACCGGCCCCCCCGGATCCATCCATGGCCCAGGCTTACCCGTCAGCCCAGTTCGCCCCCCCTCCCCAGAACGGCATCCCAGCTGAGTTCACAGCCTCACACCCTCACCCACATCCACACTCCCACCCACACCCACACCAGCACCCGGCAGCCCCCCAGGACTACAGCGGGGTCCCAGCCTCTGTCAGCGAGCACCCCCTCAACATGTACCAGTCCTCACAGAGCCACAGCGAGCCAGGGGGGTCCGAGTCAGGGGCGCAGACGGTCACCGGAACAGCCACAGTAAGGCATCATGGGATTTAGAGTGAAAACATGAAACGACACAGAGACTGATTTAACCCTTTAACCCCCGCTCTCTGTAGAGATCCAGTATTTCACACATTTATTAGATTTTACCTCCAGACATGAAATTAAAGCATCACCACAGAGTCCCTCAGATCGTATATCAGTGCGGTGAAATCATGTGAGGAAGTCTTCTCTGTGTTTCAGGAGCTTTTATTTACACTATATTGGCCTTCGAGGTCTGCAGACTTCAAGAACTAAACTGGATCATTATAATCCTTTTAGGTCCAAGTCTGTATCCTGATTTTTTTATGGTCTGATTTATTCTGAACTGAGAAAAAAAGTTCAAATCAGTCAGAAATTTTGACTTTAATCCTAGAATTTAAGAAGTAAAGTCAGATTTTTGGATTAAATTCATCAAAAATCTGACAAACCTGTTCTCCTAAACTCCGTCTTTAAGCTCTTCATCCCTCAGGACTGTTTGTGTCTCTACCTGGAAAATGTTCCCTATAAAATAACTCCCTCCTTCGACTCTCAGTTCCCTAATATCCCCCTGACTGTGTATTTGTTAAACCTGCGACTATAAAAACAGACGTACAGTGTTATTCTCGGTGATATCTGATTATCACCGCGACACTTTGGGCTCCCAGAAGACAATCAGCAGAGATCTCCGGGGCGTTTTCTGACTCACGCTTTCTAATAGAATTCCGACCATTTTTAATGCTGCAGCCTCCAAACTCCTGCTCCTCATTTGTTCTCTGCTTTATAACTCTGTTTGTTTTCATAAATATGGATGAAGCCACTGGCCTAAAGTGTCATAAAGACGGGGGTTATTTTGCATAGTAATAATGTCTTCTCTCAGCACGGCGAAAAAAAAGAAAAAAAAAAAGGCTTTGTTTTCGTTTTCCTTCTCGGCTGGACTTGAAACTTAATTCACACGATAAATATTTATCCGAGGCAAAGATTGAGGCTGAGCGAGGAAAGAGCAGCACAACAACACGACGGTTTGACAAAACCCCGCTGACAGAAATCCTCCTTTATAACTCAGAGGAGGAGTAAAATGTACCTACGCTCTGGTTACATTTTTTGAAAACAATAAATGTTCATATGTGTTAATAAGTTTTTATCAAGACCATCAGCGACAACTTTAAAACCTAAAAACTTCTGTAACGGGGCGCTCAGAAGAATCATCTACTCGCTTAGTTTGCGCGAATCTAGATGTGTGAATGAAAAGTATTTACTCGCTTCATTTGCGCCGTTTAATCTAATTTCAACAGTAATCCCTGCCAATCCAACAGGCGGGATCAAACGATAGACAGAGGTCTTTAACAGTTTACCAGGTAATCCGACCTCCTCACTCACTCACTTTTCTCCAGGCGAATTGAAAGAAAAGATAATTGAAAGAAAAACACGATCAGTTTGTCCTCCATTTTAGATACCCATGAACAACCGTTCGTTTTCATATGTCACGCGGCAACTTTCATGCTGATTGGTCATCTGAAAATCCGCTCAAGTTGAGACATTTTCATCTCCCGCCCAATTCGCGTCATTCGCGCTGCCCAAGTAGTACGAGCGTCTAATCGTTTTTGTATTTCATTCGCGCGAATGATTTTATTCGTGCTCGGTGTGGCAGAGTTTAAATGTTAATTTAGCACCAAGAAATTCTGTTAAAATGTTTAAATTGTTGTCATGTGACGGTAATCTATCAAAAATGAAATTGACAATTCTACATCCAACATATTTTAATGTAATATTTAAGGATGTTTTTTTTATTTTTGTCATACCAGGAACAAAATCAGATTCTCAGCTCCCAGTTTAAGAAAATCAAACATGACTTTTACAGAATTAAAGTCTGAGGAGAAAAAAATAAGCTCTGTGCAACCTAACTTTTCTAACGTCCTCATCTGGGTTGATAAAATCAGCATTAATGAAAAAATCCGTCAGTGTTCTTTAAATCACGAAAAATCACTTAGGTTAATTCAGTGAGTATATTGAGTTTACCAGTTTGGTTGTAATTTAACATTAAAAATATGCGATTAAAGATGTGAATAAGGTTTCTATACTAGATTTAATGTGGTGCTGAGAGTTCAGAGAAGACCTGACTGCACCTGAAAGCACCACAAACACATCAACAACAACTGTTTCCAGATCCCGCTCAGAGTTTGTTTTCAGCTGTTGATAAAATCTCGTCTCGTCTTTCTAACTTCCTTAAAAGCAGCTCGCTCAGTCACTCAGTCACTCAGTCAGTCAGACGGTTTCTCTGCTGCTGTTTTTATTCTCGCAGAGGAAAGAATGAGAGGGTGAAAGAATGTTGGCAGTGAGCAGACGTCATACTGTACATCTGGAGGAATCATCAGTCCGTCTGCCGCTCTCCTCCCCCCTTCATCACCCCCTAAACTCTCTCCTCTTTCAGCCACGTCTGCTCTGTCTGCCTGCTTCACTCGCTCTACCCAACGCCAATTTATATCCGCAAAATGTCATTTACAGACTAAAATGCTCCATCATGGAGGTGCTGGTTCAGAGCTGTGGAGATGATGATCCTAAAACCCTGAAACGAGGAGCTTAAAGACTCCGAATGAGTCCGTCATTTACTTTAGAGATGAAGTCAGCAGGAGGCGAGACCCTCATCTTTGTTTCTGACTTAAAAACTCGTGACTTCTTCAAGTGGATTCACAAAAGCCTGTGAATAGAGCCGTATCCATAGCAACAGTGTGCTGCCTAGAAATAACAGACTGATGCTGCGGAATATTGGCCAATCAGGATCAAGTATTAAACACAATCATACAGTTGATTTAAGTGACATAAATGAGACGTGTTTGAGCTGTTAGCCGTCCAACTAAAAGTGAAATTTATCAAATCTTTTACAAATTTTAAACAAAACGATTTTTACAAAGTTCGATCTGTAAGACATGTTTTCTTCCTGGTCGTCCTGGATTGGAAAACCCGAACAGAAATACCGAACAAGCTCTCACTTAAACCTTTATAACGAGAAAAAAATCAAATAAATTAAGAGTTTCATCATCTCTGAGAAACAGCTGTGAAAACAGTCCGAGCATCACTTTCATTACAGCGCCGTTACAATAAAAACAGCTCACTGAGGCCAAGGGGGTCGGGTTTCTTTTAGTTCTCAAAACGCCGAACATCGTCCTGCTCATTCCTGTCCTCAGATACAAACACAATCAGACTCTAAGATCGATCTAAAGATGTATTTGTAGATTTAAGGATCATTTATTTATGCAGCTTTTATTAGATTTGGGAGTTAAGAGTTCTTCCATGGCAACAATATTCTTATTTAAGTAAAATTAGCTTTCTTTTATGTTATAAATCACATTAAACAAACTTTTTCCTTCATGAATTAGTCCAAATATTATCATTTATATATGGGGGCAGAAAGTAAGAGGTAGAAATGAACACTTTTTGAGTGTTACTTTGTGTCTGTTTTCTTCAATTTGGTTGATGTCCCGTTCTCTCAGCTCTTTTTAAACAGTTCTGCCCATTTTTACGCTGTTTTCTTCTCCATATCTTCTTTCTATGTTGTTGAAGGTCTACCATAAATCTGAAATTTTGTTCTCTTGGAAATATTGTGGATATTTAGCATCAGATAAAACCTCCTCTTTTAAGTTAGTGACACAGAAAACTAATTAAACCTGAGGAGGTCCAAACATCCTCAGACTGACTTCACATCTTTCTGCTCTTTCCCTGTCAGCCGTGTTATTTTCTGAGTTTCATTCGAACCCTGTAGGAATGACCTCATCTGGTCCGAGTGTTTATAGAGCAACGTCAGCGTCCTCCCCCCTCGCTGTGAGCCCCGCGCTGAGCGCCAGCAGAGAGGGAGAGAGACGGAGGAAAACGATTCTTACAAACTTCTATCAAACTCACTTAATTCATGTTTGTAGAAAAGTGTCTTCAGACTCAGAGAGAGTAAACGGATGATGAGTGTGAGAAAACAACAATTCAGGCTTTACTAGAAAAAAAAACATCTCCTCCTGCTGCAGCTGCAGTTTCACCCCCAATGCAGCGATTAGACGTGGAAACAGCTGATTACATATTAAAGCTCCACAAATAATGAACCCACTCATGGTCCTCAGAGAATAAACCTCAGCGAAACAGTTCAGAGAAAAGAAATGTTGTTATAGTCTGGAGGTTCATGTAGTCTTTACATATATTTGTACGTGTGTCCATGTGATCTTTGGCTTTGTCGCTGTTGACGTCGTCTTTTTCTTCAAATTTAGTTCAGTCAGAAAAATCACATTTGATCCTTTAAACTGTTTGTTACAACCGCAGCACAGTTACTGTAGATAGGGGTGTCCCGATACAGCTTTTTTACTTCTGATATGATACCGATATTGTAGCCTTCAGTATTTGCCGATACTGATATTGATCCGATATTGACACAAACTTGTGCATGACAAGTTTTTCACTCCTACTCCTTCCCACTTTGTTAATATTTTAGTACACACTGTAGTAGTGATCACGTGGGCTCTACATGCTGGATCCGGGCGCTGCTAGATAAAGTGCGGAGTGGAGTCTGGAATGGACTGAATGTATCTGAGATTTTAGATGCATACATATATAACCCTATATTAAATTTTTTGCTGATATCAGACCGAAATCCAACATCAATATGGTTTCAGGACACCCCTAACTGTAGATGCAGGGGTGACGGCGGGGCTGAAATAGTGCATGCAGGAGAAATAACAGAAAATTCTGCACCACCGCATGGGGATGATTTTGTCATGTGATAAAGTACCATGTGTTAATAAACAGAGCATGCTTCATGCTTCTGCATCAAACCTAAGCTGTATTTGAAGGGGGTCCATGTAGTCCTGGACCTGAACAGAGGCCTACATGCAAAGTCCTTTCCTCACCTCCTCAAATATGTAATTAAGCATGTAAACGATGCAGACAACAAGCCCAGTGATCGGTCGACTTCTGGTACTGGCTGTGCTGGATTTATCAGCCTGAGTTGAAACGTATCACTCTTATAAACACGGAGGTAATGTGTAGAGGAATTGGCGATATGATGAGCCTAGATATCTCACTGCTGACCGGCATTTAGGTGGAGTATTGTAGAGCGACACAAACGTTGCAACACGACATAAGAGATTTGTATCACAAACAGAGGAAGCATCCACTTCTAGGCTGACATAAACCTGCAGAGACAGAGACAGAGAAATACGCGCTCATATTTGGGGGATTAAATGTTCTTAATTCCCATCTTTCTTCCAGCAGACGTCTGTTCATCACTCGATCTGGTTCTGCCCGAGGTTTCTGCCTGTTGAAATAACAGAAAGAAGCAGAGTCTCAAACCTGCTTGTTATAAAGAGTTTCCTGATTAATCTTCATAAACTGAAGCTTTCAGTGAAACAGTTTGATTGGTTGGTTGAGTCATGGGTTTGCAGCAGATCGAATTTGAAGACAAGAAGAAGAACAGTCTGTAGAAACACGATGATAGAAACAGAGAAGATCTGTCGGAAAAGCAGATGTTTTCAGAGACATCAAACCTCCATAACTGATAAAGAGCGAGGGCGAGGACTCAGTCAGACTTCCTCTAACTCTGGCCTCACCCTCGGGGCTCTCTCCGTTTCAGCCCCTGTGCTGGCGGGGCCTAAATGTAAGAAATATATCAAGACGTTTGGCAGGAAAATCTCAAGTCAAGTCGTGTTTGTCTTCTGACTCGGAGAGTTTCTCCTCTCCTCGGTATCTGAACACGTTGTTCCAGAGAAAACACTTCCTTTGTTTATCGGCCAGCCTCTGTTTTCTGCAGGTTAAATTTTTATCCTCTCTTTCGGAGCGCCTGATGTTGGCCATCGTCTCTGTTTGATTTCTGCAGAGCGTCTGAAGCGGCTCCACGTTCAGACTCGCATTCCTCCTCGTTCTGACGCCAAGAGCGGCGAGATGAGCCGCTTTGTCTCTGCGTTTGTTTGTTTTACTTCTTTTCTGTGAGAGGAGGCGGCGGCGAGCTCCGCGCAGATGGCGGCGTGCGTGCGTGCGTGTGTGTGTGTCTTTGTACACTGCTTTCCATATGCGGCGGTGTATACCTAGGCGTTGCGGGGAAGACTTGCAGTATGTTGGCCTTATGCTGCTTCTTCTCAAACACACACACACAGAGGTTGTATTTTTAGCTGGCTTGGATCCCTCCTCGGTGTTTGAGGAACAGAAAGTGAAAACTCTGTTTCTGTTTCTGTGGTTTTAATTTCAGAGTGCAGCATGTGAGTTTTGGCAGCTCTCTTCATCTCAGGTTAAGTGTCTTTTCAACCAAAGAGTGACGCAAACCCTCTTTCTGAATAAAGTCACACAAACCGCATGAATAATAAACGCCTCGCTGTCGTGTCGGAGAGGAAAAACAGCGGCGAACATGTCTGCGTTTTTCGGACAGCGTGTTTCCTTTCCTGTTGCGCTGAAATCTTATATGTTCTCCTCCCTTGTTGCTCTATAAGAGGATTAATTAATGAAGAAGATTTGCAGCCGTAAACAAAGACATACCAACAGTTTGTTTAACACACACTCTCTTGTGTTGTGAGAGGACACAGTGGAGTCCTCTCTTGTTTAACAGCCATTGATCTCACTCACACTGAGAGCTAAAGGACAAACACAGACTGCTGCTGGTACTCTGCGTCTCTGCGTGTGTGTGTGTGTGTATGAGCATCTATTATGTCTGTGCGTGTTTGCATAATTTAACCCTTTAGACTCCTTTTTCCAACCTCCTCGATTCTAATTCATGCACCAGGATTCGGTTCTGGGTCGTTTTTGTCGTCATCATTAGGACGGCTTTGGGGCACAAACGGCCTGTAGCCGCAGTCCTTGTCACAGCGGTCATCAGATCGACTTCCAGGCCACGACCCTTTGCCGCGTGTCCCCTCACGCTCTCCGCTGCCCACGTTTCCTGTCTCTCTTCAGCTGTCCTGTCTAATAAAAGCAAAAATGCCCAAAAACAAAACTTTGAAAAAAGTCAGACGGGTGAAAGAGAAACGGCAAATGCAGGGAGGGAGAGCGGGAATGGCGTGCACCAAGGACGGGAGGGCAGTTGAGTCGATGGCACGCCCCCTGCTGTTCCAACCTCTTGGATCTACCTTAATGACCCTCTACTCTGCATGTCCTCACACTCTCTCTTTACCTGCCTTGTCCAAAAATACTTCAAAACAATGATACTAAATAGAAAAACATGCTGCAGCTCATGCACAACAGCAACAAAATCATGCAACAGCTTTTTAGACCTGCAACATATCCGAGTTTTTGCACAACAGCTTGACCGTTGCCGTGCCAGTCTGGTCTGTAACCACGAGGTAAAGGTATTTTTCATTTTGTGGCAGCAGGAAGACTCTGCAGAGATTTAGCTACGGTGCACCAAAAGGGACAAACAAGCATACAGTTTGAAAGGGTATAAATGTTGGACTTTAGATCTCCAGTAAACTCTCTAGTTTTCCTTCATCGTTGCTGCTAGTTTCTTTTTCGTACGTCTTTTATTTCTTCCTGTTTTTCCGTGTTTTCCAGCAGACAGATGATTCTGCACAGACAGACAGTCAGACATCGTCACAGACTTTACCCGAAAGCACAGACAGCAAGACCCAGCCCAAGAGACTCCACGTCTCCAACATCCCCTTCAGGTTCAGAGATCCCGACCTCAGGCAAATGTTCGGCGTAAGTACAACAACATCGACCCTTCAGTGTTTGTGTTTGTGTTTGTGTGAGAGAGAAATACAAATACTTTCTCTTAATGAGTAAAAATCACCTTCACATAATTTTTTTGTTTCTTTGCAGCAATTTGGCAAAATCTTAGACGTGGAAATCATTTTTAACGAGCGCGGCTCAAAGGTAAGAGCTTCCTGACGTTATAATTGTAGTTTTAATTCTTTATTTTGGTTGTACCGTTCTCTCCCTCAGAATTATGTTTTTAAGGACACCTAAAAAATGATCTTTTGTCTTTCACTCTGTGGTAACTTTTAGTCAACAAACTTTTCTTGGAGTCATTTCTCCCTGAAGATTCTCGAGACACATTTCCAACCAAAAAAAAACAATTTTAATTTCATGATTCAAGAACATTCGCAGCACAAACTTCAATTGTCCTTCAGCACCGAAATTCTTCTCCACCAAAACTCAACCCAAGTCCGCTCAAAGTAATCCTTGATTAACTGGACGAACCAAGGACACTTTATTGGGCTTTACAGGCTCAATTTGAATTTAGACGAATGGTGACTGATCAAGGGCGTGCGGAGGGACGGACTGAGAAAGGCCTGTTTTTAAAAGTTACCCACATCATGTTCCTCCCTTAATGATTGTTTTATGATTAATGAGAGAAAATAGGATTCTGATATTGACGGAAATGTCGCAGATTGACGGTCAAAGTTAATTGGCGCATCTTTGTTGTGCGTTTCATTAACAAACCCGAGAGTCACTCCTGATCAATACGGGTTTATTAAAACGCCCTCTTTCCAACAACATCCTTCTTCTACACTTGAGCTAAAGTCATTAAGTCTCATTCAAGCTTTCCTCCAAGATTATTTGCTGTTTTTTTTTTTTTTTTTTGCCCCTGTTATCATTATAGTTATTTTCCTTATCGTTTATGCCATAAAGAAGTTAATTTCCCTTTCAGTCTTTTGGTAGATTTAATATGCTACATTATGACTTCATCAGAAAATCTAATTGCCATACCACCCTGCAATAAGGGAACACTGCAGTACATGATTTATGTCTAACTACATTGTATGCAATTAAACCCCTGCTATTAAAGCAGGCATTTATTATTGAGGCATGTTATTAACCCTGGAGGCCTGAATATACTGAAGGATGTAGGTGATAATTTGGAGAGTACATTAAAAGGCTTCAATTCCAGTCGCTAAAATCTTTATTTTCTCTGTTTCTTGACTTCCTCACTCACTTCAGTTAATTCATATGAAATCTGTGAATGTTCATTAAAACCTTTATGGAGCGGCTATTGTCCGATCACGCCTGAGCAAACACATCATGAGACAATATAACACAATTCAATATGATAGGTTATGGCACATTATGGTGCAGAATGATAGAAAATATCCAAAAGAAACTATGAGATAAAAATAAAAATGTTATACTATATATAATTACACATAATGATACTATATGATACAACAGGTGATTTAGATCCGATCTGATTGGACCTACAGAACAATTTAAGCTGATATAATACGATGTAAATGAGTGTAAGATGGTTTGTGACAGAAAGAAACAGAATGATAGTATACTAGTCTATTCAAGATGATTAAGATGATTGATTACAAATCTTACACTTATATAGTAAAATAAAATGACACACACTGATTTGATACAGCACAATAACATATATACTCAGGTGTAAATATGACTTAACCCCAAAAAAATTCTAACAAAAGATTTCTCAGCTGTTTTTTATAGTATTAGATGTGCTTAATACCAAACTAAAAGTTTACCAAAGTTTGACCAGTAGAAAGATGTCATTTTCAAGATGGCGTCCATGATGGGTAGGAAACCCTAAAGGATGTGATATGATATATGAAGATATATGATACAATACGCAATAATACAATACTTTTTAGTAAGATACATTATATATCCATACAAGGTTGTATGAGGTGAAACAATATCTTAATGTATTGTGTTTTGTGATTCAATACAAAGTGATACAATATGATATTCAATGATTCAATACTATACAGATAAATACATAATGTAGAAAGTTGTATGAGATGGAACGATACTATACAATATGATATAATATGATACAAACTGATACAAAATGAAACAACATATTATGGTTTATTAATTAATACAATCCAAGCAGATGTGATTTGATACAATATGTAACAAATCCATACAAGGTGATATGACATGATATGATGCAATAGGACACATAACTGTACAATTTAAAACAACACAATAAAATAAGCTATAATACAGTAAGGTCAGAAATTATGCGATTTATTACGAATCAATGAAAACATTTTAATATCACACTTTATTTTACTTGTTTTTCAATGGTAGAAAAATTCTTTATTACAGTTTCCACACTAAACCAGAAGTCCGACAATACTTACAGAAAGTACAGATCAAGTATAAATGTGTGATCCCTCCATGAATTGCCCTAGATCTGATATTTTATTGGACATTGTGTAACAAAGAGTGTGTCTTTATGAGAAACAGAGTGTGATATTATCAACTGTGTTCCTGTTGACCCAAGCTTTTGTTCCCTGAAATGTCAAGTGTTATCTTTATGAAATAACGTGCATGTCCTCTCTCCGTCCTGCATGCAGGGTTTTGGGTTCGTAACGTTCGAGCATAGCGTGGACGCCGACAGGGCCAGAGAGAAATTACATGGCACCGTGGTAGAAGGCCGTAAAATAGAGGTGCATGTTCTTCAATATGTCTCCTCCCTGTCCTCTTCTGTCCTTTGTGTGTGTGTGTGTGCGTGTGTGTTCATGTATTTGTGCGTGTTTTTTGCGTGTGGATATTTGTCGAGCCACATTCCACCTTGTCATCTCGCATCAAACTGTCAAGTCATACAAGCATCATCATTTCCCTTTCCTTGTGCTGTTTTATTAACCCTAACACTAATATATCTTTCCATAAACCTACTCAGACATTACTGTATGTGAGAGACGTGTTTATTTTGGGTTGATTCAGTTTTTGTTCCTTTTTTCTGTTTTTACTTGATTCAAAAAAAAAAAGGTTTAAAAGTGGAAATCCTCTCAAATCAGCATTTCAGATATTTGTGTTGAGAAGTTTCACACTTTGATTTGAGTTTGTCTCTGAATGCTAAGAAGAAAGTTTCCCCCCTTGATAAGTCCTCTTACCTTGGACTGTTTAAGGAGAGAGAAATGCAAGGTTCACATCTGACCAGGTTTAGTGCCATGGGGGCACACAGATGCTGTGCCGAGGAACTACATGTGGACACCTCCAGTCTTGGAGCATAATTCTGACCTAACTTTGAATGTGACAAGCTCCGAGTCTTCGAACCATGAAACCGGTTTTAAATCTGTAGGTAGAGTCCATGAAACTGACGCTGAAACTGTCAGGAAGTTTTAATCGAACCTCTCGTGGTTTTGTTTCCATGTAGCCCTTCACACTAAGCATAGACTCGTAGAACAGGGTTAGATCCCTCCTCTTCCTCAGTGAAACAAATCGGATGTGGGTAAACCCGGTATGCCGTCATTATTGCGCCAGCTACAACAGATCTGGTGGGAAGTTTAAAAATCTTTCACAGAGTAGTGGACTCGTGTTCAGCTCGAGGTAGACTCCAAAGGTCTGTCTGTTTTTGGTCCCTCCCACCAGCGCCGCTCTTCCAGACCTCCCTCCATCTCCCCACCCACCTCTCCACACTTCTCTGACATTCACACAAAGGCAACCGCAACTCCCCATCCGCATCCAGGTTGTCCTTGAGAAATTATGCAAATATATTCGAAATAAAAGGACGAATTCAGAGAATATTTGTGCCTCAGATGTACAGCACCTTATGTGTTCGACATCTGAATCTGTGTTCCTCTTGTCCTTGCTTTCTTTTCTGATTTCCCCGTTCACCTCATGACACACCGGCTCCACGGCTGACCGTTCTTTACCCTCTACAGTCAGAACAGTTTATTCCCTCTTTGGATGTTAGTCTTAACTCTGATCCCAGGCTGTTCGCACCTTTATAACTCATTTACATACCACACACGACAGATGAGAAGCTGTCAGAGGGAACAGAACACACAACATAGAGGTTTGATTAAAGGGACTTGCACGGACTGCAGGACAGGACGGGTCTTCCAAAAGTTCTCAATCAACCCGAAACTGGATGATCCTAGAAACCAAATTCTTTCTACTTGAGATCAACCACAGGGATCTCTCCAAGATGATGAAACCTTTCAAGGTTGCAGGTCAAAAACAGATGAACAAACCCCCTTCAGATGTCTAACCCGCAGCTTCCACCATGTCTGGAACGGTGGCAAAAAGGTCGTATCCGCTGATCGCAGCTAAACGTTTCAAGTCAAGTTAATGCGTCAAATTCCACCGGCTTCTTTCTGTTCTGCTGACTTCGTAGCTGATTGCCCGACATCTATTTTTTCTGGATGCCACATAAATTCAGCACAGATTAGCCCATGCTGGGAAGGAAGTCGGCACAGACACAGAATAAAACATCTGGCAAACGTGGTCAGGGACAGACAAGTCAAAGGTTTTCAGACCTTATTCCATCCCGATGATACCATGGATGAGGAGATGCTGATTCTAGAAGTCTAGGGGTGGATTTCCTCTTCTGGAAGGACACGATCTACTATGGTCGATGATTATGTCAACGCAATTCCCGCTGTCCGAAATCTGCCATGAAATTTACCTCACAAACGCATCTGGTTGGAATCGGCCAATGGCAAATATTACTGCCATTCCTTAGCGGAGCTGTTCTATGGAAATTTGGTGTAGGCTTCTCACTCCCCTCCATCCGTCCGTTCATCCTCCTTCCCTTATCAGGATTATAGTCAAAGTTGCATTGAGGTATTTTGACCATCCCTCTTGAAGGCATCATTTTCTGGGGCTCAGATGATTCATCTCATCCCTCAGAGAAGTTGATGGTCTATCCCGGTAAAACCTCCCATCAAGAGGTGACCTGAAACCTCCACAAAGAAAGAGGACGGCAAATTTACCCCGAGGTCTAACTTCCCTGTACCTGATCCGTCAAACAAGCTCTGTACCTGAGTCTGATGTCCAAAGTAGAGACTGTATGGTCACACAAGGTCTAACCCAATCAGCCAGGTACTCCCTCAGAGCCCAATTAAAATGGCCTCTCTTTGGAAATATCCATGAGGGCTTTTCCAGACGTCTATTGAAGACCAGTGTTTCCACCTCCTCTAACTATCTGGCATTAGAAACTGAAAACTTTACCATCCAACCGTATCGCCATGGAGTCCCAGTTTCCAATTCCTCTGAGGCATACCCAGGAATTTCTAAACCGAATCTCCTCTCACTGCTAAATCAACAAATCTCCGCCTCTCTTGTTTGCACGTTGGGATTCAATCAGGTTTTCTCATTTTTTGGATATTTCTGCAGGACCATAAGTCCTCGAAACCATACCATAAAGTTCTTGCCCTGTTTTTGCTAAAAACTCGAGTCTCTTTGAATCAACTTTGACAAAATTACCCCCTCTGTTCGACTGTAGTTGTCTTAGGTATCTCATCTAGTGTGGAGTCTGTACGTCTTTGGTGAGGTCAAAGATACAAAGTTTGAGTGGACATCTTATCAAACCTCAGCTCCTCTCAATCTCTGTCCATTTGCATGATTTTAGACATTTATTATAGTGCCATTAAAGATCAATCAAAGCCGCCGCAGTTCTGGAGGACTCGATTTGAGGGTCAGGAGAGTTAGATGTTATCTTCAGGGTGCAGAGAAAATAGTCCGGATGGGAGAAGACAGCCTGTCCTGAGAAACGGTCAGAGTTACGCTCCAAGACGTCAGCCAGCTGATGTATAGAGAGAGCTGAAAGAGAGAGTCTGTGCAGTGGAATGATTGCAAAGTTTTCTTTGCCACCTGAGTAAGATGCTGCTTATTCCTTTCTCATCCCCTCCTCCCCCCAATATCCTTCCAACGGTAGCTTGTTTAGGGCCCCATCCAACACAGTTACAACCGTAACAGTACACAAACAAGTGGGCGGGGCCTAAAGGTTTGGGAATGGTAAGTGTGGGCGAGCAAGCCATTCTGCCAGCATTTCCTCTCTCTCCTTCTCTCTCTTTGGAACGTTTGCAACGCTGAAACTCACGTGACATTTCTTTTTGAATTGTGGTTGAGTTGATGCTGTACATGGACATACATATTTTCTTGCGTGTTGGCGTGCGTGTCCATTCACTAAGTGTTCTCCTGAAGCTGCGTGTGCGGGATACTGACTATGATATGAATTCGTTTGCACATCTATCTAAGATTGTTGGAAACCCATTTCTTAATTTGTTTTTTATTTATGATTTGAAGACAATGCACCCTTCTTTTGATTCACCCTGAGAGCTACTTTTTGGATTTGGAATGACATGATTGGTTGATTGACTGACTTGGTTGGTTTATTTGAGTATTTCTATTTCATTTTTTGATCTTTTTTTTTAATTATCCTTGCGATGAATTCGAGAGGCTGTTGTCTGAGTGTGAATGCCTTGTGTTGCTTTTGTCACAACAGTTCTTCTCACGTTTTTTAAGGTTGACTTGATGTTGCATAATGCTCCCAACATCTTCTCCCCTTCCCCAATGACATTTTCTTTGTTGTTTTTTCCTCCTTCTTCTCCTCCCCACCGCATGTATCTACACATTTACAAAAACATCACTTTGCCGAGTGCATCTGTTGTTTCTTTTGTCTGTGCGTTATTGAAATGTCACAATAATTGGGGAGAGCATGCCGTGAAAAAAAAAAAAAAAAAAAACTCATAAGATGGAAAATATGCAAATGAGAAAGAAAACTGATTTGTTTCGGATGTGTTTTTAAGTGTTTCTGAATGCAATTTTGAAAACACACAAACAACATGGATGTTTGCCATGATACAGTGTACTGCTTTCTTTGTTTACAACCTGAGGAAACTATGCATGCAGACTTACTGTAACTAATGAAGCGTCTCCTGCTAAAGCGTCACGATCATTACTCATGCGTGTGTCTTTATCTGCTGTAGGTCAACAATGCAACAGCCCGAGTAATGACAAATAAGAAGACTGTCAACCCATATGCAAATGGTAAGATCAAGTCCATGTCTGCAGGAGACTATTGACAGAAATATGGAATTAAATGGATTTATTGATGAACTTTGACATGAAGATCTGGGATACATATCTGTAGATCTACTTAGCCATGCATCACATGTCTAACTGCATGCACACTACAAAGCTCAGGGCTTATGCAAATTCCAGATTTGCAGGATGCAAACAAGAGACATTGCAGAACTGTCGAGAAAACCCTGGTTGTCGTCTCTGAGATGTCGCACAATAATGGTGAGCTGGCACAGCCTAATGGGGCGCTCACACCAAGCGCGAGTAAAATTATCTACTCGCTTAATTGGCGCGAATCTAGACACGTGGATCAATAGTATTTACTTGCTTCATTCGTGCGTCAAATCTGAATAAAATAAGTGGATAGCCATTTTTAGCCGTTTATGCTAATTTCAACAGTAATCGCTGCCAATTCAACTGGCAGGATCAAGTGCGAGACAAAGGTTTTTTTACAACTAACCGGACCAACTGCAACAACTTTGTAAATTTACTGTAAACTTTAAAACCTAAAAACACCAACACCAAGCGCAAGTAAAATTATCTACTCACTTAATTCGTGCCATTTCATGAATATCTACTCAAGTTGAGACATTTTTAGCTCCTACCGAATTCCCATCATTCGCGCCACCAGAGTAGAACAATGGTCTTATCGCATCTTTGCATTGACTTAACATGCCTTTCTTTTGCGCGAACGATTTGAGTCGCACTTGGTATGTGGAGGCAGTAACGAAGCTGAGGCATCAGAATCTCTGTATTGTCATTGTGTGACTTGAAGTCCAGTCAGCTTTCTATTCCTGCAAAACTCGCCAACAAAGAAATGAGCTTTTTGCTCCAAGGTGTAATCCTGTTTATATTTACTGCACACATTTAGCATTTTACAACAGGTGTGTATGTGACTTCTGGTGCTTTTCAAACCAGCCCCAAGTGGACACTTGAGGAACTGCAGATTTTAGCATCTAGCACTTAACACATTGGCTTGCTAGAGCTTGCCACTTTAGTCAAACCCTAATCTTGGGTCTCACTCAAATCCCTTTTCTCTCACACTGCCCCCTACTGTTCATGGGCATACTGCATTTTGCAAATGCTTCAGCTTTACACCCATTTTTTTACATCATGCACAATCAGATGTAGTGTACAGATACAAACCATCATGCAGATGATAATACTTAATATAAGGCGAGTTTATCTTGACGAAGAGAGGTGGCAATCCGAAGCAAGAATGACCTTCCTAACAAATGCATCATGGTTCAAAGATCTTGATTTGAGTTCCCCATGAAACACAGGAAGTGTTTGAGTCCTTTTTTTCCTTGTGTCTTGTATTAATTATCACTAATGCGACAGTTTTTGCCAGTGCAAGTCAGGAGACGGATTAATTTGCATGTCCGAGTGACTGAGCATCTCTAAAATCCCAGATAATTCTCTCGTTAAGAACGTCGCTCTTTCTTTCCTGCTCCAGCGTTGACATCACGTCATCATCGACCACATCTCAGGTTTCTTCGGTAACCCAAACAGATCCGGAGACGTCTTTATTGACAGCCGCTTCCCTTGTTAAAGCAGAAAAAAAATTTAAAAAATGGAGCCACTCGAAGGTTTGGGGACGGGATTAAAAATGGAGACATCATCTCCTTGTGCCAGAGTCAGATAGATTTTGACAGGAAATGGCTACAAGGCAGCGAGCGCGGGTCAGATCGACAACAGTGTCAGGCTCGATAATGAAGTGTTGAAAAAATCCAGTCAGGCAGTCCAGTCGGATTATCAGGCTGGGTTCAACACGCTCCACCATCGTCGTGTCCTGTGTTTTGGATCTTCATCTTGACTGACTGACTGGTTTAGTTTGATGTTAACTTTTAGGAGTGTTCTTGGAGGGAGTCTGAGAATTAACAATGTGAACATCGACAACTGATGAGACTTTAAAACGTCTACGATTATAGCCAAATACAGAACGGTAAAGGCTGCAGAAGAAACTGAGAAAGTGGGTTCATGTGTGACTGTTGGCTGCAGACACTGAGCTTCAAAGCTTGTGCGTGCATAATAGAAAATAAAGGTGTTTAACTCATGCAATACTTCAGCTCTTATGGGGTGTTTTCATAGGATGGAGAAGGGATGAAACAGTCGTGGATGACCAAGGTGCATGTAGCTGCAGACTGATTAAAGTGGTCCAGCTGACCCCTGTCCACCACAAACAGCTCCTACAATAGACACACGAGTCCCAGAACTGTACCGTAGAGCGATGGTGAAGGTGGCTTGTAGGGTTGGGCAACATTTTAATTTTGAACGAATACGGTTCCAAATCCGATTCCAATTCCTCGCTTCGATTCCGGTTCCCAACGGTTCTCCATTTCGGTTCTTTTAAAAGGCAGGATATAAGAATTAATTATTAAAAATTAATGGTTTAAATGAGGGCGCTAACCAGAGTTCTTCTTTTTGGATGAAATCTCTGAACTTCTCCATGAATTTTTAAGAACTTTACTATGAATTTCTCTCAGGGTTATTTTCAAACAGAATATAAATATCAGTTTTTGTCATCAGATCATTTGTCTGTGAAAAAGTACACGGGCTAACGTTAGTTGGATATTTAAGTTGACCCACCGTACACGGTACAATTTGTTTGCCGCTTTAATGTTCGCAGAAGACAGAAGTCATTTATTGTTTGACTTTTCTGATTCTGGCTGGTTAGCAGAAGACCGGCGAAACGTGTCAGAGACAGAGTGCTCGGGTATTTCTCCTCCATGAATCCTGAGGTGTTTAATCATGTCGGTCGTTCACCCTCCTTTACATGATATAACTGTGTTGCTAATGTTGCACTGAGATAAGAGTTCATTCTTCCTGATAAAATTAGACAAACTTTTGACCGCCACTACGGCACTCTCTCTACATCTCTCTTCTCTCTCTGTGTGGCTTTGTCTCATACGCTTCATCCTTGTTGGTGTTCAGCAGGTATTTCTTCCGACATCAAAACTTGGAATCGAAATTTTAAAATTAGAACGGTTCTGGGAGAATGTTAGTCCCGGTCCCCATCGATGCACGAGACTCGATGCTCAACCCTAGTGGCTTGGTCCCTAAACTTCCAACCAGGCAGTTTCCAAAAACTTAATCTGCCTGTTTTAACTCTCTGGGTGTCTTCCTTCAGGTCCTCTGATCACATCTATGCCTCTATTGTTGTTTTTTTCACCTGTTTCTCTCTGTTTCGTCTCTTTTCAGGCTGGAAGTTGAATCCAGTGGTCAGCGCTGTCTACAGCCCCGAGTTCTATGCAGGTAGGACGACTCGCCCTTCTCCATCTGTCACCATCTCCATTGTCCTTATCTTCCTCCTCCTCCAATCCTTTTGTTCTTCACTTTCTTCGACATCTTCATTTTCTCCCAACCCCCACTTTTCCGTAACCTCTGTCACCCCTCCCTCCTCTGCTTTCTCTCTGAGCAACATGCAACCAGGCAGAGTCTGTTTTTAGCCTCAGAACTCTGCTGAGTCGCTCGAACGCGGCGTCAGGCTGTCAGATCTGCTGAAAAACAAACATCCCGCAACACAAGAGACATCTTCAATCTCGCCAGATCTCACCCCTGCCTCCCCCTAACCGTCACCCATTCCCCGCCCTGTCATTAACCGTGGCCATTAAGGTGAAAAATACCTGGATTTTGAGATAAGAGACAGATAAAGAGTGTGACAGAGGAGAGAAGGAGTGAAGGAAAGTGGAGGACAGGAGAGAAGGAAATCTAATTGTCCATTTCTGCAAGGGCATTAAAAGGTATGAAACATATTTTGTAAATTAAAATCAATATTTTCAATTTCTCCAGACAGTCGTTTACCTAATTCACCCCCACATTATTTTAATTACAGAATGGTTTTCTATTGATTTACCTTTGTTTCACCTTTCAAGTACCCAAACCGCTATGTGTGTTCGGAGTGTTTATGAGGAGTCGCCGGCGTCTTCGGGCCTCGTCTTCTTCATTAGTAATTAGCGCTGTTATGATTTTATCAGGTCATAACTGCGGACCTTCAGGGTGGAGGCCGGGAACATTTCTTAGGGTTAATTAGTTCTGATTTTTTTAAGAAGCAGAGAGGATTAAGAAGAAGAAGAAGAAGAAGAAGAAGACACAAAACTCTACAGTAATTAACAAACAAAAGAGTTTAGATGAATTTTATTAACTCTACGATCAAAACGTCATGATTATTTCAACTTGGAAACGCAGAAATGTCCAATTAGAGGAGTGGGAACTGTTGATTGTGTAAATTATGTTTATACTTCTTCATGTGTTGCTTTTTAGAGTCCAATCATTGCTTTTTAGTTTAGTTTACAGTAGTTTCCTGTGAGCTGGAGAGATAGACGAGGGCTTGAAGACCGCTTACATCCACAAAAGTACAGTTTTGTTGGAGTATACATAATTTTGTCAATAGAGAGGCACTTTCAACCAAAACCTTCGTAGAAACTCCCCATCTAGGGTGACTTTTAATACTATTTCAGTGTGGAGTTCCTCAGGGCTCCATTCTTGGTCCTCTTCTATTTAACATATATCTATGCAGACGACACACAGATCTATACCAGGACACTGGACCTTAGAGGAGGAGCTGGGGATCAGAAGTCAGGGTGTGCTCCCGGACTAAGACCTGAAATTTACAAACCACATTGAGACGCTCACAAAGCCATCCTATAATCACCGAAGAAAATTTTATAATAATAATAACTTTATTTATTTTTAAAAACAAGAGTTTACAAAGTGCTTTAACATGCAGGAAAACAAAGAAGATAAAACAACAGAACAACAACAAGAGCCTAAACAAGACTAAAACCCAGACTACATGTCCTGATGTGACACTGTTGGCAATAAAGAAATAAGATAAAATATAATAAAAATGAATGTCACATGAGCTGAGACGTCATTAAAATGAAGATATTAAAACAAAGACATCATAAGAACGTGTGATACCGGGTCAACACAGGAACCCAACCACAAAAACCTGAGACCAAGGAGACGATTATAAAACATGAATAAGAAGAATAAAGGTTTTAAGACGACAAAATCACATAAAAGCAAGTCTATAAAAATGACTTTTAAGAAGTGATTTAAAAGTAGCAAAGATTGACAAACTTAAAAAACTGGTCTAAGCTCTTATTTTTGACTTGACCACTTGGATAGTTCATGTGTTTACACAGTGAAGCTCGATCAGGCCCTTTAACTGGACGTTTGTCCTTTTCCAAATGTAAAGAAACCAAGTAAGAATCAAGACCTCTACGATACGCCTCCTTTCAGCTGTTAAATGTTGGACTTCTCCGGTTTACCCGATAAATCTTTAACCAAAACAATCGACAAACAAGTTAGCAAGACGCTAACTGGTCGTTTACTCTCACAGCTCCTTATCTTTTGTTCTTATCAGGCCGATTCACGACAAATGTGGACTGTACTGTATGTGACAAAAGCCCAACATCAAGATAAGATAGAGTTTAATCATTTAGATCAGGCCCGCTCTAATCTCCTCCTAATCCACCTGACTTCAGGAAATTAATCATGGTGCGTTTTCAGAGTTTTTCAAGTCCAACTTTATTTACTGAGTGTCTGTTTTTAAACAAATCAATCAGCTGATTCATACGTCCTCACTATGACCAAGAAAGTGGACCACATCAGTCCAGGTCTGAGGTCTTTACAGCGGCTCCTTGTGTGTCAGAAAATAGATGTTAAAGCACTGCTGCTGTTTTATAACAGACGGACGATGTTGTAAAGTCTGCGTTCATTTTTAGATCATCTATAGTTCAGAACAAAACTGCAGATTTTTGATTTATATTTGGGGAAATAAAAGCTCAATAAAGAGACGGAGATACAACCAGACGCTCTAAAGCTCGACGAAAGTCCTTTTCAAAGTCCTCGGGAGTTCTCCCTCCTCTTCAGATCACCTGTATCTCCATCAGATCAGAGTCAGTGCTGAGGAGAGTCATCAGACCGACTCGGAGGTCTGCCCGGCCGCTCACTCCTAAAATCAAGGTGACAAAAGATGAATAGGAACAATTACCGGCCTCACTCCTCTCCTTGTCTCTCTTTGAGAAACTCTTATCCTTTGGCTCAAACCTTCCATTTTTCATCAGGTCAATGAATGATTCACTGTTTCTATTAGCATTTTATTAGATCTCCTTTTTGAAGAGATGTATAATTAGGGCTGGAAATGGCACCTCGATCTCCTTCTCAACCTTCACTCACCCTCGCTCTCAAATTAAGCTTTGTGTCAGTCGTCCCCATTAAGATTAATGATAAGTTAATAACAAAAGCACTGCAATAGCTCACTCCACTCCCACTCTCTCTCTCTCTCTCTCTCTTTAGTCTCTTTCTCTTCACATGAAACTGGAACACTTCACACATTCTCTCCGGCAATCAAAAGCTAATGTCAAATACAGGTGTCCGGCTTTATGCACTCCACTCTACTTCAGCGCTCTGCCGGTTTAGTCTCGGGAACACCAGGCAGAGATGAACTTAAAGGTGGAGTAGGCAGGATTCTGTTAGAGAGGCAGCTTATTGTGTGGTGTATAAACAAAAAAGGGTTTAATATCAGTCAATAGATATTAGTTAATGATGACATTTGGTAATATAACGATATCCCTTTGTTCTCTTATGTCTGTGTGGTCAACATTTTAAATTTTTCTGTCTGACTGTAAACAAAGCTGTTCTCCACCTCCCCCAACCTGATTGGCTGTGAGGCAGACGCTGCTCCCTCCTCTTGTGAGGCACGCTCCACATCCTCCAATAACGTTTAGGAGCCCAAACAAAGTTAGCGTGCTACAATATCGAACAGTAGAAACCAACCAGAAAGTTCGGAAAACACAAACAAGAAAACAAAGTAAATACCGGAGACTCTGGAGGAATAACGGGCGCTTAAAAAGGAGATAGACCGGACAAGAGCTGGGGGACGCTTTGGGATCTTCGTGGCCCTGTAACCGCTTTAACAAAGTAAGCCAAGTGTCTGTTACTCGCTAAACCCACAGGATCCAGAACGGCTCCGCTCTGTTCCTGACTGGCAGGCGAATCAGATCCGCGAGCCTAGAGTGCCCACCGGATCCGATCCGCTGCCGCCGTCAGAGGAGAAGCGCTCGTGAGATTAACGACATTTCTTGCGAGACTGGCCGAGATCTCACGAGCTGTCATGGGTTTTCTAGGGAGTCTTAGAATGAGATCCGCCGATCGGTGTACATAAATACCCACATCCCACAACCCTAACCTCTCCTATTATCAAGTTAAGAACATTTCAAGTATTGACTTTATTTTATTGTGAAAATTAACCGAGTATTTTACTCTGTTACCAAGTACAACTTCCGCTGCTGCTCATGCTGCGCTGCACTGAATTGATGCGCCGTGCTCTGGCATCCGACAAAAATGGATGCCCTGCGTATCTGATCCGGCCACCAAAGCCGATCTGCAGCAGAGCCAAACGCCGGACAGATTCTGTGTATTCAAACGGACCTGCTGTAGCGTGTTGTAGCGCCATCGCTAAACTGTCCTCCCTCGGGTCCTGGACTATGTCACTTTATCCTCGTTGTAGAAGTCCTGCAAACATTGTGTTTGCTGGTAGTCTGTTGGCATCTACAGTAGCACCAATGCTTTTGACTTTCACCTTGACTGGGCCCCATTTGTAATGATCTGAAGTATTTATCTGCATTATATCTGAATTTAATTGGAACGATACGAGCGAGCAGGAGCGTCTGTTTGTGGGCGGGGCTTGTTGGAGAGGAGAAGCTGAGGGGAAAACTGGTTGGGAGGGGTAGAGTTTACATTTAAGATTTCTCCTAAAAACTGGAACTAACTCAGATCCTGCCTACCCCACCTTTAATAAAGCTTTATTTGCACAATATTCCCCAAAAACAAGTGTAACCTGCTTAGTGTGAGTTTTAGACGCTCAGTCGTTCTTCCTGATGACCCTTCACTTCCTGTCCTGTGTCTCCAGTTCCAGGTTTTCCATACCCAGCAGCCAGTGCAGCAGCAGCGTACAGAGGAACCCACCTACGAGGTCGAGGACGGACCGTCTACAACACGTTCAGGGCAGCCGCCCCGCCGCCCCACATCCCGGCGTACGGAGGGTGAGCTCCACATCTTCTTCTTCTTCTTCTCTCCTCCTTTAAACACGGTCCTGAATCTGTGCGCTCAGGTAGCGGAGTGCTGCATGCCGGCCTCACCTCACAGCGATAACACACTCCTCACCCCCACAGCATGCTCGACCAATCAGAAGGCATGCTCCGTGACATGTGCCTCTGCAATGACTCATGGGAAATGACCGTCAATCTGGCCTTGTACTGTGGTGTCACTGAGCGGGGCTGTGTTCATGGTGGGATGGGAGGTCCTCCACGAAAAACTAGAACTGGGATCAAACCAGGACCCAGAAATTAATGAACAGTGAAGCAAAAACAGGAAGATCAGGAGGTTATTTTAGAAGATCATCTGAACTGATCGCAAATGAACGAGAAACTTAGCTTGTTTCATGAGACAGGAGCAGTAGAGCTGCGTTCATTTCTAACATGCCGATCATTTTAAACTTGCATCTCTTTGTCCTGCCGTCAGCTGCAGGAGAACGACAAATCTCAAATTTGAGGAAATGTGCAAACTTGTGGAAAAATCTGCATTAACATTTCATGATGTAAAAAAATTTCATTTTTTTTCTCTGTAATAATCAGAGTTTTTAAAAACACATCATCCTCTCTGCAGAGGAAGTGTCCGGCCCTCTTCCTCCGTGTCAGCGTGTTACTTACTGACGCCAAAAAAACACACCATCCATCCAGCCGGAGCGGCGGCAGTCGTGTGGGTACTTTCTGTTCGAGTGGTGAATATTATCTTGACCCTTTAAGAGCGAAGTCGCTGTTAGTATCTCCGGCAGCAGAGAGCCAATCAGGCGGGGTGAGGAGGGTGTTTGGGCGCCACTCCTGCGTGGTCCTGTCAGAGAGATTTGTGCCACAGATTGTACTTTCATTAACGCTGCTGTGGCGTTTAATTGCCCCGGTGGCAGTCTGATGGTGAATTATTAATGTTGGTCCTGATGTATTTTTATTAAAACTGTCTCGAGTGGTGACGAGCCAACTTTAAAATAAGTCTGTGTGTGTGTGAGTGTGTGTGTGTGTGTTCATATAACTCCCCTCCTCATGTGTGTGTCGGCGGTCTATAGTATCAATAAGTCTAAATGTTCACTTAGCTTTGCTGCAGTCCCTCAGAGAACCTTTTAATGAATCAAACTGCTCTCTGGGCCAGCGTGACATTTGAGGAGATATTGATTATCAGAGATAACACAGACGGTGTGAAGTCGGTCTATTGGCAGGTGAAATTGAAGCTCGGCCCTCTGCGGAGCTCTTCCTGTTAAATGGAACTCCATCCTGCTCGTTTTTATTGGACGCCAGATAAGGAATGCTTATCTTTCTCACGTGCACAAACATGCATGCAGTGTGCACGGAGAGGGAGATGTTTGATCTCTGCATGAAATCTCATGAATCTCTTTTTAATCTCCTATGAAAGGCCTGTGTGTCCGCGGTCATACAGGGCTTTCATATCTGTAGACAAGGAAACTCTCAGCAGATCAGAGTCGTGCACGGATTCGTAACCCTTTAAAATAAGAACAAGAACTGAACATCGAAGCAAGAGAACAAAGTTTAGGACAAAAGACACAAACTGAAGAAGAAGAAAAATGACCTGAAGTTTGAATTAAAGCTTTAAAAAGCGTCAAAGAGGTCCTCACTTTGGTGCACAGATAAAAACAGACGTAAACCTGCAGTGAAGACGAGTCGAAGCTTTAACCTCCTGGACTCCTGTCAGTCAAACTAGCCACACCCCCTTTTATGCCAGTTCTGCCGTAAAGCACCTTTATTAAAGGGTTTAATGGGTTTATTGAGGGTTAGAGACAGCCTCAAGTGGACACTCGAGGAACTGCAGTTTCAAGGCTGAAAAACTGCAGGTCAGATAAAGCTGATAAAAATTACTATTTATGTATTATTTGTTACCGAAGCGTATTGCATTCACTCACAAAAAAAAAGCTAACAGTTTTTTTGTTTTTTGTTTTTTTTATTTTTGTTGTTGTTTTTTTTCTTTCCTTTTTTTTTTTAACAATTTTTTTCTTCTTTTTTTATATACGAATATTTTTTTCCTCTCTTTCTGTTTTCAAAAATTTTATTCTGTTTTTTAAACGGTTTTATTTTTTTTCGTCTTTCTGTTTTTCAGACTGATTTTTTTCGGACAAGTTTTTATTCTGTTTTTTAAATTTTTTTATTTTTTTTTTTGGCTTTCTGTTTTTCAGACTATTTTTTATTCTCTTGTTTTTCTGATGATTTTTTTTATTCTGTTTTTTTGTAATAATGTTTTTCCCCTCTTTCTGTTTTTTGGGAAAAAAAATTATTCTGTTTTTCATACTATTTTTTTTCCATCTTTCTTTTTTTCTGACTATTTTTTTGAGAAGATGAAAAACAATTACCCTGAAAAACAGAGAAGAAACAAAAATTCGGGGAAAAAAAATAATTAAGAAACAGATTTTTTTTATATATATTTTCCAAATGTTTGAAACCTTTAATCCTCATGAAGTTCAGATATTTAGATGCAGAGAATATCAGCCCCCTGTGAGGACGCTCTAACCGGTCGTGAGTCAGATTTAAATTAAAGACGATGTCGCTCTGTGACCGATGGAGGCAAACAAGACCATCAGCAACAAACCTGACAATTTCTTTATCGAAGCTGTTATTGACAAAAGCGCTGTGAGGAAGAGGAGGTGTCAGACGAGGCGGTTAACATCACGCTGGAGACACGTTTGACTGTCAGAAGGGAAATAAAAAAAGTTATACGAACTGAGCGTTCCTCACAGAAGAGTTAAACATGTGCAGTAACAGGCTGCAGGTGAGGGAGCTGGAAAAGTCGCTGTAACTTGATTTATACAAACACACAAACAGCATCATAACTCCCATGATTGGATGTCGAGCTGCAGAATATTTCACATGATAGCAGTGAGAGTGTTTTTGGACCTTCCCAGCCTCCTTACTCAGCCGTTAGCGAGCAGAGAGGCCGCCTGCTGAGTCTCCTCTCTGCCCTCTCCGTCTCCTGATTGTGCAGACGGGTTGTTGTTAGCTCGGTGCCTGCATGTCAACATGCACTAATCTGGATGTTTTTGTTTTATTGTGTGTCTGTTTGTCTGTTTGTTTGTTTGTTTGTTTGTGTTTGCATCCTCTGCAGTGTTGTTTACCAGGATGGATTTTATGGTGCAGATATTTATGTAAGTATTATTTACTGGAATGACATTGCATGCCACACCGCCATCTCTCTGGTTTCTGCACTGATGCTGCGAACATGCAAGACCCTCCCCTCCTCCTCCTCCTCCTCCTCCTCCTGTCCCTGACACACTCATACATGACTACACAGCCTCCAGCAAAGATGGCCGCCATAAACACAGAGAGCTGCACTCAAACCAGGAGACACAGAAAGGTGCAACAACGAGGCGAAATGCCAAGATTCTGAGTCGACTCGTGACTGAATCGACGCTCAAAACTCGTCATTTATACTTTTAATCTGCTGAATATCAACGATCTTTAAAAAGTTAAACTCTTTCTAAGCACACGGAGAGAAGAAACTTTATTTATTGATGCATTTTCAAACAGAAGAAGAGGCACGCTTCAGGCGAACGGCTTCAGGGTAAAACTGGTAAAAAATGAGAATAAAGATGTCAGAACTCGCTCTGTTTTATTTCCACAGAGTCGTAACTCTCACTGAAGTTACCAGGACGCTTTTGAACTCGACTTTTGATGCATTCAAGACAAAAACAAACTTGAATTTATGTTTTTCTCTCATAGCTGCTCTGCAAAGAAAACACGCACATGTGGCTCATTATTGATGACAGCTGTGCAGCTTTTATAAACTGATATACAACTTTAAAACGACAAAAGAGGGTAAGATTTCATTAAAGATATGAGTGAGAGTGATCAGGTGAAGTCAGCGCTTATTTCTGGATGTTTTTATGCAGCTGCTCAGCATCTTTAAAAGCAACACCATAAAAATATGTTGATGCAGGATCATATTTTGCATTTCTTGAGGTTTTAACTCATAAAAATTCCCCCAAAAATAATAAGATAGCTGCAGTTAGATTGAAATAAAAAGATAATGGTGTCGGTTTTACAAACCCATGAAGTTCCATTTATCTTCTGCACTCAGGGTGTTATATTGAGCACGCAAGAAAACCTTTATTTTGCACCAAAATTGTATTTAATGGCGAGTGCAATCATTCAGATTCAGATTCAGATTCAGATTCAGATTCAGATTCAGATTCAGACGACTTTATTAAGGGCAATACCGGACATTCACAGCAGCATACGGCCCAAACATTTCCCTGTCAGCACCACAAATCAGCAATAACTCGATAATAAATACTAAATACATGTGCAATACATTCAACAGTGGAATGAGTAAAATGCAAAAGATTATAATGCGATAAAAAGGGTCAAATAAGAACTACAACAATCCTGAGACCCCAAAAAAATCCAACACAGGACACCAATCCACTACAGCCTGATCGCTGAGGGGATACATGAGTTAGAGTACCTATATGTTTTTCTAGGGGGGTCATAGTAGCGCCTTCCAGAGGGCAGAAGAGAAAAGTCTGAGAAGAGGATGTGTCCGGGCTGGTCCATGATTCCTCTCTGGACCACAGAGCTCAGTTCTATCAGCCGTACTCTGGCAATTTTGGAGCAGACTTTTACGATGAAACTGCTGCATTTGCACCTTTATATCCAAAGTGTGAACTAGATGACTTAAAACTATGAGGTATCAGCTGTAAACGTTTGATAATTGACTTGTAGGAGATATAAACTACTGCACAAGATCATACACCTTTGTGCAAAAGGACAATAACAACCTAATGTGAGCAAGATAACTTTTAAACATGATTTAAAAACTGAAGATAAATAAAATTTAGATAAAATGATCATCTTATCGAGTCTCTTTTTTGGCTTCATTGAACCGTCGCTGCAGGAATGACTAATGAGGTGAACCTGTGAGGTCAAGTTTCAAAGTGTCTTTGGAGGTGAAAACAGGCGAACGTCAAATTTTAGCTTTACAGCGTTTTCCTGCACCGTGGTAAACAAAAAAAACCTGTGCACACACACGAGAGAGGACTCAGGAAAACAGACTAATGATGCAGTGTGTGTTTGTGTGTGTGCATGCATGTGTGAGTCCAGGAGACGCTCAGGTAACTCCCTTAACAGTCAACCTGCTTACCTCCCATTAGCCTCTGTGCTCCGACACCAGGGAGCGAGTGGAGGACAGCTGCAGCCTGAATGTTCAATCCTCATTGTCAGACAGAGACGAAAACCTCGGCTGGTGGATTCATGTCGTCACTAAAGATCCACTAGATATTTTAAATAGATTATATAAATATATTTATGTATATTCAGTGATTTTACGTCACTTTAAACAGATGAACTCGGTCTTTTAGAGAGCGGGAGTCAAAGTCTGCAGCGTCTGACGGAGGAGACGGATGGACAGACTCCGCCTCTCTCTCCTTCACTGAATCAGTGAACGTGATGGATGGTAATGTGTGTGTGAGAGTGTGAGGAGTGGCTGAACCTTGACCACATGCACACACACACACACCTTATCCTCCATTACACACACACACACACACAGTCATTAGTCACTCAGTCAGCGCTGACAGTCCACAGAAGCTTCCCGTCCCGCCCATCATCACACACACTCAGCATCACTTCCTCCGATCCTTTCTTCTGAGAGGTAATAATACATCAATCATGTCCACACACACACACACACACACACACACAGACACACACACCTGCACAGTATGAGGGAACCCTCATGTGTGTTACAGAGCTGAGGAGTTCATATCTGTTTGGACCGTTTGTGTAATTTGCAGACGGTCCCTGCACACTGGAGGACTCCCTTCAGAGGAAACTAAATCAGAGGCGGTGTTACAGATGGTGGAGGACTCTTTTTTTAAAGACAGGTGGTGCAGTTTGTGTTTGAAGGAAGGCTTTCACCACCTGACGCTGCTGCCCACACGGTTCTCTGAAAAACTGATGAATTCAAGCTCGGCCTGTTTCTGTACGAGTGTTTGACACAGAGAGTAAATGAGTCTTCACAGGTGACTTCTTATATCTTTAATATTTTAGGAGGATTAATCAGTGTAGATGACAAAATCTGTGCAACATAAAAATCTGTCTGAGAGGAATGTGAACAAAAACAAAACGAAACATGACCGCACAATAAAATAAGAGTCAGGATAAAACAGACTGAACGTCTAAACTTCACGTTAACTCACCTCCAACTTTAGTGATGATATTATAAACACAAGAATCACAAGAACAGGGTCTAAAGTGACAAAAAAAGAGCGTCAAAAATCTGGTTTTAAAGCTGCAGGTCAGTGATCAATGAGCTTTATTCGCAGAGTTTGGGGTGAAAATGTGTCGATAAATAACTGATCTGAATTTAGTTTTTAAGCACTAAAAACTCGTCTAATCCTGTGAACATCTGCACCAACTTTTAGAGCTGATTGCACCTCTTCACTTCTGCTGCAGATAGAAGTTTGCAGACGTTCGTCTTGTGTTTTGGTGACTTTGGTTGCGTGTTGTCCACAAACTTCGACTGAGACAGAACACGGTATTTCTCTAACGAACAAATCCAAACTGTAGAAAATAACAAAAGTGCAGCTTCTGTGTTTGCTCTCTTCAAAAACAGCTGCTTGTGTCCGTATTTGTGAAAACATGAACACATGAATCTCCTTCGCTTGCTTCCTGTCCTCGTGTGTTTGTGTGTTTGCATGTTTGCATGTTTTCAGTGTAACACCTGGAGGAAAATACACTTTATTCTCTGTTCTCTGTCTTCTATTCAGACGTTGAGGCGCCTGATTTGAGCTCATTTATTTGACGTTTCCTTGTTTTTACGTCACGGCGCTCTGATCTTAAACACTCGTCTTCGTCTTCCTGAACGCCAACCTCCTCCCCCTCCTCGATTACCTTATTATCAAACTGACCTGAGATCAGCCGGTCAGCTCCCAGCGAGCCTCGGCTTCATGCAGGGGATTCTGGGAGATAATTGGTTTATTTCTGCAGGTCTGACGCTAACGTAGGGAACACTGAGGTCACGCTCGTATTGTGTTTTTAACAATCAGCTTTTTGAATGAAATAACATGTTAGATTATCACCATGACTTTAGATAATAATGTCGTTTGTGGTTTTGAATCAGAGTCGACGTCTGAAATCTCTGGACTGATCGATGAGCTGCACGTTTAGAAACATTTCCCACAGATTCGTGCATCTCTGGACCTTTTTGTTCACTTTTTGTTGCTTTTGCATGAAATATCTGTGTTTGTGGATTTGCTCATGCTTTGCTTTCCATTGATTTATCATCCTGCATGTTGATTCTGCATCTACTTTGGGAAACCGAACGCTAAAAATACCGAGCATTTACGCTGCCAAGCTTGAAAATCAATGTGGACCCATCTCAGTGTTTAAATACCAGAATTATAAACCTGTTTTCATCCAAACTGACGCTCTAAACTCATCTTTTTTCGCAGGGTGGTTACGCTGCCTACAGATATGCCCAGCCTACTGCTGCCACAGCTGCTGCATACAGTGACAGGTGAGACATGAACCCACTCTGCTGCATCAGAGGAACCACAGACTATAAATGACATGCAGACAGTCAAGTAAAACATGCATCATCCAATCAGTGCTGCGCTGAGTCTTACGGCGTTCATTAAAGGTCAGTAACCTGCAGAGAGGAGTATGAGACCGTCAGGATTCCTGATTTATTTTCAGGTTAAAACTCAAAATCCTCAAACTGTTTAGGAGATAAACCAGTCACACTATTTTCTCTCACAAAAATTGTAATTACGCCTCGCCGGTGGTGGATTTAAAGGTGAGGAGAGGAGCTGATATGATGGCGAAAACAGGTCTCGGCTGTGTTAAATACACTCCACGCCTTCTCTCCTCCCTCTCTACGACTTACACCGCTGGGAGGAGCTGAGTTAGGGAGGGGGGATACTTACCCCGGGCTGTGCTGCTCACCAAAATACCAAAATGTGCTTGGGAACGCCTTATCGGCGCAGCGGACTTACACTGCGCTTGCGCCATGCTGCCGGCGAGGCACAAAAATAGAGCCCTTTGAATCTGGAGTTTTCTGACAAATACAGACACCGTGATGAGACGTTTCGGAGTTTTGTTTCGTATTTTCAGCCCTTTACTCCTCAGCTTGTCTCACATCTTATTGGACACAGTTTTTAACCTCTTAAACTGCTTAATTGTTGGGTTTTTTTGTCCTAAAGCATTTTTTATTGTTTGAATTGTCGGATTTTAATGGTGTGGGTGTTTCGCAGAGTTGGTAGAGTGCACACACTTCTCTCCAGATCGACTCAAAACTTCTGCAGGTTTTTCTTTAAAATATTTTGCATTCGTCTGTCCTGCTCCAAAAAGACTCAGTGAGGGATTAGTTGTTTGAGGTATTTCCTTCAAACTGGTGGAAAAACTGAGAGCAGATGCCCCTGGTGTGGACTCTGATCCAACTCCAAATGAAAGCACCTGCCTCTGCTGCTGCTGTTCGCCAACAGACGGTTTCAGGTGTTAATGCATCAGGTGGGTTTTCTGCTCTCGGTCAGTCACTTAATGAAGCTTCAAACGACCCTGAACAAAGACGGTGTGTGTGTGTGTGTGTGTGGACGTGTCCCTGCAGTCAGGTGTGTGTGTTTGATGACCCGCTGGTGTACCTGTGCAGCCTCAGTGTGCGTCTGTTCGGGGACACTCGGGCAGCATGTGGGTCGTGTTCGCACAGCGAGGGTCACAGACAGAAACGCCAACAGCTGCTTTCATCAGACTCGGAGCGGTTAATGTGACGAACGGGACAAACACAGAGCTCAGAGCTTTTTAGACGGAGTGTTATCACAAAGAGATCGTGTTTTAGTCGTGCATGAGTATATATGAACTGTTAAAATGATCATCTTTGGTTTAAGATGATCTATGAAGGAGTCCAGGTTTTACTCGAGGATTGCAACCTTTGCACGATGCACAAGTCTGCAGGATGTAAGACGACTTCAGGGAACAGGATTTTGTGCATTTTCTCTTTTTTGTGTTTTAATCCTTATGCTGTGACCTGATCTGACCTGGCTCAAACGATCCCTATTAAATTAATAAACTTGCAGAAACTCGTGCAAAAACCAGAAACAAATACAATAAGATAAACACACACCAAATAAAAGAGCGTGCTGCAAAAACAGAAACAAATGCATAAAAAACTGCTATTTTTTTGCAATTATTGCCTCAATTTCTATTGTTTTTACTTATAATTTGTTTTGTTTTTGTTAGTTTCAATTTCCTGCAAAGCAAAGTTAGCATGCAACTGACTGAAACAGAATTGAATTGAACTAAATGTGCAAATCTAAGAATGCACAAAAGCTGAAACTCCTGATGTGAGCAGAAATGTTCAGTCCTGTCGGTGTATGTTAGTTTTAGAGACAGTTTTCTAATACAAAACTGAAAAATAAGGAGCTGGTTGAATTATGTATACATAAATTATGTTAAAATCTTTGACATGAAAGTGTTCGACTTGTTGAAAAGTAGAAGAGGTGTGAAGAAAATAAAGATTAGACACTTTTAATCTGTTTATTTTTATCAGAATAGATCAATATTGTTCCAGTCCTTCATCCCTCTGTTGTTAACATCTTCGTACGCCCATAGGCTGTATATCAAGTGCCAATCATAGAAAACATGAACCCCCTAATAACTTTTAAAAATGGAGCTGTACAGAAAAAAAGAGGACTTGAGCACAAACCAGTCTGACAGTAACTACATGTCAACATCACAACCAGGGGGAGAAACATTTATATTCTGTGTCATTAATTTATAAAGTTTGTCCACAGCTCCATAAGGAGGCGGGGTTTATGACCTATACTGCAGCCTGTCACCAGAGGGTGCTGTTCTTGTGGAGAGCTTTTCGGCTTTAAATTCGTATTCTGGCAGAACCAAGTTGTCCATAGTTTATACAGTCTATGATTGTTACAGTTAGCATGTTAGCATCCTTACGTTAATATTTAGCTGGGTGCGACACTGTCTTTTAGCTCAAAGAGAGTGATGATTATTATTATCCCGCTAAAACGACTGAGAGAGAGTATTTCTGTGATCAGATCGTCTTTTTTCAGACGATCATAAAACAACATGAAGCTGCAGAGCTGTGCGCGCTGTCGGAGCGACTCTCCCTCTGTGAGTTATTCACTCTCCCGGAAAACTGTGTGCATTTGAGCGAAGTGTGAGAGAGCTGTGTCGAGCTGTTAAAAATGTTGTTTCCATGTTTATCTGCTCACCTCAGGGTCACTTTAAAAATGCATTTCTCTCAAATTGCATTTGAATTTGTGTCGTAGCTGCAGCTTACCGCACACACACTCACACACACACACACACACACACTCAGGCTGTGTCTCTCACACACTCACACTCTTACACACTCCCCCTCACAGTGATGATGGGTTAGGGCTCTGTGCGGGGAGATAAGATAGGTCAAACGCGGTGCCGGGCTGAGTGTGGGTGTTGGGGGGCCGCTCGGTGAATAGCAATGTCCAAAACTAATCGGGATTAACTTCTAATCGCTTCAACCGCTGGGCCGCTATGCAAATCAGCTCAATTATGGGCTCCGGCCCCGGCCCCTGATTGGCTCTTATCACGAGCAGGCGAGGACATGCGAGGCGAGGGGAGGGGGGGGCGCTCAGTCCGATGAACACTGAATCTGAAGCTGTACATTTGATTCCCTAAAATAGAAACTCATTGTTATCTCCTCTTACATCCTTTTCATATTCGCTCCATCGCTGTGATTCTTTCAGGTTTTTATTCTTCTCTTTCTCTAATTTCCTCCGACTGATCTGCTGAATATTTATTCTCAGCCCGTCAGATTAGGGTCTGTGCATTCGAGAAAGACGCAGAATCAGAGTAAATATTAGGTCTTTAAACACTCTGAACCGAAGTTATCAGGACTCTAACCACCGGAGCTGCAAAGGAACAAAGATGGTCCTGAGGAGAGAATTTCTAACCCCTTTAAAAAAAAACCTCCAGAATTTTAATTTCTGTTGATGTTTACACTTTTATTTCTTTTTGTTTCACATTTTTTAACTTTCTAATCTTTTTAATCTCACAGATTTTGCAGTCAGGACCGCTCTAGTCCAAGAAATATAGTGTTGAGAGCTCCCTGCTCTTCCATAAAGTCAGAGGCAGGTAGAGCATCAGCAGCACAGACACAGAATAAAAGAGGAGGATCTGGAGTGGAGGAAGGATGCAAAGATGAATAGTACCCCCAGTTTCCACCGCATCCTGAACGGCTACGAAAAGGCCATGTCCGCCGATCGTAGCTGATTGCAAGAGTTCTATTTTTTCTGGACGCCGGAGCATGCTGGAAAGGAAGTCGGGCACAGACACAAAATAAAACATCTGGCTTCTTTTCAAAATAAAACACTCCGTGTTTCAGGAGGATCGTATTTCACACCATACCAACAAAAGTAAAAGGTTTTTAGACGTCATTTCACGCCGATGACACCATGGATGAGGAGATGCTGATTCTAGAAGTCCAGAAGTAGATTTCCTCCTCTGGAAGGACACAATCTACCGCTTTTATGGTTAGCCTATGTGGCTAAAGACTGTCCGTAATCAGCCATGAAATTCACCTCACAAACGGATCCAGTAGGAATTGGCAGATGGCGAAAATTGCCGCCGTTCGGGATCGGAGCTGTCCTGGATGCAATGAAAATTGGGGGGTAAAGAGGCTAAAATTGGTTAGATAAAGAATCAAACGCCCATCTGCATCAAAGGTAATCAGCTGGCATTAAGATCAGCTTTGTGGCCTGCCTGAACTAACACTAACATTAAACTAACAGGATGATTTCTTGCAGACACGTTCATTTCTCTGCTTTAGTCGAGTAAATGATCTGCATTAAGTGTCGTGTCACTTTGTGTGTTTCCACAGTTACGGACGAGTATATGCTGCAGACCCCTACAACCACACACTCACTCCAGCAGCCACATACAGCGTTGGTGCCATGGTAAGACCCTCACGCCTCTGTTTTACACTTCTTTTACACATGCATGAGCTCCATCTCTGCGAGTCTCTGCTTTTATCCAACATCGTTGTTGCAGAGTCGTTCAAAAGCACCACGATAATGACGTCGTGAATGTTTAATGTTTGTATTTCCTGCATGTAAGGAGCAGTTAAAAACCAAAGCATGCTTTATCATCACTCCTGCAACATCTGGCGTTGATATCTGCGGTCGTAAATTATTGTTGTTGTTTAATCCTGCTGTCTCACTAAAACAGAAATGCATAAATAAACAACCTGCATGATGTTATTTAAAGCAGAACTTATGTCTGTCCTGTTCCTGTGACACTTGAATTCAAGAATAAAAACTGGTACAGAAATAGGAGACAGGCACGACTTGGAAGACTTTGAACTTGTCTATTAGCGCACACACTTTAAATAGTCACAGTTCTAGTTTGATATTAAATTTAACCAGCTCACTCCTCCCCTCCTCCGCTCCCCCTCCTCTATTCTTCAGCCTGTGCAGCGCTGACATCTCCTCACTTAAACTTAATTGAATTTGTCTGTGCTGCTAACGGCGCTCCAAATGACACATTAATCCAGCCTGTAAAAGGTGATGAATGTCTTCATGCCTTGGCAGCCCAGTCCATGTTAGTTATTATATTTCTAATTTGGTGGATACCGCCTCACCCCGCACTGCCTGGTAATGAAATAATTACTCATTTTGATAATTAAATCCCCCGTGTTGCTGCAAACGTGGGGGGAGGAGAGAGAGTCAGGAAGGTAAAGGCAGACTGGAGGGGAAGATAGTGGAGGGTTTGTCGTGGAAAAAAACACCATCAAGAGCAAACAGGAGTATAAACCCTGACTCTGAGAGATAAATCAACCAGAGTTTACTTAACGTCACACCAAACCTCATTCAAAAAACAACCAATTTAAGAGTCTTTTTCTGCCATTTCACATCAAGACTTGACAATTAAAAAATTCTAACTCTTTATGAATCTGGATCATTATTTTGTTATTTCAGCACCATTTGCACTCAGTTACAACAACACTAGTGTGTTTGATACTTTCCTTACAACTGGTTAACCTAAGCTCAGGGATACTATGTTCAAAGATCTAGTTTGATCAAATATTTTAGCAAAGTTTCTAAATTTTGACATAAAATATCAACATTTCCATCATTTTGACTCCTCAGTCTTTGATTTCATTCTGGATTTTTAAAGGGATATTCCGGCGTAAAATTAAGTTAGGGTCAAACACACCATAACACAGAGGTTGACACCCCCTTGAGGGATGAATGTTGCCGACCGCTTGCTTCTCTAGTTATACCAACTTTAGTAATGACCGCACGATAGCAATACACAGCGGTCTGAGGAGCCATAAACAAACCTGAGGCCAGTCCATTACGGACTGCAGCGGGGTGACGCAGCTCAAGGAAGAACATTTATGATCATTTCTTTATCATTTCCTTGAAGTAATAATCACCATATTAATCATTTCACACTGCAAACGCTGTAGTTCTTCTACCTTAGCGTCTCGGTCTGATTGTATTTCCATGAAGAAATGATCATAAATGTTCTTCCTTGAGCTGCGACACCCCGCTGTAGTCCATAGTATGTTCTGAGTATTATTTGTGGCTATAGAGAGACGTTTTGGTTGAGGTTTGTTTATGGCTCCTCAGACCGCTCTGTATTGCTATCCTGCAGTCGTTACTAAAGTTGGTATAACTAGAGAAGCAAGCGGTCGGCAACATTCATCTCTGGAGGGGGGGGGGTCTAACTCTGTGTTCCAGTGTGTTTGACCCTAAATTAATTTTACGCCAGAATATCCCTTTAAGCTCAGGGATATGATGTTGAATTTTGACATAAAATATCAACATTTCCATCATTTTGGCTCCTCGCTCTTTACGTTTTCCAGATGTCAGGTTTTCTCCATCACCTCCTTCATGGTTTTACGTTTTTACTGACTGGCTCTCTTTCACGTAGCGGTCTGCATGTTCCCCTGGCATGAAACGTGTCGCTGTGCTTGCTGCATGATGGTCTCCCCGGTCTGTTCGCCGACCCCCGTTTACACTGGAACGATGGTAACGTAATCCTGAAACTCTGCTCGTAGTTTGCGCAGGACTGAGGATGCTAATGTCGTGTATTTTTGTGTTTCAGAATGCGTTCGCCCCGCTGACAGACGCCAAAACTCGGAGTCATGCAGACGATGTGGGGCTGGTTCTGTCCTCCCTGCAGGCCAGTATATACCGGGGGGGATACAGCCGCTTCGCCCCCTATTAGCAGCCCCCCTCCCCCTCCCCTCTCCACCACCTTTACTCAAGCTTCCAACGGGACAGAAAGAAAGAGTGTGTGAGCGTGAGAGTGTGTGAGAGTGCGAGCGTTATCAGAGGAGAGGTGTTACTGTGGCCTGGGTTTTGCAATACATGCAGTTTGTGCATCAATTCAACGTCTCCTCAGAGAGAAGTACAAAAAAAAAAAAGATTAAAATGACAGCTGATATTTTTCATCTTATACCTCAGATATTTTGTGCTGTGTATTTTGATATTGTGGGTTTTTAATTTCTAAAGATTTAAACCTAGATTATCAGCTGTAGAGGTTTTCCATGGTACTAATAGAGAGCTGTTAGAGCAGTGATTAGAACACAAAGTGAATATTTATCAGATTGTTAGGGCTGTATAGAACCCTGTAAGATAGGTCATAGTCACACTTTAGGGTTTTTATGTTTTGTAAGAGTGTTCAAGTGACTATGGTAGTCAAGTGTTGTCGTTTTACTTCTCTCAGCTTCCTTTGGCACTTCCTCTCTCGGTTTCAAAACAATGTTGAGTTGTTTCTTTTCAGGGAGGAAGTAAGGAAGCGTCGGCGCAGACAAAATTCTTCTAAAGGGCAGGTTTGGAAAATCCAAGAAGCCGAGAGAAGCCATGATTAATGGTTTCATGTTATTATTATTGCTGCTTAACTTACACTGCAATTTAACCCTCACATGGTGGCAACCAAACAAAGAGATGAAGCCACTTAAAGTTTCTTCTTTGGTGTACGGAAGCCCTGAGAGGACAATAAGTCATAAAAAAAATTTATTGTGTCTTTTTTTAATCTTCCATATTAGCAGCATTAAGAAGTGCCAAAATGACTTATTTTGCACAATATTTATGATATGTGTGTCTATTTGTTTTCTGCAGATGATTTTTTTTGAAGTACCAGACATCAGACAAAAATAGAAAAACTTTTTTTGCATAGAAAAAGGTTTTACATAAAATGAACTGCATAAAACGTGCCAATTAAAAAATACAATAAAAACTCAAATGTAGTATGATTTAAGAGGAATATGTGCAAAAATTGGAATATTTACCAGTAAATAGCAGTCAGATTTAAGCTGAAACACCCCCCTGCTCAACCCTCCTTTTACTGAAGCTACGGTGGCCTTTGAGGACAAGAAGTATGATCCTCAATTTGTCCATTTTTCACTGTAAACAACATCTATTAAATCTTAAAACACGTATTTTAGTAATATGTCCGTTCTCAAAAACAAAACAAAAAAAGGATTTTGAATTTTGAAAATTATTTTCCATTTCTGCCGATTTAATAATATTAAATTTCACCAAATGTTGCACATTGTATCTTTAAAGTCTTTTTTATTTCTTTATTAACAACGAAAGTTTATTGGTGTTAATGACATTTTGGCACCGGATCAGATCTAAAAGCAACAAAGAAGAGAGTAGCTACCTCGTGTTTGGAAATTCTCACATATTTTTTTCATTTGACTCTCAGGGCTTCTGTAGATTTGTCACCAAAATTTAATTTACCGTAGCCAAAACCATCGCAAGCAACGGCTTCTCTGTTTTTCTGCACATTTATCAAGTTATGACCTCCTCATGAAACAACAAGGCTAGTTAGTCATGGCTGCTCTGGGCTTCCGTAGAAAAGCAGGTTTTGATATCAGGATGAGACAGGTGTGATTTTTAGGCTGTAGGTTTAATGAATATGAGGTTTTTCTCTTACATCACTTCAAGCCAAAGGTTCTGGTGGACGTGTCTGAGTGTTTGTGTGTACAGTCGGGATTACAGATGGAAACAAACGTCATCGGACATGGAGAGAAAAAAGAAAAAAAAGATTTAATGGCAACGAAACTGTTCAACCATTTAAAGCTTATTAAAAATGATTTCATGAGATAAATTGGATTCAGTGCAAAAGTGTAAGAAAAAAAAATCTGAATGCTGGAGAAAAAAAAAAAAAAGTCAAACTTCCATTACAGAATCAGACTCACGCGGTTACCATGGTAACTCTTTTTTTGGCACTAATCCTCTTCCGTACTGAGCGGTGTTGGCCATGCAGGCGTAGATGTTTTTTATATATAAACTTCCAATGTGTTTATTGGTATAAATGATGATTTTTATATTACAGGAGAGATTTAAAATATATATCTATATCAGCGGCTGAAGCTGCTGCGTCTGTTATCTTTTTGTTAGTTTTGTTTGAATTTGTTTTTTTAAATAATTAAAAATGTAAGGGGCTGGGGGTAAAGTATAATAATAATCCAACAATGTATTATATTTGACTTGTGCAGTGAAGATGTTCTCTTATATAAAAATACACAATAATGTTCAAATGTTTTAGATCTAGACGAGTAGATGAGCTGTTAGGGCGAGCGGTCTCATTTTCTATGGACTCATATTCTGGTTTTTATTAACGAATCATGTAATCACTTTGTACATAATCTCATTCATTATCATCTGACTGTCAGCTGTACCATTTTGCACATGCAAACTTGTATTTTCCACACATGTACCTGAGACATATCAGTGCTCCAGATGTAATTTTTATTGTTTTGTTTTTTAACGTTTCTTTGATTTCATGTCATTCTTAATGTGACCTCCTGTTTTTTTGGTTCTTTTCTAGACCTTTAACCTTTACTCTTTGAGAATTAACTGTTTGAATATTACAATACTAAATGAATATGAGAAATAACTGATTTGTGAACAGGCTAATCTATGCTGTAAATAGAAGTTACTGGAATAAATCTGTAGTGTGTTTTAAAGGCGCTACATGGCAGCAGAAGCTCCGCCCACGCTGCCAGATTCTGTTTACAACTCCTCCCAAATTAGTGCTGGTGTCAAATATCTCCTTTTTTATTTATCACTGATTAGATAGGACACACTCTCAGATGCATCACGCTATAAAAAAAGCAGAGTGAGAGTTTGTGTGTGTGTGTGTGCGTGTGTGAGCGTATGTATGTGTGTGAGTGTGTGTGTGTGTGTGTGTGACTTTACTGAATGTCTGACAAACACTTTATACGAGCTCTGCTTCCAGTAGGTGTCGTGGTTCAGAACGAGGCTTCCTACCCGCTCATTGTATGTGCATGTACTCTGGTTCCTCCACTAATCAGTAACCATCAATAAAGTTTTCTTTTCTCAACTAGTCGCATCAGTTTCCTCTTTAGAAGACTTTCAAAATAAAAGACCCAAACAAATGTACGGTTTTGCAAAACAATGAGGAGTTATTCTGTACGAGCTAAAAAACATGACCAAAAACATAATTGATTTTCTAACTTTACATGCGACAGCGGTCTGAACTAGGCTTGCACAATTTATGTTTAAATTGTTTAACAATAAATTAAAACTGCATGTAATTAATAAGCAAAGTCCATCTTGCAGCATCTGCAATTCAACTATTTTGGCACCAGTTTATTTGGGAGAAGATGACAGTTTAGATTTATCTTACTGCATCAAAAGGTATGAAAGCATGAACTCAAAATCTGAAAAAGCATTGGACAGTTTACATTTGCTTTAATTATTGCACTCAGTGGATAACAAAACCTTTTTGCAGACATGCATCTGTAAATATGATCACACAAAGTATAATTTCTGAAAAAATAAATGTATAGATTAGATTAGATTAGATTGGATTAGATTCAACTTTATTGTCATTACACTTGTTCAGAACAGTGCAACGAAATGCAGTTTAGCATCTAACCAGAGGTACAATCACGCAAGTATCAGATGATATTTACAACATGGATAAATATGTACGCATACCTAGATATATATTTATATATATGTACACATAAATAAGAGACAGTATGAAATTGCTATTGTCAATATTTATATTAGTTACATTATGTAACGGGTTAAGAGTTCAAGAGAGCTCTGTGAAAGAAACTGTCTCTCAGCCTGTTGGTCCTGACCCGGAGGCTCCTGAAGCCACATTAGAAAAGTAAACATTTCATAGATGTGACAGTGTTGGACACATTCACTGACAAAAACAATCATTTTACCTCCCAGAACACAGCAGTCACCATGCAGCAATCTACCATGTCTTCAGTATGGATGTGCAAAATTCTGCAGTTCCTTGAGTGTCCACTGGGGGCTGGTTGAAAGGCTAAGGAAACCCTATTGAGGTAACTCTATATTAAAATGTCCTTTTTTACAGCAGAATTGAACATTAGTCAGGGTCTGTTTGGCTCGCACACTGTGCAGGTGTGAAATGTTTTATGAATCTTCTGTTTCGAAGAATTAAGGGCAAAAGTTTGGGAGGATTTTGGCCAAATTAGGGGCGTGGCTGAGCTGATTGACAGGCAGCCTCAGCTCTGCTACTTTGGCTGTTTCTGGTTTAATCTAAAGTTAGGTTGAGTCAGCATGACGGCTTCCTTAACGGCCTCTTCAAAACATCACTGAGACCGTCTATGATTTGTTCAGTTTAGGGAATCACTGTCCTGTTTATTCTGCAAGAATGACGATTTGCAGAGAGATAACATCGCAGCCGTTACAGCCTGTAAGTATTACTAATCATCCACAACCAACAGGCTCCAGTTTGGCCCAGTTCAAAAAAGGACAACATTACCAGGATTGCCTTAAAGGGATGGGCGTCCTCTCCTTTAAAGCGGGTATTTCTAATGTGGTAAAATGGAATAAAAGTTACGGTTTTATTTAGAGCAGACACTTAAATTCGTTTATGAAGGGGTAGTTTTGGGGATGAATTGCAGATCAGGATTTTCTTTTGGTTTTAAAAGCCCGAGGTTGATATTAAAATTCATTGATTTAGTTTGGTGCAGTCTCAGCACATTCATGCTCCACATTAATCTGTAGGAATCATTACTTCAGCTGTTTTAAATGTGCTTTATAAATAAATGTATATCCTGGTTTTTGAGCTTTTTATTACCTGCAGTCTGATGGAGAGGAATCGGCCATTATTCATCAGCTCGCTCTGTGGAAGTGAAGCGCTCTGGGATCAGGTGAAATATGCATGTCATCAGTGTTTTCTAATTGAAGCAAAGAGAAGAATTACTCTGCAGCTCACTTTGATTGGTGTAATTAGAAAAATTTAGCTGGCGGGTTGTGCAGAAAGATAAGCTATATAAATGTTTAAATGTGATGAAGGGTTCACATTACAGAAGGTAATTATGTCTCGCTGCTGTAGAAGCAGGTGATCAATAATTAATGCAGAGCAGGTCACATGTGAGCGAGATATAATTCAGACTGATTATTAATTCTGCAACTCTGGAGAAAAATGTGCAGAAAGAGACTTTTTTTTTTTCATCTATCCTCCTTCATGATAACAGCAACACTAAGCTGCTCGGGGATTTCACTTTATTAGGGTTTCTCTCACATTAACACACTCTACAAATATAGTCAATGTTTATGTGCGTCATTACAGTAGGTGTCCATTTCTAACATGACATTTTTTATTTTGTATGAAAATATCCAACTGTTAAAAATCAAAAATGGGGAAACAATAAAGTGTGATGTGTTTTGCATTGAATGAGGTTTTATTCACCTGCCCTTCTCAGATAATAATGATATTAAATGTGGTGACCTGCGCGTGGTGACCTGCTGGGTGGGGGAGAGAGTGCGGGATGAGGCTGTGCTGAGAACTGGGAGCGGAGGAGGGAGAGGGGAGCAGGTTCAAGTGTTGGGGGTGTTGGGGTGGAGGGTTGGGGGATGGAAGGGGGAGGGGAGAGAGGCTGCTGCGGAGCCCCCGCTGCTCCCTCTTCTCCTTGCTGCTAAAGGCCGGAGGAACCCGAGACACAAATTTCATTTTTCACAGCTTTGATCTGAATAATTAGGCATCAGATTATGAATTCTTTAAATTTACACATTTATGAATGAACTCACTCAGTTCAATAAGAAGAATTTAGATGGTTTTGAATGGTTATGATAAAAAGCTTTTCTATAAAAAGTATAGATGGGTAATAAGTCTGAAGTGCATACAGACCTTTTCAGCACCAGGACTCTTCTACTACTGAGCCCCAGAATCTACCTGTGTCCTTCCTGCCCTCTGCTACTCATGGGCGCCACCTACAGGACTAAGATGAGTAATTACGAGGCCACAATACTGATGCATTGCCCACAAATGTGATTGCATGATGTTAATGATATCAGGATAACGGTCTCAGTATCATTGTGTAACACTCAGACGTTAAAAAAGGGTTTTGAAACATTTAAAGTTTGTTATCATGGTGCATATTGAAAAGACAAAAACAATGGAGAGGTGGTTTCAAATGCTTTCCCATTTTCTGGGGATTTTAAAATAAATGTTTTGTTATATGTTATAGATAGAAACTCTGGAGGGCAGCACTGAGTGTTGACAGGCTAATTGATCTGGATCACATGGAGAGCCATAGTGGCACTATAGGATTTGTAGTTCTACTAATACTTCTACTAACCATCAATTTGTTAATATGCAGCACTGATGCAAAAACATAATTTTGAATAAAATGTAATATTTAGTATAGTATGACTGAAATGTCAAAGTAAAGTATGACAAAAAGGTCAAAGTGTGGTATGATAAAAATGTCATAGTATAGTATTATAATATCATAGTTAAGTGAGATAAAATCATCGTAATATAGTTAAATAAAAATGTAAAAGTATAGTATGATAAAAAAAATATATAGTATAGTATATTACAATTTTCAGTTTAGTATGCTAAAAAAATGTCATAGTTTAGTATGCTAAAAAAAAATGGGTATAATAAAAAATGTGAAAGTATAATATGATTAAATGTAGTATATGAGTTATAAATGTAATAGTATAGTACGCTAAAAAAATGTCATAGTATAGTATGATAAAAAATAGTATAATAAAAATGTCAGTATAGTATGGAAAATTTTCATATTTAAGTGTAAAAAAAAGTCATAGTAAAGTATGATATAAAAGTCATAGTAAAGAATGATAAAAATGTCAGAGTAAAGTATGATAAAAATTTCCTATTTTAGTGTGAAAAAAAAATTCATATTAAAGTATGATAAAAATGTCCTAGTATAGTATGATGAAAATTTTATATTTTTATGAGAAAAAAAAATAGTGGGAAAATAAATGTCATAGTATAGTTTGATAAAAATGTCATAGTACAGTCTGATTTAAAAATTCATAATTGGAATGAAAATAAATGTAATAGTATAGTATGATAAAACAGTCATAGTATAATGTGATAAAAATGTCATAGTATAGTATGATTTAAAAATTCATATTTTTGAATGAAAATAAATGCAATAGTATAATATGATAAAAATGTCACAGTATAGTATGATAAAAATGTCATATTTTAGTGTGAAAAAAAAACAGATTTTAGTATAAAATTTCCTTTTTAAGTAGTATGATAAAAATGTCATAGTATTGTATGATTCAAAAATTCATATTTTGGAATGAAAATAAATGTAATAGTATAGTATGATAAAAATGTCATAGTATAGTATGATAAAAATGTCAGTATAGTATGATTCAAAAATTCATATTTTGGAATGAAAAAATATCCATAGTATAGCATGATAAAAATGTCATAGTATAGTATGATAAAAATGTCATAGTATAGTATGATTCAAAAATTCATATTTTGGAATAAAAAAATATGATTGTATAGTATGATAAAAATGTCATAGTATAATATGATAAAAATGTCATAGTATAGTATGATTCAAAAATTCATATTTTGGAATGAAAATAAATGTTATAGTATAGTATGATAAAAATGTCATAGTATAGTATGATAAAAATGTCATAGTATAGTATGATTCAAAAATTCATATTTTGGAATGAAAATAAATGTTATAGTATAGTATGATAAAAATGTCATAGTATAGTATGATTTAAAAATTCATATTTTGGAATGAAAATAAATGCCATAGTATAGCATGATAAAAATGTCATAGTATAGTATGATAAAAATGTCATAGTATAGTATGATAAAAATGTCATAGTATAGCATGATAAAAATGTCATAGTATAGTATGATAAAAACGTCATAGTATAGTATGATTTAAAAATTCTTATTTTGGAATGAAAATAAATGTAAAAGTATAGTATGATAAAAATGTCATAGTATAGTATGATAAAATGTCATAGTATAGTATGATAAAAATGTCATATTTCAGTGTGAAAAAAAATCTGATTTTAGTATAAATTTAAGTATGGTGTTATTAAAATGTCCTTGTTTATTATGATAAAAATGTCATATTTTAGTGTGAAAAAAATTCAGTTTCACATGTGAAAACATGTTCAAGAATCGAATGATGAAAATGTCATAGTATAGTTTGACAAAAATGAATTTCATTTCATTTTGAAATGAAAATAAATGTCATAGTGTAATGTTATAAAAATGTCATGGTATAATATGATTTTAAAAAATGATTAATAAAACTGTCAAAGAAAAGTATGAGAAAAAAATTTAAAAATACCTGTTTTGATTGAGAAAAAAATGTCATAGTATAGTATGACAAAAAATATCACAGTATAGCATGATGAAATGTCATATTTTAGTGTCAAAAAGACTTTCAGATTTTCGTATAAAAAATGTCATAGTAAAGTATGATATAAAAGTCATAGTAAAGAATGATAAAAATGTCAGAGTAAAGTATGATAAAAATTTCCTATTTTAGTGTGAAAAAAAAATTCATATTAAAGTATGATAAAAATGTCCTAGTATAGTATGATGAAAATTTTATATTTTTATGAGAAAAAAAAATAGTGGGAAAATAAATGTCATAGTATAGTTTGATAAAAATGTCATAGTACAGTCTGATTTAAAAATTCATAATTGGAATGAAAATAAATGTAATAGTATAGTATGATAAAACAGTCATAGTATAATGTGATAAAAATGTCATAGTATAGTATGATTTAAAAATTCATATTTTTGAATGAAAATAAATGCAATAGTATAATATGATAAAAATGTCACAGTATAGTATGATAAAAATGTCATATTTTAGTGTGAAAAAAAAACAGATTTTAGTATAAAATTTCCTTTTTAAGTAGTATGATAAAAATGTCATAGTATTGTATGATTCAAAAATTCATATTTTGGAATGAAAATAAATGTAATAGTATAGTATGATAAAAATGTCATAGTATAGTATGATAAAAATGTCAGTATAGTATGATTCAAAAATTCATATTTTGGAATGAAAAAATATCCATAGTATAGCATGATAAAAATGTCATAGTATAGTATGATAAAAATGTCATAGTATAGTATGATTCAAAAATTCATATTTTGGAATAAAAAAATATGATTGTATAGTATGATAAAAATGTCATAGTATAATATGATAAAAATGTCATAGTATAGTATGATTCAAAAATTCATATTTTGGAATGAAAATAAATGTTATAGTATAGTATGATAAAAATGTCATAGTATAGTATGATAAAAATGTCATAGTATAGTATGATTCAAAAATTCATATTTTGGAATGAAAATAAATGTTATAGTATAGTATGATAAAAATGTCATAGTATAGTATGATTAAAAAATTCATATTTTGGAATGAAAATAAATGCCATAGTATAGCATGATAAAAATGTCATAGTATAGTATGATAAAAATGTCATAGTATAGTATGATAAAAATGTCATAGTATAGCATGATAAAAATGTCATAGTATAGTATGATAAAAACGTCATAGTATAGTATGATTTAAAAATTCTTATTTTGGAATGAAAATAAATGTAAAAGTATAGTATGATAAAAATGTCATAGTATAGTATGATAAAATGTCATAGTATAGTATGATAAAAATGTCATATTTCAGTGTGAAAAAAAATCTGATTTTAGTATAAATTTAAGTATGGTGTTATTAAAATGTCCTTGTTTATTATGATAAAAATGTCATATTTTAGTGTGAAAAAATTCAGTTTCACATGTGAAAACATGTTCAAGAATCGAATGATGAAAATGTCATAGTATAGTTTGACAAAAATGAATTTCATTTCATTTTGAAATGAAAATAAATGTCATAGTGTAATGTTATAAAAATGTCATGGTATAATATGATTTTAAAAAATGATTAATAAAACTGTCAAAGAAAAGTATGAGAAAAAAATTAAAAATGCCTGTTTTGATTGAGAAAAAAATGTCATAGTATAGTATGACAAAAAATATCACAGTATAGCATGATGAAATGTCATATTTTAGTGTCAAAAAGACTTTCAGATTTTCGTATAAAAAATGTCATAGTAAAGTATGATATAAAAGTCATAGTAAAGAATGATAAAAATGTCAGAGTAAAGTATGATAAAAATTTCCTATTTTAGTGTGAAAAAAAAATTCATATTAAAGTATGATAAAAATGTCCTAGTATAGTATGATGAAAATTTTATATTTTTATGAGAAAAAAAAATAGTGGGAAAATAAATGTCATAGTATAGTTTGATAAAAATGTCATAGTACAGTCTGATTTAAAAATTCATAATTGGAATGAAAATAAATGTAATAGTATAGTATGATAAAACAGTCATAGTATAATGTGATAAAAATGTCATAGTATAGTATGATTTAAAAATTCATATTTTTGAATGAAAATAAATGCAATAGTATAATATGATAAAAATGTCACAGTATAGTATGATAAAAATGTCATATTTTAGTGTGAAAAAAAACAGATTTAAGTATAAAATTTCCTTTTTAAGTAGTATGATAAAAATGTCATAGTATTGTATGATTCAAAAATTCATATTTTGGAATGAAAATAAATGTAATAGTATAGTATGATAAAAATGTCATAGTATAGTATGATAAAAATGTCAGTATAGTATGATTCAAAAATTCATATTTTGGAATGAAAAAATATCCATAGTATAGCATGATAAAAATGTCATAGTATAGTATGATAAAAATGTCATAGTATAGTATGATTCAAAAATTCATATTTTGGAATGAAAAAATATGATAGTATAGTATGATAAAAATGTCATAGTATAATATGATAAAAATGTCATAGTATAGTATGATTCAAAAATTCATATTTTGGAATGAAAAAAATGTTATAGTATAGTATGATAAAAATGTCATAGTATAGTATGATTCAAAAATTCATATTTTGGAATGAAAATAAATGTTATAGTATAGTATAATATGATAAAAATGTCATAGTATAGTATGATTTAAAAATTCATATTTTGGAATGAAAATAAATGCCATAGTATAGTATGATAAAAATGTCATAGTATAGTATGATAAAAATGTCATAGTATAGTATGATTCAAAAATTCATATTTTGGAATGAAAATAAATGTTATAGTATAGTATGATAAAAACGTCATAGTATAGTATGATTTAAAAATTCTTATTTTGGAATGAAAATAAATGTAAAAGTATAGTATGATAAAAATGTCATAGTATAGTATGATAAAATGTCATAGTATAGTATGATAAAAATGTCATATTTCAGTGTGAAAAAAAATCTGATTTTAGTATAAATTTAAGTATGGTGTTATTAAAATGTCCTTGTTTATTATGATAAAAATGTCATATTTTAGTGTGAAAAAAATTCAGTTTCACATGTGAAAACATGTTCAAGAATCGAATGATGAAAATGTCATAGTATAGTTTGACAAAAATGAATTTCATTTCATTTTGAAATGAAAATAAATGTCATAGTGTAATGTTATAAAAATGTCATGGTATAATATGATTTTAAAAAATGATTAATAAAACTGTCAAAGTATGAGAAAAAAAATTAAAAATGCCTGTTTTGATTGAGAAAAAAATGTCATAGTATAGTATGACAAAAAATGTCACACTATAGCATGATGAAATGTCATATTTTAGTGTCAAAAAGACTTTCAGATTTTCGTATAAAAAATGTCATAGTATAGTATGATAAAAAAAAATCATATTTAAGTGTGAAAACAATTTTCAGATTTTCATATTAAAAATGTCATAGTATAGTATTATAAATATGTCATGGTATAGTATGATAAAAATGTCATATTTTATGGTGAAAAAAAATCATATTTTAGTATGAAAAAAATGAAAATATAAAACTGAAATAAGATCAAATGTATTGGGCTTCTCTTGTGAAAGCAGGTTGTCATGTTCTATGTTGTAGCTCCCTCTTGCGGTCAATCAGGTTCATTACACACATAAACCCAAATATCTTTTAGATTACTGTCTGTTTTTGTGGTTCACTGTATCCTCGCCTGTATACCACCCTTTTCCTACCTTGACTTTGTTTTAATTTGTCTGTTTTACCATTTTTCCTGAGACTAACTCAGCAAAGTAACACCTGGCTTCTCTGTTAGACTGACCAGCGACAGTGAAGCTGAAATTAATTAATGGCAATTGTCAAAAAAAAATATATGCTCCGTTTAAAACACGTCCTGAACTTAAACAAAATTATATTTTCCTTGATAAGTTAATATTATGATTAGATAATGTTCTGTTTGATCAAAACAAAGCCAAAAACTAACACTGTGAGGTTCCATAGCAACAGGTCTGTAAACAATAAATTAGCAAATTAACATTCAGTATTGAATATTGACATTTATCCTCATCATATATACAAATACATAATATATGGAGATGAAAAATTCTAATTATTGTTAGCATAGTATTATTAATTTTTCACTTTTAAACTACATGTTTTAGTTTGTTCATATTTATCTGGTTTCAAAACAACATTATAGGAAAATACAGTAGCTTTAGCGATATCTTATCTTTACAGTCGAGACAAAAAACTTGATTTATCTTAAAGAAACATTTACGGAAATGTAAATCATACTTCTGCTTCTGTTTTTCATGCAGCGAATTGAATAAAAAACACTCTAATTTCAGCTGATTTGTCATTTTTGATTAATAAAATAATTAAACCGTAGCCCTGATGTTTTGACTTTTATGTTTTCTTTCAGTCGTGTCTTATCTACAACAAAGTTATCAATTTAAACACTAACAAACTTTAAAAACACAGATAATAACATCACCTCAGAGGAGTTTTTTATCATGTGACCCTTCTTGTTTGCCGCAGCAGGAGTAAAAGACGCGAATCAACCTGCACAGTTTGACTTTATTTCATGAATATATATGTAATAAATAAATACAAATACATGAATAAAAACATGTCACTAAGATGATGACAGTTTAGCTCTTCCTGATGCTAATGGTCAGCCCTCCAGCTGGGACAGGAGATAGAGGAGCAGCAGTGAGGTTAAAACCTGCAGACACTGCTGAGGGACGCAGTGACCCACATGACAATAATGACGATAGAAACACTGAGAATTTCATCCAGATCACATTTAGATAATAAGTTGCCCTTTAGTAAGAGGATGCTGAGGATTATAACACACAGGCACGTCTGACAACAAGCAGCTTCACTCCGAATCTCTAAGAAACAGGAAACAGGAAGAAGGGGCGGGGCCTCATGAGGAAGTTCAGGTAACACGTGTTGGTAGGCTACTTTGGTTTTTGCTTCTCATCTACGGTCTCTCCTCCCAAAGGAACAGAGAGCGGGAGGAGGAGGAGGAGGAGGAGGAGGAGGAGGGGAGGATGAAGAGATGGAGGATCAGCCCCTGGACTCCAGAGACCTGTGAAGGAACACAGAGGGGGTTACAATGCATGATGGGAAACTCCTAAAAATACACAAAATAAAGTTCAAATTCATCAGACACTTTGTGGCGGTGAAGGTGGAAAGAACCGAGTTTTTATTGGCTGCTTTGGGACACATGACTTGGCTGAGCTATCCATGGTCCTGAAATCATTCTGGATTGACCCTTAAACTCCCAGTTATATTCTACTATTTTTGGTCTGCCTGTTTTTTATTTATTTATATATTAATTTATTTATTTATTTAAAAATAAATCTAAAATCCTCAAACACCTATTTTTGTGGCTGGATTGTAAACCTTGTGGCAGGTGTAGAAATGTCTAGAAACCCTTGATAGATCACCAAAAGGGTGAACTTTTGAACACTTTTTATTCCGTAGAGATACGCGGTATAGATCCTGAGAAACTGTAAATATGAATGGTGTCACGTGGGAGTTCTGAGTGTTAAATCCCTGCAGACACAAAAATATTCAACAGCGATCGTGTTCATCCTCACGAGTAGCTGGTGTGCTGCTGTCGTCTGCGGGCGCTCCTCATCTTCTCAAAGCGGGCCTCCATCTCCTCCAGGACCTTGGGGGTGTAACGGACCACCAGCTTCACCGAGCCCTGCGCCGCCTTCAGCAGCTCCACGGCCTTCTCGTGGTGCTCGCCCTCCACGCTCTGCAGGGACACAGACAAGACAGACGGCGTCACGCTGTGTCCTGGAGAGCTCCAGACCGAGTGATGATCACAGAGACCAGCAGAGAGGGGACCCAGATCAGAGGACTCCTCTGGACATTTTCATAAAGACTCTACACCAAAGTGCTTCTGTTACATGCTGACGAGCTGCTGTAATTTGGTTTGTAGTAAAAATACTGAAAAGACTTTTGCTTTGGTGTGACAAGACGAATATTCTGACATGATAGAACAAAAAAACAGATCTGCTCAGGTTCAGTTTTGGTCTTTTATGAGGAGTTTCAATTTCAACAAACTGCTGCACTCCAGCCCAGCTTTAAAAAATCACTTTAATATGAGAAATAAAGTGTGTGTCTGTAAAATTATAGACCAGGATGACAATATGACTCTCCAAAAACAGCAAACAGTGAGTAAAAAAGGTTCTCAGGGACTTGGTGACGATTTCAACTCAATTTCAACTCATTATAAGGTGATAAATGTCAGCGCACACATGTGAATGTCTCAATTTTATCAGCTAACTGCACTCTTAACTGCCTGTTTAAAGTTTCATTGTTCTACATTTTAAATTCTTGTTTAAAGACCTCTCATGTCCATTTGTGTCAGTACAGTGTGCAGTTATTCAGACTATTTAGATTATACACACATGTCCAGTGATTTGCATTTTTTAGCTTCTGGTTTGGATGCTTTTGCTGTTTTTGTAGGTCTTGTTTGGGTGAAACTGTTAGTTTTTCAGTGTCTGTAGCTGATTGCACATCTCCTGAACACCCTCTGTAATACTGGCACACAGTATTTATAAAGGCTTTTAATATTGCAGGAGGATCGCTCAAACTTGTGGTTCTTAAATCTGTTCGACACAAAGTGAACACTGCTTCTGACTTTTCCCTGGGAGTTTTTCAGGTGAAATGTGTCGCTCAGAAGTGCAGCAGTGTTAACAGGATAATTCTGGGACCACATCGTGAACCTCTGTTTGCATCTCCTTTTTTAAAAGTTTGTTTTCAATCTATAAAGTGCACATTTTTCTTCCTGATGATCCATGTAAGGAACATTTAAGCTTGCAGAGTTCTTGAAATTTCCCATTGTAAAGTGTTTTGACAGGTCTAATTCCTCATCTTTTATCTCTTTTTCTAAATCTTTAATTCTGGAAATATTCTCTTTTTTCTTTTTAGCGGCTTATGCTATGAATTTTCCTCTGATTTGCATCTCCTCTTTGGGTTTTCTCTGCAGCTGAAGATGTGTAGGTCATCCACTGACACTGACTAAGTTTCTGTCTCGTACATGTACAGTTACGGAGTGAGCAGGCGGAGCCTCTTACCACCCCGTTGACGGACAGCAGCTGGTCTCCTCTCTTCAGTCCTCCCTGGCGGTCGGCCACGCCCCCCGGGATCACTCTGGAAATGTAGATGGGGGAGTTCTGCTCTTTGCCCCCCATGATGTTGAAGCCCAGACCCTCATCCGTCTTGGGCAGCTCCACCACCCTCGGGTGGGCGTGGCCTTCGCTGGCTGCGAAGGCTGCCACTGTGGCCTGTGGAGGAGGAGGGGACGTTATGATTTGGAAAATAAATCACCCTAATCTGCAAAAACACTGAATTTTTCACACATAATCTGTGATCTGTAAAGCAGTCTGGACATTGTTGGTCCTGATTTAGAGTCTGAGCTCATAGAAAACACACAGCAGACGTCAGACAGTGATTGGCTGTTGTTTTGGTCTGTTAATTATAACTCGGTAATCTGCCTGTTTATGCTGCGGACATCAGATTAGCGGCCCTCATTAATCCTGAGCGTCCTGGATTTATTTTCGTCTTTCGGTCCGACGGAAGAACGGACTGACCATGAAAGTGCCAAAGCCCTAAAGTCAGAGCAGCAAGTCTGGGGAGATGATCACTGTTACTGAGGAGGAGGATAAAGAAGATGAAGAAATCACATTTTGAGGGGCTGTTGATGCAAGAAGACAGACAGAGAGTCGTGCAGGGGGACTGCAAAGCTTCTGGGAGTGGTGGCCGGGATCCATTAATATTCCTTTCAACCTCTCAGCTGTCAGAATCGAGTCTCTCTGATGTTCACAGAGTTTTGGGATCTCTGCTCTCATTTCATGATTTCTTCCTGCCAAATTCTGCCCATTAGGGAATCATGTACCACACCTCTGAAGTACATAGACAACCCACTCGTTGCTCTGCTTGTGCAATTAAAACTCAGCTCAGTGACTCTAAAGTAAGTGATCAAAAAAGCCTGGGATACCTTTGCTGTAGCCTGAGCACGAACCTCTGGTCCTCCAACGATGTCCAGAGTGTCGTACAGCTGCTCGTACACCTGCAGAAAAATGACATATCAAACACACAATCACCACGTTTACTATCTAGTGTTTAAGGGCCACAATACACTCTAGCTGCACAGAAGACTAAACAACAAACAGTGCATTCAAAAACTATGTAAATATTCCGTGCATGCAGAAACACACATCCTGTTGCGCGTGCATGAGTGTGTGCAAACCTCTCTGATAGCAGCGCAGAACTTGCTCTGCAGGACTCTCTGCAGCGCCTGCAGTTTGGGAGGAGGCAGCTCGCCGCTCCGCTGCAGCCGGTCCAGGAGCTCAATCACCCTGCACACATCTGACACACACACACACATTAAACAGGAGCACACAAACACAGACAAGGCCAGTACAAAGCACAGTCGGCTCAGAGGATCTTCAGGGACACGGCTCACTGTGACAGTCTATCACTTCAGATTCAGTCGACACAGGCCTGAACGATGAACGCCTCGCTCTTCCAGCTTGAACAGGCCTCAGGCGAGGTTTCCAAGAGGGGTCATAACTCAAACTAAATGTTTGACATTCTCCCTGAAAACTTTAACAAATACTTCAACTGGTTGAAATGGAGGCGGTTAATATTTTGGCTGCAAGAGAACACAAAAAAATCAGCTGTTTTGTTGTCTTGGAAAACATCATTTTATCAACTTAAAAACCAAAATACAATCAGGCTGTTGGTGTCCCAGAAGGACCAAAAGAGGCTCATCTTTGCTTTTATTTTAAGTAGGTTTAGTTTGACTGGAACGACCCTCTACCAAACACATTATTACCCCAGTTTTAACATCTCTGCTCTGCTTGTTCATAAAAATGTAATCAGACCGAGATGTTTAAGAACTACCACGTCTACAAAATGACTAATATGGTGATTACTACTTCAATGATAAAGAAATGATCATAAATGTTCTTCCTTGAGCTGCGACACCCCGCAGTAGTCCGTAATGGACTGGCCTGAGGTCTCGCTACAAACAAGCAGCTGCTGGAAGAGAGTAGGTGAGTTGTGTTTAGTCTCTTTGCTAAAGAAATGAGTCAAAGTTAAAAAGATGTTTGGTGTCTAGTACTATGTCTGTGACCCTATATGTCCTGTTGATGAAGTTAAGAGCTGTTCTGAGCATTATTTGTGGCTATAGAGTGGCGTTTTGGTCGAGGTTTGTTTATGGCTCCTCAGACCGCTCTGTATTGCTATCGTGCGGTCGTTACTAAAGTTGGTATAACTAGAGAAGCAAGCGGTCAGCAACATTCATCTATGGAGGGGGGGTCTAACTCAGTGTTATGGTGTGTTTGACCCTAAATTAATCTTACGCCAGAATATCCCTTTCACTAAGTCTTACTAACCTCTAAATCTGCAGCCTGGGATTATTACTGAACTGGAATCTCTTATTTTTGTTTTTTGCACAAAAGAACCTGCTGCTTCACTTTCATTTTCAGCTGCATGTTTTAAATAACTTTTACAGATTCTTTATATTAAACTTCATTAAACAGAAATATTGATGAACTCTAAATAAAAGTATAAATACACTTTATTGTCATGTTATGTTATTTTTCATGTTTTTTTGCCTTTTTCACATTTTTAAACTCATACATTTGCAAAGTTTGTGACAGTAAAATAACACAGATTTGGTCCTGCAGGTGTCAAATCACTGGGGTCATGTTTTTTGCCTGCACCACTATTTTGTGTTGTATGTAGCGTACATACTTGTACATTGTAAAACTGTATACATATTGCTTATTTGATTATTTCTTTATCTACTTATTTATCTCCTCTTTCCTGTAACAAAAAGAAAATTCCCCCTGGAGATTATTGAAGTATTACTGATTCTGCTCATTATTCTGCTGCAGGATTTATAATCTGTGTTAAATTGCACGTTTCCTTTAAATGCACTAAATTTAATCCCACCTTTGCATTAAATCCCTGTCATATTTATTGTATAATTTGCAGCAGATCCTAACTGCAGGTCTGCTCCTGTGTTCATATCTAAACCCCGGTCCTAGGAGCACCTGTGCATGTCTGCAGGCCCGCACGTCTCCACCTCTGTGCGGGATTACCCGTGAGCCTTCTTACGGACAACAGCCCGCGTGCTTCCCAGCAGGACGTTATTAATAACCGGATCAGTCTGAACGGAGAGCACGAGAGGACCCGACCGGACACGCGCTGTTGGTCGCGCGACAGGCCGAGCCGTTTACACATCTGCAGAAAAAACTGCGACAGCCCCTGATGTTCGAGTCTGACACAAAACCTCTCGATACTCATTCATAATTCTGTTTAGTGGAGAGCCGACTGCGCATGTCAAACACACAAATTCAGATTTAATGGGTCGCAGCGAACCGGGTCAGCTGGTTCGGTACCTCTCTCCAGGCAGAGCGGCTCCGTCATGGCCGCCATCTCCGCCTCCTTGGTGGGATGATAGTAAGAGGACATCATAGTGAGCCTGATGATCCCCGGGAACTGTGCGTGAGCTGGAGTTTCGGTTCACAGCGACCCGGAGTCCATGTTCCGAGGAGATGAGAGCGTGAGAGGATGAGCGAGTGAGGAGCAGAAACCAAAACAAAGAACCAGAACCAGTACCAGAGCGAGCAGCAGCAGCAGGAGGAGCAGAGCTGTGTTCAGTGTGTGACGCTCTGAGGAGCAGACTCAGCATCTTCTGCGTTTAAAGAGCTCAGAGGAGGCTATGGAGGCTCAGCAGGGCCAAAAAGGAGGAAAAACGGTGAGCGGGGGAAAAGAAGATATAAAACACAGACGAACAGGGAAATTATCTGTAAGTTTTATAAGTAAAATAAATAAAATCAGTTTCTATAAATCAAATATAATATTAATTGTAGCCTTATTTTGCAATAAGTACCATATTCTTTAAAAATTACTGCCTTATTGACATTACTTATCAACTTTTCTCATCTTTTTTGATTCTATTATATTTATGTTACTATGTTATTAATATAAGTACCGTATATGAATAAAGCAAATCTCTCTGAGGAGCAGACTCAGCATCTTCTTAGTTCAAAGAGCTCAGAGTCTGTATGGAGGCTCCAGAGGGCCAAAAAGGAGAAAAACGAAGAGGAGGAAAAAATAAAGTAAAAATCACAAAGAAACAGAGAAATTATCTGTAAGTTGTATAAGTACAATAGATAAAATCAGTTTCTAAAAATCACATTTAAAATAAATTATAGCCTTATTTCTCATTAAATACTGTATTCTTTGAAAATTACTGCTTTATTAACATTACACATCGACTTTTCTCATTTTTTAATCTATTATTTTATTACAAAATTATTAATATAAGTATCATATATAAATAAAGCAAATATAGAATCTAAAATATAAGGGTATGTGAAGCACATATTTTAAGACTTTTAGGGTTTTTTTGTAGAGCTTGTTGCATATGTTTAAAAAGCATACATTTTTTATTACTGAAAATAAAATTACTTAGAAATTGACTTTCGACTCTGGACAGTCAGACCCACCCACAGAAAAATGACTGACACTGTCTCAACATCACTGGCAACTAATTAAAACAGCATAAAAAAAATCTAATGTATTCTTAAACATTAAAGCTTCTATAAGGAGTTTTGGGATGTTCATAAAATAGACTGAAATTTATATTGATGTCCTCTAATAGGACCCCAAAATCAAACACAACCATGAAAGACAAGACTGACGATTTTTAAAGTGTATTTTTTTAAAGCCTTAAATTGACGAGAGGGGTTGGGTGTCAATAGAGCAGCACAATTTTTTATTTTACACATTTAATATTACTAAAAATGACATAACTATCTTTTAAAAATCAGCAAGATGAGATTTTTGAACAGAGGTTAAACAAAAGGGCCTCACAGGAGCTTTAAAAAACTTCTCAAAAGACTAAAAATTGAAATTTTTAGTGTCTTTGAAAAACTTTTAAAAAGACTAAAAACTGAAGCTTTAAAATATTTTTAAAAGGCTCGTCAGTGATCTCATGTATTTGCTGAAGTCATATGTCGTCCACCAACAATTTCTAACCCATCAGAATATATCAAACTTAAATTCTCAGTAATAATTTCTGTTGAATTCACTTCCTTCAGTTTCAGACCACCATCCCGTTCGTGCAGCGCAAACACAATAACTGACAAACAGACATAATTAAAAAAAAAGGATTTATTCCATAATGAATAAACAGAACAGCCTCATAATAACATGACTACACTTCCTTCTATTTCACATACAGAGAGCAGAAACTGAGTCAAAATAAAATCTGGGAGTCAAACACGGCCGACCCTTCGAGGAACCGCGCTCGTGTTTTTACAGTTCATCCAAAAAAAGAAAATTACGTCACTGATCGGAGGACACTGAGTGGCACGGATTCATTTTCTTGGAGGATCAAATCAACGGTGAGCGGTGAAATATGCAAACATTAATTTAAAAATAGGTCCTCCTCCTCACACACACACACACACACTCTTGAATCAACAGTATGAATGACTGATTTGTGTGGGAGGGGCCTCAGTACTCATCTCCTGGCGGCTCCATCTTGTATCCGTTCTCTCCGGAGCCGTAACCGTCAGCTGAAGGCACCGACTGCGGCTCCATCATCATCCCGTCCTGGCTGTACTCCTCCATGTTAGGAGGCGCTCCCCCCTCCTCCTCTGGACCCATCTCATCCTGGGGGCCCATGTCGTCCCGCATGTGTCTCTCCTCTCTGCGCTCGCCCTTCTCCCTGTCCCCTCTCTCCCTTTTGTGCTCCCTGTCTCTGTCCCTGTCTCCCCTGCGCCTGTCTCTGTCCCTGTGGCTGCGTCGGCGGTCTCTGTCTCTGTCCCGGTCCCTGTCTTTGCGCTCCTCCATGCCCTCCCCCACTTCTCCTTCATGCTCCTCAAGCATACGCTCCCCACCCTCAGGGGCCCCGTCTCCCTGCCCCACCTCCTCCCCGTCCACGCCCTTCCCTCTCTCCCTGTCTCTCTTGCGGTCTCGGCTCCTGCTCCTCCTCTTGCGTTCTCGGCTCCTCTCTCTGCTCCTGCTGTCGTCTCCTCCTGCACGCTCCCTCTCTCGCTCTCTACGCCTGCTGCCACCTCCCTCCTCTGCAACTGCGGCTGGAGCTCTTTCCCTCTCCCTCTCTCTCTCGCGGGAACGAGTGCGTCTGCGGCGCTCCCGGGATCTGGACCTCCTGCGCTCTCTGTCCCTGTCCCTGTCTCGCTCCCTGCTGCGCTCCCGCCTTTCTCCTCGCTCTCGATCGCTGCAGGAGGTGAGGACGAGTGAAAACTGTTAGACACAGAGTACAGTATTGAGTATTGAAGAGTAGATGTTTCTCAGATCACTCACCCGCCCAGAGAACGGTCGTCATAACGTGAGGCGTCGTCTCGTCCAGAGTGCTTGATGTTGACATCAGCTCCGCCTCTCCTGGTGCCGCCCAATCCTCCACCTGAGTGAAAACATGTGAGAGAGTTAAGTCTAAATCTAACAGAAGGCGCCGGAGTCAACATGTGGTCCAGCAATCATCTAGTTTTCAGAGAGAAAGCAGCTAGTGTAGATAAAGGTTACTGGAGGTCAAATAAGAGGCTCGGACACAAAGCGTGTTTGTAAAGCTGGAGAGTAGAGCCTGAAGCTTAAATTTACACTAAATCCTTCGTTGTGACCTCTCTAGACACCAAACATCTTTTTAACTTTGACTCATTTCTTTAGCAAAGAGACTAAACACAACTCACCTACTCTCTTCCAGCAGTCACTTCTTTGTAGCGAAACCTCAGGCCAGTCTAATACAGACTACAGCGGGGTGACGCAGCTCAAGGAAGAACATTTATGATCATTTCCTCTAAGTAATAATCACCATATTAATCATTTTGCTCTGCAGACGCTGTAGTTCTTCTGCCTTAGCGTCTCGGTCTGATTGTATTTCCATGAAGAAATGATCATATATGTTCTTCCTTGAGCTGCTTCACCCCACTGTAGTCTGTAATGAACCGGCCTGAGGTCTCGCTACAAAGAAGTGACTGCTGGAAGAGAGTAGGTGAGTTGTGTTTAGTCTCTTTGCTAAAGAAATGAGTCAAAGTTAAAAAGATGTTTGGTGTCTAGTACTATGTCTGTGACTCTATATGTACTGTTGATGAAGTTAGGTGCTGTTCTGAGCATTATTTGTGGCTATAGAGTGGCGTTTTGGTTGAGGGCGTGGCTCTCTGTATTACTATCCTGCGGTCGTTACTAAAGTTGGTATAACTAGAGAAGCAAGCGGTCGACAACATTCATCTCTGGAGGGGGAGGTCTAACTCCGTGTTATGGTGTGTTTGACCTTAAAATAGTTTTGCGCCGGAATATCCCTTTAAGCCCAACAACATCCAGAGTAAAATAAATCAAGTCATTAGGAGTTGTTTACTTGTTTTCTACTTTTGCTGCTCAGCAGGTTCACTGGGCGGGACTCTGACTGGACAAAAGCTGTAAGCAACATTTAATATTAATTAATATCAGTTTGACTTAACTGGATATCATTATTCCAGAGGTGTCAGAAAAGTAAACTCAAATCAGTTAGTCGTCTAGATAAAAATGTTGCTGTAAAGTCTTAAGAGCTATTTAACTCTTGCTTTGCTGCAACAAACTCTGACTGTATGAAATAATATTGCGCTCGACCATTAACCTTTAACCTTACAGGTCTGAGGGTTTGTGTCATAAAATCAGCTGACCTAGCCTGCGAGGATGCCATCCTTTCACAGTGCGCCCTCGCTCCACGTCCACCAGCACTCTCCGGCCGTCAATCTTCTTCCCGTCTGCGTGTTTGTAGGCGGCTGGAGGAGAGGGAGGGGAGAGGAAAGACAGGCGGCTGAGATGGAGAACGAGAGCATCAGTGTGGTCAAAGGAAACAAACAGTGCTTTATGATACTGACCAGGAGCAGGCGAGGCCGAGATGGCTGCTCTCTGGGTAAAAGCCGAAGGATAACGGGAGCAGACTTCCTTCCACCCGATGAGTGATTCATACAAGTTTGATACACGATAATCTACGAGATTTTACTTCCTTTACAGTCCGTGTTGGACAACAGTGAGGACCAAAGTGTGTTTCAAAGTCTTAAGGATGTTTTCACTGAAGTTTTCCTCATTTAGCACATAGATTTACTCTCCTGCACTCTTCACTTCGACAGATTCTCTTCCACACAGACAACACTCAAACATTCAGGATTTAATGTGGCAAATAACCAAACCCAAGGCTCTGGAGAAGCTCATGTTTAAATCATTTAAAAACAAAGCTGCTTAATAATGAGTTTAACTTTAAATATCTGCACAAAGATTGTACATATTTCAGGTGTTTGAGAGTCTGTGGCAAGCACTTAAATCTGCTCTCAGCGGCTTCTTGGTGGAAGCATATCGTACTCTATGGTTGTGATAGTAGAGAGGATTTTTGTATGGAGCCTGAAGCCAACAGTCTGCAGGGAAAGACATTAAAAAAATAAACAAAGCACTCCAAGGTGCCGGAGTCCTCCCCTCTCAATGTTAAATTTGGAGACTACCTGTATTTAAATTGTTGTATTACAGAAAAAAAAAGCACTTTGACGACCTTAAAATAAAGTTTGCACTCAGACGCTGTCCCCCAACCCGTCCCCGTATACCACACAACAGCCACTGATCCATCCCGTATGAGATCCAGGCAGCTCATTGGTCGGATATGGTGACGATCCCTCAACGTAAAACCTTTCAGTCCATGAAGAGGGCCTTACCAAAACCCAGCAGTGACAGAACACAGTCTGAGGGTCTTACCAAACTCCCTCAAAAGTCTACAGCTGACGGTCTTACCAGAGTCTCTCACTCACAGGTAACACTGAGGTCTCTGCCCCACTATCAGGGCCTGATCAAAGTCCACCTGGACACACGGTGTCCGAACACCTCTAACAGGGGGCCTTACCACAACCCCTCCACTTCCTGTTCTCTCTGAGGACATCCTCGTCCCGTCAATGACAGGGCCTTACCAAACCCCCACCAGAACTACCAGAACTTACCGACTGAAGAGGAGAAACAAACTAAAGAAACTGTCTGTCTGTGTGTGTTTGTCTAAGAGGTCAGTGATGTGTCCTCGATCTGAGCTACTCTGACATGATGATAAACATGTCTTCAACTACTGCAATATGTCTGCGAGTATCTGAACCTGACCACTGATCTGAATACATCTGTGTGGACATCATCTATCTTTGGATATGTGGGAATAGATTATGTATGAATAACCCGTTTATTACCAACAACATCGCCCTCATCTGCCTTTTCTGTCAAAGCCAGCTCTGACTGGATGTTTATTACTCTGCAGCATCTTTTAAAACCGGGTCTATTTTAAAATACAGGTAAGGACAATTATCAAAGTTACGCGTTCCAGTGCATCTTTATAATTCAGTTTTGTTTCCTGATGGCGATAAATACTCACGCGTGTGGCGAAAAGAGCAAAACAGATCCTGTGATTTTAGCGTATACAGTCTTAGTTTCCTCCAAGCTACAGCTGTAAGGTAGGGATTAAATCTCGAAATTTGACGACACAATAATGTCACCCTGAATTTATCGAGATCATCTAAAAACAAAACTAAGAAAAGTTGAGTGTAAAAGTTTCCTTTAGCTGGAGTTTTTTTCACGTGCACCTTCTCAAATCTCGTCATGGTGAGATTTCAGTAACGTTAGCTCTTCTAAGCAGTCCCGCAGTTCCTGTTGTGAAAACCAAAGTTCTAGATGACAGATTTAGCAGCCTCAGAAATCATCTCTCTGCCTGTGTCGACCATTTTTGCTCAAAGGACCCATCTTTTAATCACAGGTCCATGATGGTGTGCAGACTTTTGAACAATTTGGCGTCATTAACATCCCTATCATAAGGTTACCGCAGCTACCAATCATACGCCGTTTCATGCTCTTGTGGATCTTCTCTGCCCAATCAGAAAAGTTCCTTTTAATCCCTCGAACCCTCCTCCTTCTGGAGCATTATTTCACTCCTCCTTCACTAAACTTGGGGAGATATGACACGTTCGTACGTTTTTTCACAGCCGTTCAGTCTTCTCTTATTGGCTGAATCTAACCTCGGCGCGCAGAGGTGGCTTTCACATAAAAAGGGCAGAGTCATCGGGCGATATTTCACTCTATCAGGGGTGCATTCAATGGTCAAAGCCAGCTGCAGGCTTGCAGCAGAGTTTTAGTCAGTGAATAGGAAGTAGTTTTTCCGGGTCGTGTACAGAAAGGCTTTAGCCATTGAACGCAGCTGGTCTGCCCTATGTAGGAGATGGAGGGTGGAAAGAAATCTTACCCATCATACAAACCCATTATACCAACCATATACTGAGCTGTGGTAGTAGGGTGTAGATGTATCATAACCATCATCATCTGCCAGCCAGCTTTGGCCAATAGCCATCACAGATTGGCGGCTGCAGTGGCAATGAGAACAACACACAGTTAATATAGTGTTTATCCCCACGTCCCCCCTCAGTCCTCCCCCTGCTTGAGTCTACATGCTGCTGTGATTCAGCAACTCTGGTCTGAACAGCTGATCGCGCTTATGTCCCAGAATGGTGTCCACGTGTTAGATGGCACCATTCGGTGTTTAGAGAGACAGTTCTGCGTTAATCTGAGGCATCACCACCGGCTTTAATCTCTACCAGATACTGTGGTGACGCTACACTAAGCTCAGCATGACCAGGGTTGAAGACCACCTTAAAAAACTGACAGACAGGCTCAGAGACTAGTCATACAACAGCCCTAGACACATGATTGGTCGCTGCGTGGTGACCATGTGACCTTGTGCTTACCAAGAGAGTCCACCGGGAGAGCTGCGCCTTCACAGAGCTACACGCCTAACAGTTAAAACACAATGTGCCCTTTGACAGGCAAACATGTTCAGCATCAGAGACACACTGCTACCTCTGGCTCCTCCCACTTTCCCATCATGCCCCAATGAATGACACAGTCGCCCTCCTCAACCAGTCTATTAGTCAACTGACGACACACACACACATCGAACACACACACACAACCACCAGACTGGGATTCAACATGCAGACAGTGACAAAGGTCGGAGTAAAGATGTCACCTTCCAGGTGGTTAAAGAAAGCCCCGCCCCAAAGGTATCATTACATCATCATCATCATCACACTTATAAAACAAAGGAGGGGAGCTACATGTCTTCACATCATCACACAGAACAAAGTGGAGAAGGTTAACAGGAGGTACTCACAGTGCATGTCACGCTCATGCTCATACTCAATGAAGGCGTAGCCCCGAGGTTTCCCCGTCCTCTTGTTGTACACAATGTAAATCTGAAACAAACAAGCGCGTTAGCATCGAGTCCAGTATCACACGCAAACACACAGAAGCAGAAGTGTCTGAAAGTTGGTCTTTACGCGGAGAATCTGATTTTAAATCTCAGGAGATTGGCTGAATTTTCCTCTCATGTGAATGTTCAAAGTATGAGCAGCCCAGAGCTTGACACTATGGATCAGCGGTGGCGTGCAAAAAATACACAAGATGTCTAGGGATTACTTTAGCAGCCTCTGTCTAACAGACGCAAAGCAGTCGAGGACGTTACTATCAAGCATTGCTTCACTTTAGCCTTTAGACCTTCCCTCCTGGTACTCTGCAACATTCACCATCTATGTACCAACGAATAACCCCTACATGTTTATATAAAAGAAGCTCTGACTGACTCAAATTAGTAAAATAACGAGCATAAAAACTGCACTGCCACCTAGTGTTCAGGGGGGTTATTGCAGAGCAATGCAGACACGCCAACCCCCACGTTTACAGTGCTCAAAGTCAACCTAGAAGTGCAAACCAGACCCTACAGTTTGATGCCTCACATCTTAATGTCTAGATCGATCTTTGTCCTCTTCAAAATTGAGGATCTCAGTTTGGGTCTGAGTTTTGCAACGCCTACCTCAATGAAACATGATTAAAACTGTGCCTGCACCATGTTTTGTTGATAAACAATAAGTTTGGTCTTAAGCTTACTAGCTGCATATGGACAGATCTTGATGAGGGATAACGTGGGGGCCAAACTTACCCGTTTGATGGGGCCGTAGACCTCAAACTCACGGCGAAGCTTGGACTCTGTAGTATCGTAGTTCTGCAGCAAAAACACAATTTTATTAGAAAACGACAGCAAGCAGCAAATTAATCGCTGTGTTTAAATATGCGCTCCTAACATACTCACCACTCGGGCAACAAACAGCGTCTTGAAGGCATCCCCCTGTGCGTTGGGGTCATTATGAGGGTCCCCTGGTGAAATAAGGAGTAAATAGGGAGTTAACCAGTGTGAACATAACAAAGTCATCCTCCGAAGGATGTTGGATGTTGAGAAGAAAAGTTATTCAACGTCGGTTGTGTAGTGATGGTTCTGGTAGCTCCAAAGTGCCGTTGAGCAACTAAGCCGATGTGTAAGGTATGTCGGCAGTCGGTGCCTCAAAAACCGACAACACAACAGATCTGTTTGATCATTTGAAGAACTTCCCGAGTGATTATGCAGAAAGGATTCAAATGTGAGTAGATTCTGCACAGCCTGTCACTGCTGACGACACATGCAGCAGCCACCAGACCAAAGCAGCAAACAATCAAATCATCTACGTTAACATCATCTAATTTATATTTTAAGGTGTCTTCATTATCTCTAAGGGGGCGATCTGTTTATTTTGAGTCTTGAATACCTGCAAAAACCCTCAGGACTGTAAACTAGTTCACTGTTTTATTGAGTATTCATCTACTTTTGTTGTATTGTTGAGTTAAAATGGTTTATATATTTTTATAAGTTTCTTATTATTTGTTATTTACTTTGGAAGTTAAAATGTTGAACTGATCTCTAGTTTCTTAAGTTTCTAGTACAGATGCTTTAAAACTAGCAGTTTAAAAAATGGAGATCGGACGGTACGACGAAATATATCGTTATCATTTTTTTTGTCAAATCACCCAGACCTAAGTGAATGTTTCACTTACAGAGTTTTAGTTCTGTCTCCATCACAGTTTGCCTTCTCTCAATCTTCTCTCGCCTCTGCAGAAGCAAACAAACATGTTAGTCATCTTGAACTTAAAAGTTTTATCAAAATGGCTATAGCAATCAAACCTGAGATCAGGTCAAAGTGTATTTCTCTCTCACACTCAGAGGTCCAGTATCTCACCTTTCTCTCCAGCCGCTCCTCTCTGGTCTCTGCCCGGGTCGGGGGAGGGGCATCTCTAGGGTCCTGATAATCAGAAAATAATGTTTTAAAAGGTTATAGATAAATAGATGCATACAGAGTGAAACTGTGATCAGATTGAGATTAGAGTGGACCCCCACCTCGAAGTGCCTGATGAACGGAGCGATGCCGCTGTACGGCTGGTTATGATGTTTCTCATGGGGGAGTTTGGCCAGCTGAGGCAGGAAGGGGATGGGGTCCCGAGGGGCAAATAAAGCCAACAAGTTCGGCGGTAGAAACTGCGTCATCTTTCACCTAAACATGCCGATAGAACAGAGATAATATTAAGAACAACAGAGCATGAGGACTCAAGGCTTCGACCGGCAGCAGGTCCAGGCCGGAAGTTCGGACGCTTCATACACTGTCTGTTGTTTCCACCCAGAAAGGCTCTTTTACCGCTTAAACATCACTTTAGCGCAACAAGTTTGGTAATTATTGAGGTAAATTTGACCACATTAGTTTCCTTTACGTCCAAACCACCGTCTGAACAGTTTCAAGATCGTCTACTGTCGAGCTCTGTGTATCGGACCTAAAGCTAACATGCTAACATGAAGCTAACCGGAGTTTTTACCTTCTCTCCTCCGCTGCGGGGACAGAAATTTAGACCATGGACCGGAGGAAGGACCGGGCTCTGTCTGCGGGTCTCCGGGACCACTTCACTGTATCTGAAACAGCTCAAACCAAAGTTAAAACAAACACCTCTGTTCAGGCCCCGCGTGTGCTCCGAAGAATACACGACCACTGTGAACACGGAATAAAATGGCGGGCTGCCGTAAACCAGGGACATCTGTCGTAAACAGCGGCGGCTCCATGGGACGCTATCTACGCTCTGTACGTAATGTCGTCATCACCGCGGCGTCAATAAGCGAACCAACGCTTCATCGTTTATATCACCGAGTGTAAATATTACAAAAAGTTAAAATGCTCCTATAGAGAATTCGATTAAATCACTAAGGCGATTCCACTTCCCTTAAAATACATGTTTAAAAATATCCGCACAAATTCAAATGTGTCTATTAAACTACTTGAGTTAAAAATTGCTCAATTGGAATTGGGCGAAAAAAATAGCACATCAAAAAGTCAATGAAAATAAAGGTTAACAGATAATGAAATGACATTAACGAAGGCTTATTGTAGATTACCTAGATTGGCCAATTTCACCCAAGGTAAAAGAAATTTAGTACAAATTAATAAACAGTATTTATCCTGCTGCTGAAACTCTAAGTAAAAGGTTTAATTTCGAAGTTAATCCATGTTTTCTTGTACAACAGAACACGAAACAATTGAACACCTAGTCTTCTCTTGTTTGGTCACAATGATGTTTTGGAATGATGTTGGGATTAAAATAAAAAAAATAAGTTTAAGTCATTTATTTCAAGCTTCTCAAGGATACCAACACAAGAGCTGAACACACTGAACTTCACAAAGGTCAGTTTATTGCAGGCTTGGTGTACTGGATCTTCTTATCAGACCACACAGGTGTGCATGACCGCATCCACCTGCTCGACATTGTTTACGTGATACATTTGAATATGTGAGACATATTTACAGTGAGATCACAGACTTCCATAAGATCACATAAAAGCATTGACGAGGTGGGCCGTGAAATCATAAAAACATTAGATAACAAAAATGGATGTTTGAGCAGAAGGAAGGGGGGGTTGGGGGTTCATGTGTAAAAAGTCTCCTCTCAGGCGGAGGAGTGCAGCGCTCCTGGCTCTCTGTCTTCACGCTCTTCTTCGTCCATTTTGCGGCCGTGTTTCCGAAAGTACTTGTAGCGCTGGACGTACAGCTTCACCAGGTTACTCACTTTGACCGGGTTGATTTCTCCGGTGCGGCTGTGGCAGATCTGATGAGAAATCAAACACAGAAACATTGATCAGTTTAGTTTGTAGTGAACTGAGAATGAGGATATTAGACATGAATGTTTTGATTCTGACCTTGTGCACAGCTTTCCTCAGGATGTCTTTGTATTCGTCCTTATTGATGTCTTTGCGTTGATAGTACGGTTTGATGGCGAGCTTCACCTCTTCCACCGCTCGCTCCTGAGTGTGCAGCTTCTTCAGGTACTGAGATATAGAGGTCACACGTTACAATACACATCCAGCACATCAAGAGCAAGTTTATTTATGTATGAAATAAAAGGGAGACACTCAGAACACCAACAGAATATTTCACCTTATCAGGGTCTTTGCTCTCATTGTCCCAGCCGCTGTCCCCAGAGCTCCCAGTCACTCCTGACAGCCCTGCAGGCAGCATCGGGGGCGGGGTCTGTGCACACCCGCCACCCATGGAAGGGTGCAGGAGAGAGGGCGGAGTCTTGGTGCAGCCGACTAACGGGAGGGAGCTGTGGAGGATGAACTGAGCCGGACTCAGACCGGGAGGGGGAGGAAGAGACGGAGGGGGCGGGATCTGTGAGGACGTGGAGGACGCTGAGGAGGGCGGGGCATGCTGCTGAGACTGGTTCTGATTGGCCTGTGAGAGGATCTGAAAAGAAGGAACAAGGATCAAGAATAAGGAGCGAGAAATAATAATCCGTTCTGACAAATTTAGCAACTACAGCTACATTTATTTTGGTTAGGGCTGGAGACAGACAAGTAAAGACAAAAACACAGCAAAACAACCTCTGAATGTTCCCCGGAGCTGTTTGAAGGACACCGAAAAAATCTTTCAAATTAATAAAACTTTTGTAAACATCTTATCTGGCAGTTATCTCTTAAGTCTCGGGAGTTACAGTCCCAAATACTCGTTTGAAAACCCGTTGCGACCAAGCTTTCTCAGCTGTAGCTCCCAAATTGTGGAACGGATCGCCACAAGATAATAACATCCTTGACTCTTTCTACTTTTAAATCACGTCTTGAAACTCATTTTCATTCTTTGGCTTTTAGCTCAGCATGAGAGTTGTGTAATCTCTGTCCTTTTTTGTCCTTTATGGACCTTTTATCACTTTCATTTCTGTTATGCTTTTGTGTTTTTTACCTGCTTTTATTTATTTCCTCCTGATGTTTTCTACAGTGTCTGTTCTTTTAATTCTGTTGTGCAGCACTTTCGTAAACTACAATGTTTTTAAAAATGTGCTATATAAATAAAGTGGATTGGAGCAGATTTGTTCTGTTTGGGGAGAAAAGTTGTAGAAAAACGAGCTCTGACTTTGGGCTCACTCGCTCTGCACCGCTCCTTTACCTGGCTGGTGGCTTGAATGAACTCTTGTGCTTTGGCTCTGCTGGCGATGTTGGCCTCCTCCATCTTGAAGAGCAAAGCGGTTACTAGGAGGAGAAGAAAGCGACCCGTTAATGCAGAGACAGGACAGTCTGTGTGAAAAGAACGTTCAGACTTCTGGAGACACTTACAGGCCAGGACTCCTCCAGTGGTGCAGTCCACGCCGGTCTGCAGACTCCAGGGGAGAGCAGGCGCCGCTGGAGGGGGTGGAGGAGGCGGAGGCTTACTAGCAGAGGAGGAGGACACCGAAGAGGAGGAGGGGTCGGAGGACGACAGAGGCAGAGAGATGGAGTTGAGGCCTCCTGAAGAAGAGGAGCAGGGCGGGGAGGACAAAGATTTGGGGGCTTCATCTGGGGGAGGAGGCTTGGAAGGAGGTGCAGACAAGGCGATGTTGTGGCCCACGCCCGGTGGGGCTGACATGCTGGAGGGGCTGGATGCTGGGAGGGTGGGGCTGGTCTGAGTGGGACAGTCCTCTGCTAGGAAAGAAGGATCAGGGGTCTTACAGCTGCTGTCCACAGTCTGAGAGTCCGGTGAAGACTCCCTGGTGTCCCGCATCGCAGCCATGGAGGGGGGAGGAGTGTGGGGGGGTGAGGAGGAGGGCGGGAGCACACTCGTGGAGGAGGTAGAGGAGGAGGAAGAGGAAGAGGAGCAGGGTGCGGGGCCAGCAGGGGCCGGATGTGGACTGACTGACTTGTTTCCATCTCCAGCTGTTGATTGGCCGTCGAGGGAAGCTCCGCCCCAACCTTCAGAGGAGGCTTTTGATTGGTTGCTGTCTCCAGCTGCCAGCCCTGCAGCTCCGCCTTTATCTCGGGTCTTCTTACCCAGACGGCGACGGCGTTTGGTTGCCAAGGATGAAGATGGGGAGGAGGCAGAGGAGGAGGTGGAGGTGATGGAGCTGGGTTTGGTCTTCTTGGACTTCAGTCCTGCGGGACTTGTTAAGGAGGACGGAGGAGCGGCGAGACTGCTCCTCTTCCCCAGAGCCAGCTCCTTCCCCCGGCTGCCCAGAGACAGCGGCTCTGAACACGGTTTGAGGAAAGGAGACCGGCTCTCGTTGTCCCTGCAGAAGACAACGGCGATAGACCCCCCCACCACGGAGCTCCCAGAACCTCCTCCTGCACCTCCTGGTCCCAGCAGGTCCATGGGCAGCTTTCCAGATCCGACAGAAGCCCCTGTGGTGCTGCTCACACCCTCACGCACCAGTACCGACACTTTGGACTGAAGCTTGCCCTTTCGACTGCCGCCCTCTTTCTTGGATTTCCCAGAGCGACCCAGTTCCTTCCTGCTCCCTTTTTCCCGCTCTTTGTCTTTCCCGATCTTCCGGGTCCGCTTCGCCAACGGAGGACCAGCTGAGACGGAGGTGGAGCCTGAGGTCACCATCATGGAGGAGAGGCATTTGTTTTTGGTTCTGTTGGAGGAGGAGGAGGAGGATTCAGACGGGCCCGTTTTCTTGAACGTGCGAGATTTCTTTTTCTGATGGCGTCCGGTCTTGGGGGCGACTTTCGTTTTAGGACTTGGGGCAGGCGGCTCTGGTGGGAGGACGGCGGGGGGCGTGTCCTCCAGAGAGGGGTAGTCAGAGTCCAAAGCCTCGCCGTCTAGGGACAACACATCGATCTCCAGTTTGTCTGAGTAGTGGTCTGACTCGTAGCTGTGGTACCTGGGGGGCGACAGAGACTGCGAGCGGCTGTGGCAGCTCCCTCGCTCCTCCACCTCGCCGGCTGAGTGCCATTTCCTCTTCTTCTTCCTCTTGTGGGGTTTGTCGGACTCCAGCGCGGGCCGACAGGGGGAGGAGGGGTTGAGTCTGGGGGAGCCGGGCACAGTGGTGGTGGTGGTCGTGGTCGTCACGGTGATGGTTCTCTTGATGGCGAAGAGATCGGAGCCGTTGAGGTCTTGGATGGACGGAGGGACGACAGGCCGTCCGTCTCGTCTGCGCTCCCTCTCTCTCTGCCGCTCTCTCTCTCCGTCTCTCTTCTCTCTGCTCCTCTTCGACCTCTTCGAACTCTCTCGCTCTCTGCTGCTCGAATGTCTCCCTCTCCGCTCTCTGTCCTTCTTTCTGGAGCTCGAGTCTTGGTCTTCTCGGTCTTCTCGTCTTCGACTACTGGTGCGGCTGTGCTCTCTGTCTCTCTCCCTGTCTCTCTCTCTTCTTCTGTCTCTCTCCCTGTCTCTGTCCCTCTCTCTGTCTTTATCTCTGTCTCTCTCTCTTTCTCTGGTTCTGTCTCTCTCTCTGTCTTTGTCTTTGTCTTTGTCTCTGTCCCTCTCTCGGAGTCGTTCTTCAGACTGACTGGAGAAGGAGTGTCTACTGTGTCCCGCTCTCCCTGAGGACGCCTCCTGGCTGCTGTGCCGCCGTTTCTTCCTCTTCCTGCTGCTGCTTCTGCTGCTCCTCGTTCCCTTCGCCTCCTTCTTGTGTCCTCCTTCCTTTTCTTTGCTCCTGTCTCGGCCTCCCTCCTTGTCCTTCCTTCTCTTTTTCCTCCTCTCCTCTTTCTCACCAGTCTTTCTGTCTTTGCTCTTCTGTGAGTCACGGTCCTTGGAGCTCTTGGAGGGCTTGGTGGTCTTGCTGATCTGCTCCACCGGAGGGGTGAGGGGCGAGGATGGTGCAGAGGCTGGAGCATGGGTGGGGAGAGGAGGTGTATGAGGAGACAGCGGGGAAGAAGGAGGGAATGAGAGATATCTTTCCTTTCTCCTGCTGACCAGCTTTCTCCTCAGATCCTCGACTCCCACCACAGGCTCCTCCTCTGGCTCCACCTCCCAGGTGCCCTCCGTTCGCACGGACACAAAGCCATCCCCGTCCAGAACCCGAAGGATCCTCTCCGGCTTTGACCCAAAGAAGGAGACGCTGGGGGAGTTCAGAGGGAGGATTTCTCCTGCTGCTCTCTTGAGGCCTCCCTCTCTGTCCACAGCCCCCACTATCTCCCCCTCCTCTATCTCAGAGTTGTCCGAGTCGCCCCCCTCCCTCTGCTCTCCGGATTTGGAGGTGCTACAGTCCACTCTCCTCCTCAGGTGGAGCTTGGGGGCCAGATGGGGGCTGGGGAGGTTTGTCAGGTTGTCGGTGGAATCTGGAGGTTCTTCCTCTTTCTCTTCATCCTCCTCTTTGTCCATGTTTGTCTTCACCTCCGCCACGTCGCCGCTCCCTTCGTCGGCGTCCGATGCCGGGGATCCTGTGGGGTCGAAGGGGTCGTACTTCTCCCCCTCCCCCTCTTCCTTGGCTCCCTCAGTTGGACTGAAAGGATCGTAGATGTCATTTTTCCTGCTCTCTGTCTCACAGTCACTCTGCTGAGCCGAGGTGTGAGAGAAGGAGTCTGTGTTGGGTGGAGGCGTGGAGTGAGACTGCATTGCTGTAGAGGCAGATGTGGAGGAGACCCGGGACACTTCCGGCCCCGGGGTCTCACCCTTTACATGGTTCCGATACACTGACGTGTTGGCGCAGATGGAGGAGGAGGTAGACAAGGGTGAGGACGAAGGAGACGAAGGAGAGGACACAGATAAGGATGGCGAGCGCAGAGGAGGACTCCTGGGAACCTCTCTGACCCCACCGGGAGAGGAGGAGGCGGCTGACCTCCGTTTAAAGTCTGATGATGGAGTCAAGTCCATGAGCAGGGAAATCTGCTGGAGCAGGAAACACTTGGAGGTCCACTTTGGCAAACTGGAACCAGGAAAGTATCTGGAGGAACGGACGGAAAACACACAGTCTGTATCTGAGAGTGATGAGAGCTGCACAACTAGATCACATACACTTTATTTACTCTTCATTTCAACCTAAATTAGTTTGTTTTCACTGATCAGTAGCTTAACAACAAACATTCACTTTAAAAATGAACAATAACATAAAAATATTTAAATCAAACTACAGAAGTAATAAAAAATTCATATAAGTAAACTAACAAAAATATGGTTTTATGCTAAATATACTTGATTGCATAGAAGTAATATTAATTCTGAATATTATAACACTGATTATCATTATCGGCTTCGGAAATTAATATTCAATATATATTGTTATCGTTTTATCGCCCAGCCCTAGGTGTACTTAAATTATTTTGTTCTGTATTTTTGTTTCTAGTTTTTTGTTGTTGTTCTTAAAGTTTGAGATAAATAAAGAAGGAAAGAAAGAAACATTGAAAAAATCGAGATACTTCATAACAATGCCAATAAGCACTCTCTGATGTATGATATATAAAAACGCACAACCTTATCATGTTATGACTGATATTCACAGAGCTTTAAGAAACACACAGCTGTCAGATTTATAAGAAGACTCAATATCAATAATCTCTTAATAACAAACAAAAGACTTCTGCAGGTACCAGGACTTGTTTGAGCTCCCATACCAGCTTTAATCTGAATTAATCTGGACTCTGATCAGCCTTATTAAATCTAAACAGACTCGATTACTTAAATGTTTCATAATTTCTTTAATTCTGTCTTTTAATCTTAAATATAACCATCAGGATGTGAGAGGTAAAGGAGGTGAAGATCCAGGTTTGATCCTGACGGTTTGTCACAAACTGTCCCTTTGTGTAACATCTCTGTTTTAACACCACGATCATACAGATACACACTAACACCCCCCTGTGTCTCTGTGTTGTTGTTTTGAAGCTTCTCTCTCAGTATTTTAGTGTTTTTCTGAACCGTTTCTCACTAAAATAACTCTCAGCTAAGCTAAAGGCAGCATGATGCACACCCCCTAAGGTTCACGCTTCTGTCACATTTTCTGATTGTCTAGTTTAATATCCTTGTAGATAACACTCACACAGTTACTATAACGCGATTTCTTCATTTTTTGAGTGTTTTAATCGAATACCCGAGGGCGTTTGGTCTCTACATGGATGTGTCGGCAGCTGCTCACCAGCTAGCTAGGTTAGCTAATTTAGCTGACTGTAGCTGTCTTGCTAAAGAAAACAAATTAAGAAATGTGATGGTTATTTACCTGCAGTGATATAATCTGAAGTCAAAGGTTAAAGTTTCCGTCCTGCATGGCCCGCTTGCTCTTTCTAATACATTCAATAAATCGTCAAACACAGGATATGCAGGGGTTTTTTTCGATCAAAACCGCAGCGGCATTCCCATTCCATCAATGGCCGCCATCTTCCTTCCACCGGGACCGGACGACAAAGGATGATGGGAAATGTAGTTTTGTGTCGCCTTCGTTACAACGGCGTATGAAAACATTAAAATCTTAAATTTCATAAGAAAATCTAGACACGGTGGCTTATTTTTGAATAGTTGTGGCCTTGTTTGTAGAACTGTGAATCTGAGAGTGTTAAAACTTTGTGTTTAATTTACAGGGAGCGTGTTTTGATCGGTATTTACTGAAATTTAAAGACTTTTACACATGATCTCTCTACAGTTTATGTGCACACAGCAACACTTGTTTCCACTAAATAATAGTAAACAGTATCTGTTGAAGGTGCCATACAGGAATTTTAGTGCAACAGGGCTAATTACAGCCTAACTTGTTATTGTATTGTATTTTATCTATTGTATTATATTTGTATTTATAGTATTGTATTTTATTCTTGGCTTGGAAACGGACCTGGCTACTTATTTCGTACCACAGACTGTCTAAGCTGTAGGGTATGACAAATAAAGTTCCTTGAATCCTTAAAAATGTTGGAAAAATCAATAAATGAAGAAAAACAACAACAACACACTCATGAATAGAGAATATAATCCCATGACGGACACATTTAATTTCTCCTGTTTTCTAAAAATATAAAATTAGAAACCTGTGATACGGGCTCAATGAGACACAAAACGGGGCGATATACTCAAAATATCTTTATTTACTTAAAATAAAACACACGTACACACAGCAATACAAAGAAGTTAACAAAAACAGACAGCTGTCATCGACTCTGAATGACCTTTTTTAACTTGTTGGCATTTTTAGCGTAGAGTGCGACTTGAACCTGTAACTTCTCCTCAGATTTGTACTGTAATGAACCCGAGGAGATAACGGGGTCCATTTGCTGCACATTCAGTACCTTCTGACCTAATTAAAGAACATTTACCACAGAGCGCAGCCTCATGAACTTAAAGCTGAACATAAAAACAATAAATAAACAGTCAGTGCTGCGTTTAAAGTCAGAGTCCGCTGGAAACGGTCGGAGACGATCCAACAGTTTGTGCGTTTTTTTAGCTTTTGTCTTATTCATGTGTTTCAGGTCTGACATCATCAGCGTACCTGATGTTTCTGACCAATCACATGCTAACACCTCCACTTCCTGATGATGATGATGGCGCTCTAAAGCTCCGCCCATTCATGCAGAGTCAGTTTAATCTTTGTATTTTAGGGCATATTTGGCACTACATGATTTAAACGTACAGGTCAGACTGCAGCGGTCAGACTGCAGCGGTTCTGTCCTACCACAATAAAACTCAAGCACAAGTACAATCCTCTGTCAAAATAAGAGTCTGAACTCATCTGCACCTCTGGGTGGAAACGGCAGTGATGTGAAACAACAGCATGTAAGAGCGAGGAGTACATGAGCGCAATCTGGATTAACAGTGAGGAGCGGCGTTGTGTGAAAAATGAGGGTGGAGCGGCTCGGACCGGAACCCGAGTTCTCCTCGGCACCCCTCATTTATCATTCAGGCACTCTATTCTGAACCTACTTCCTCCGCTTTCCGCTCTCTGACTCTGGACCCCCTCAGCAGGGGGGGGCGGAGGAGCTGGAGGGGGCTCAGTGGAGCAGCTGGACTGGGCGAGGACAGGCGAGGTCCTCTACCTGTTCAGACCAGCCCCGCGTCCTTCGCCATTTTGTAAAAGGCTCCTTTTTGAGCCATGAGGCTGGAGGGAGAGTCGAACTCCGCCATCTCTCCTTTTTCCAAAACAAGGACCCTGAAAGAGACGGAGAACTGATGAAAACCAGGACCAGGACTACAGCCTGAAACTGCACTCAGGTTTCAGAATCAGAATCAGAAATACTCCAGCGCAAATACAGTAAAAAGAGGAGATAAATAATTGATAAAATAAGTACAATAAGTTAAAATAGAGATAATATACAAGTGTTTAATATTTTTCATTAGTTTCTGAGTTATTCTGCACATTTCTGTAGCTTCAGGTCTATTCAGCTAAACTAGATACGGTCCCTCAAAAGGTCTGAAAGACTTTAATATGACTGGATATCCACTGTTCCGTTAAATACTGTGCTGTGTGGAACATCTTGTACCTGGTGTAGTCCATTATGGTGTTGAGGCGGTGAGCGATGGTCAGGACTGTGCACTCCTCAAACTGAGACCGGATGGTGGACTGGATCAGGTTGTCTGTCTCCATGTCCACAGCTGCTGTGGCCTCGTCCAGGACCAGGATCTTCGTCTTCCTCAGCAGAGCTCGAGCCAGACACAGCAGCTGCCTCTGACCCACGCTGAGAGGAAACACAGAGAGAGAAAGAGACGAGATTAAAGTCTACACCAGATGCTGCAGCTGTGAGAAAAACAGACTGAGGGTTGGTCTGCAGAAGAAACAAAAATCTTTTTCATGTAAAGACAGAGAGATATTCTTGCATCTGTCTCCGGTGTACCTGAGGTTCTCTCCTCCCTCACTGCACTCATGGTTCAGTTTGTCGGGCAGACCAGACACAAAGTTTTTCAGGTGTGAGTACTCCAGAGCTCGCCACACTTCCTCGTCGGAGTAACTGTTAAACGGGTCCAGGTTCATCCTCAGAGAGCCTGAAAACAGCACCGGGTCCTGAGGAGAGACAGAAGGCAGGAGGGGAATCAGGTTTTATTCCAAACGCAGAAGAGCTGCTGTGAACAGGTCCTCTGTGAACCCACCTGAGGGATGATGGTGATTCTGGATCGCAGCTCATGAAGGCCCAGTTTGGAGATGTCCACGCCATCGATGAGGATTTGTCCCCCCGCTGCTTCGATGATCCTGAACAAACCGAGTGTCAGGGAGGACTTCCCCGCTCCGGTGCGGCCCACGATCCCCACCTGATGATGAAACAGAGACCCCCAAAAACTTCACTATGCAGTAGATGTAAAAAAAATCCACCAGAGTCAAAGAGCCGACTGCTGCAGCAAGTCTGACCTTCTCTCCTCCCTGGATGTTGATGTTGATGTTACAGATAGCCGGGTCCAGGTCGTGTCGGTACCTCAGACTGAAACCACGGATGTCGATGCAGCCCTGAGTGGGCCACCCCGGGGGGAGAGAGGACGACTCCAGCTTCCACTCCGCCTACAGGTCAGACGACACCATTAACACGACACAACGACACCGAAACAGTCTTTAAACAACCACAATAAACCACACATTTGATCATAAGAAGTCAAGAGAAGTTCCCTACAGGAGCTTTAAAAGCGGACAGAAGCGTCTCCGTACCTCCTTCTCTGTGTCCCTGTACTCTTTGACTTTCTCCACCGCCACGATGTTTGTCTCCACGTCAGAGGACATCCTCACCAGCCAGGTCAGCGACGCCGTCAGCTGATCGCAAAGGAGAGAACACAGACGAGTCGTCACACCTCTCATACTCACTTTCAGATTTACTTTCTCTGTTCTGGTTAAGCTGTTTCACATTTTTCCTCCGTCAGGCAGCGAGTTTACCTGCAGGGCGTAGGAGATGGACAGTCCCATGATGCCGGGGCTCAGATCCTCTCTGGCGATGACCGCGAACAGAGCCGCAGACGACACGATGACGTTTCCCACAAACTCCAGACGAATGGCCAGCCACCTGCACGACCACAAACATGAGACAGAACATCAGCGGCGTCCACACCTGCATTAACGTCCGTCAGTGAGACGTTCTTCTACCTGTTCGCCACGATGCTGGGGTAGTACGCCTTCTGGTTGTGGTCGACTCGCTGGTCGCTCTCCCGGATGAAGCGTTCCTGTTCGCCGAAGGCTCTGATGACAGAGGTTCCCAGCAGAGTCTCATTGAAGTGCGTGTAAATCGGCGAGCGACTGACCGACTCCAGGCGCTTCAGCTGACGAGACGACGCCACGTAAAACCTCTAAAGAGACGACAGAAGGACATCAGACATCTTAAATTACCTCCATGAAAACCAGGTCCAGATATTTGAAGTTTCACGTCCTCTGAGCACCGACCTGAACGAAGAAGTAAAGCAAACCCAGAACGGGGATGATGATGGCGACGAGCGGCGTGGCGATGAGGATGATGACGCAGGAGCCCATCACGTTGAACATGGAGCCCATGAACATCTTGAGGATGCTGGGGATCACCGAGTCGATGGTGTCCATCTCTTTGGCGAAGCGGTTCACCAGGTTCCCGCTCGGCGTTCGCTCGAAGAAGGACATGGGTGACCTGAGGACGTCGTACAGCATGGACTGATGGAGGTAACGGGACGCCAGGATGCCGCCGATGGACATGGCGAGGGAGTAACCGAACACGGCCACACCTGGAAGACAGAATCGGAGTTAGAGACCTGGTTCCTGAAGGTCTGATCAGAGAGACTATCGTTGGTTATCGCCCTCCTCACCCTGGGACAGTCCGAACCCCCCGTAGACCCCCAGCCTCATCAGTCTGTTGGGCTGCGTGCCGTTGATGACGGGGTCGTCCGTCCACAGACTCAGCCAGTAGTTGGAGAACAGCGAGACGAGGTGATGGACGAAGAAGAGGAAGATGCTGATGATGGACAGGAGAACGCCGATGGCTTTCAGGTAAGTCCAGAAGACGGCGAGCTTCACCTGAGGAGGGAGAGGAGGCGGGCCGGGATCAGGACCAGGATCAGGATCAGGGACCAGGTAAAGAAAAGGAAGTCTTTGCTCACCTGTCCTGTGCTGGCTTTGTCCGCCTCTGTCAGCTTCCCCACATCGGGGCTCTTGGTCTTCTTGTTCTGGATCTGGTCTTCTTTCTCGGTTTGTTTGGATGAAGTGCTGACAGTCGGGCTGCTGCTCCGACACAGAAACCAGAAAAACAGTAAATAACCGTAAAAAAGGCGAAGATCTCAGCCGACAGAGAGGCGGTCTGTGTTTCCAAATCTGTGTTTTTACTCACCCAACGAGAGTCGTCACGCTGCCGTTCTCCAGAACTTTGGTCCCGCTCTTTGGAGCCGATTCTACACAAAGTTAATGTTTAGTCATTTTGGACTGATCCCTAAAAAAATCAAAACCTGCACTCAGTCAAAGAGTCTCACCGTCGTCTTCGGTGTGTTCACCCGCCGAGTACGTCCGCAGAAACTCGGCGAAGGCGCCGTCCCTGTCCATGAGCTGCTGGTAGGAGCCCATCTCTGTGATCTGACCCTCCACCATCACCAGGATCAGGTCCACCTGAGGCAGGTAGCTCAGGCCGTGTGTGACCAGCACACGAGTCTGAACAAACACACGTGTTCATGATTATTCTGAGGCGTTAGCTCACAGTAAACTTCTGCTGCAGAGATCTCTCACACACACACCTTGTCCTTTAACAGTCCCTGCGGGCCCACCACGTGGTCAAAGATGTGTTTTCCTACGTGAGCGTCGACGGCGGAGAGCGGGTCGTCCAGCAGGTAGACGGCTCGGTCGCAGTAGACGGCACGAGCCAGGCTGACCCTCTGCTTCTGACCGCCGGACAGATTTACCCCCTGATCAGGACGGAGACAGAAATGAGACACGACTGCGAGGAACACTTAAGGCAGCAAGACAGAGAGACAGAGTGACCCCAGGACTGTTAGGGTCCAGGTTTGGACCGTCAGTCCTGTGGGAAAACTGGTCTACTTCCAGACCTAAGCAGCTGAAACATCTATTTTTAACTCTTGAAGACCCTTAGCTTAGACTCTCCATTAGTTCCACATGTGTACCTCTAGTTTTGACCCTTCCTTCCTTCCTTCTTTCCTTAACTCATCCCCTACCTTCCTACCCTACATTTGGACCCGGTACAGCTAGAGCACTTAGACCAGCACCTTCTCTCCGATCTCGGTCTCGTCTCCAGCCGGGAGGATCTCCAGGTCCGGTCTGAGCGCACACGCCTCCACCACCTGCTGGTACCAGGCCTCTCTCCTCTCCTGTCCGAACATGATGTTGTCCTTCAGGGTGGAGTTCTGGATCCAGGCCTGCTGGGGGACATAAGCCACGGAGCCCTGCAGAAACCCAGAGAAGAAAACAAACTAAGTCTCAGATACGTAGATGAATAGATCACTTATTTCCACGTGAGGAGGAGCAGATACCTTCACGGACACACTTCCTTCCAGTTTGTCCATCTCTCCCAGCAGAGCGGAGAGCAGAGAGGACTTTCCTGAACCCACGTGTCCCACCACGGCAACCAGAGAGCATTCTGGGATACACACATTCAGCCTGAAGAAAAACAGGAGGAGAATCAGGGGAATTGGTTTTTACAAGTGCAAAATTTTCTTCTTGTTTCTACTAGCTCTGACTTTCCCTTGGACATAAACTAAATAATTTTGCTCCTGCGTATCCATGACGACACAGATCATGTTGGATGATCCTTTTTTAGACTTCTATGTTTTTGTTCACTTAAAGACTCTGAGTGAAGTTGACACACGTACTTCTTGAGAGTCGGTGATTCAGTTCTGGACCAGCTGAAGACGGCGTCCTCCATGGAGATGCTGAACGGCGCTGAGAGGACGACAGTAGAGAGGCGTTAAGCTGGAATATTTTAGTATTTATTAAAATAAACAACCATGAGGACTCGTGACGGACTCACAGTCTGCCGCTGCTTTGTGCTCCACGCTGTCCTCCTGCAGCTCCTCGTGAGACAGAAACACTCGGAGACGCTTCAGAGACACGCTGGCCTGAAGACGAGAGCAGAGGGAGAAAAAACCCACATAAAGTCACCTCAAATTAATCATATTGTTGTTCTGATACCCACCCACAGTCCACCCTGAAAACCACTTTAAAATCAGACATTAAGTGTAGACGTACCTGCACCATACTGCTGATGACCATGGGCAGCATGTTGAGAGGAAAACGAAGGATGTTGAAGAGCGCCAGAGACACAAACGCCTTCTGAGCGTCGAGCACGTTTTCTTCGTCGATCAGAACGTAGACAGAGAACGTGGAGAGAGCGACCTGCACACAGAGAGAAAATATAAGGAGGTCATTACGAGTTTTAGGTCCTCGGGTTTTTAGGGTTCGAGTAGAACGATGAGCAACTAAAGAACGAAAAAACCAGGAGGACGGACTCACCAGGAAAGGTGCGCAGACCCAGGTGAAGGTGGACATGGCTCCCAGGTACGCGGCCTTCTTCAGGACCTTCAGCTCGCTCTCTCTGATCTCTGACACCTTGTCTCTGAAGGCGAGCTCCCAGGCGTAGAGCTTCAGCACCTTGATGCCGTTCAGCATCTCGTTCATCAGCTTAATGCGGCTGTCTTTACTCTTCATCTGGGCCACCTGGAGGACAGGAGGACAAACGACATGATCAAACTGACCCGGTGACACGCAGAGGCGTCTGGTGGAGGTAAAGGAGAGAAGTTTGACCTGGTAGGTTTTGGTTTTCATGGCGATCACCGCGTTAACAGGAACCATCAGAACCATCACAGCTACTCCGGCCAGCACAGACGGACCCAGGTTCTGATGAAGACAACAGGAGACAAAATAAACATCTGCTCCTTCATTTCCCATCAGGCAGAGTCTTCTGGTACCTGCTCTGGGATCTCACCTGCCACAGGAAGTAGAGGGCGAGCACCACCTGCAGGGGGGCGGACCAGATCATGTTGATGTAGGTGATGAGGTCCATAAAGCGCTGAGCGTCCACGGACATCAGGTTCACAATCTCCCCCACGGTGGAGGTTCGACGAGCCGCACTGCTGATCACCAACGCCTGACGGATCCGAAAACACACAAGGATTAGACTTACAGACGAGCACACACTCAAAAAGTGACTAAACTGACGGTGAGGTCATCGATCGCGCTTTTACCTTTCTGTACACGGCTCCGATGATGGCGGAGCGCAGACGCATGCCCGACACGAAGCAGACGTGGAAATATCTCTGCAGGATGAGCGACTGGACGCAGGTGCAGACAAAGAGGAGGGCCGTGTAGAAGAAACCCTGCCAGGAGGGGGCGCTGGAGTCGTTCACGAAGCGGATCAGCAGCCTGGATGAGACGAAATGAAGAAGATGAATGAAGCTGCGGTTTATCTCCTCAAACCATCTCATCTACACCTCCTCCTCCACAGACACGCCACCCAAACTGTCTCCACAATCTTAAAAAGACTAAACCGGGTTTGAAATATGTGCAGCTCCAAAGAAAACGGTCTTAAAGTTCACCGTTTTAAACGCCACAGACGAGAAAAGTCTGAGATCAAATATCCTCGAAAGTCTCAGGACTCAAAGGTTTCATGAAACAGAGAGGACGGCAGAGTTTGAGGGTCAAAAACTGAGATGATTTTTCTTCATTCTGGGAAAATGAATCGACTCCAAGCGAGTCGGATTTATTTCCATAAATGATGGACTGTGTTCTGAGGAGGAGGAGGTGATCACTCCCTCCCTGTTCACAAATGTTACAAGTCTGTTTGCCCTGACGTGTTCCCCTGCCGGTTGGTTCTTCTTTAGGCTTAGGCGACTTTTGAGCAAACATATGTGACTCTGATACCTGATGACTGTTAATAAAAAATGAAAAGAAGTCAAAATAAAATAAAAAAGTTCCAGATTTCTGATGATTATTCCACATGAGCTTGTATTTCAGTGTTTCTGTGTTTCAGTGTTTACAATACAAGAGAACACAAAGATCCCTCAGGAGGCGCTGCCTTGTGGCGGTGCGCCTCCATCAACAAGTCTTGGTCTTGGTTTACATGATTAAGTGTTTCCACCGCTGATAGTGTAGCTGCAGCTGCCACATGGTTATATTTGTAAATACTTAAATAAACACATCACTGAAATGGACAGCAGGTGACAACATGCTTCAACAGCCCAGGAGGGAAATATCCGACAAATTCAGGAGCCGAACCCGATAAAAACTCGTAAAAATCCAGAACAAATATGTCGACAGCAGAGATGAAAAATAAACACAGCTGTGTCTACAGCTTCAGGGGTTTCTCACCTCAGGATCTCAGGGCCGACGAACATGAGGATGTCCTGGATGGCCTTGTAGAGGCAGGAGATGAGGAAGTAGGGGCCGAAGGTGAGGCACAGGGCCCACAGCAGAGAGGGCTCCTTGGTTTTCTGAGGGTTCTTCACAATCAGGATCTCAGACTCCTCCACGGCGCAGCCCTCTTTATTCTCAGTGTGAGGGACTCGTTTAGGGGAGTACAGCATCTTCTGCTCCGTCCTGACAGAAGACAAAGATGGAGATGATTAGAAATGGAGTTTGATGAAGCTCTGTTTGTCACGTGTGATGCGCCTGATCCGCTGACCTCTTGACTTTCTGGCACTCGTTGTTCCAGCGAGTCACCAGCTGTGGAACGACTCGATGTGATCGGTCCTCAGGGTTCAGGGACCACAAGTCCTTCTCCTCCAGGGGGCGCCGGTATCCAATTATCATCATCCTAAAGAGATCGTGTAAGGAAGGAGGAAGTCGAGGGTGACAGATCAGGAGAGGAGTCATCAGGAGATATTAACTTCCATTTCTGATCATGTCAAAAATAATCATAAATGAGTCTCTGAGTCCAGTCAGCTCACCTGGTGATCCACCAGAAGGTGATTCTGGAGAGGAAGGACGCCCCCGGTTCTGGACACGGGTTCTGAACACAAACACAGACAGAGATGAACCATGAGTCTGATGATGATGATGATGATCGGTTTGCTCTGCTTATTTATGACCCATGGATCAATATTTGAGATCCAGCCCAGGTGATGGAGGGGGGACAGGTGTTTAATCCACCTGTTCACACACTCTCATGATAACAGGTAATCACCGGTCTTAGGCTGAACGCTACGTCCACCAGACGACGGGTATTGGGTGGTTGTTAGGGTCAACAAAAGAGGACTGATAGAGAGACAGGTGAGGAGGACTTACCTGGTCTTTGACAGCCTGGGAGAAGAGGGGCGGCTGGTCTGACAGACAGGACAGGATGAGGGCCACCAGCAGCAGAGCGTAGTAGATGTAGAAGGTGGTGAACCTCCACACGCTCACTGACGACAGCTGCAGGTACAAACACACAGTTCAGGAGTTTTTCCTGAGATATTGAGATTTTTACTTTAAATGCATCATAGCAGCAGCTCTGACCTGGTCTAGAGCCTGCAGGACCTTGGACCTGAAGGTGACTGTGGCGCACACCAGCGCCAGCAACCAGAAGATCAGCATCAGTCCGGACGACTGGACCCCCTTCATTCGCTCGTACTGGATTAAAAACGTGGCGAGCAGCTGGAGGACAAACATGAACACACACTTAAACCACAAACACACCCTCGTCATTTCTTAATGAGGCTCTGGTTGACCTGAAACAGGTTCATCCTGTCCTCTGAAATGCTCACATGTCAGTCAAGCTGCGGCTCCACAACAAGGAACTAATGATTATTCTCCTGACAGATTCACCTGAACTTTATTTTGGCTTTTGGAAATGTGAAAGGTAGAAAGAGTCAAACGTGTCCTCTCACCATGGTCAGACCCAGGACAGTCGGGCTGACGAGGAGGACCGGCGGAGGAACGCTGCTGCCGTGACTTCTTTCCCAGAAAGAATAAAAGACATCTGACCAGCAGACCAACCAGAGGAGGAGACCGACCACCTGAGGAGAGAAAAACTCATCACTGCTCTCTGACCGAGGGAAACATCCAACTTTCACAGGGACTCACTCAACAATGAGAGCTAAATCAATATTTTTCTGCACAATAAGCCAAAGTCAGGGTTCACGTTCTTGTGAAATCCCCCTGAGGAGGCGATGCAATGTTCCCTTTTACTGATAGGAACCAAAAGAAAAGCAAGAACTTTAGACACTGTGTTGAAAACAAGGAAGAGTGACCCTTTAATCGCACTGTAAGCAGTGTAGCGTCTAAAAATAGTGTCTGATTTCCAAGAAAACACCGCAAGAGGAACATGAGAACACTCACAGAGCTGCAACCAACCTTTGTTTTCATGTATCCTGCATTTATTCCACTTAAACTTCAGTTAAACCAACTGTAAAAAAAACCTTTGCTTCCTGCTTCAACGACACGAGATAACCCCGGAAAGGATTAAATTCAACAATAAACATTCAATTCTCACAGTACCGGCGGCGGGTCACATGACTCACAGTTTTGGCCTTGTTTAGGTGGCTCATGCAGATGTAACCTCGATCGTGACCGCGCAGATAGATGAGGTAGATGGGAGCGGACAGCCAGAGGTAAAAGCATGGCAGCCACACCAGTATAGTGTTCTGGAAGCACTGGGTGAGGTCCGGGTTAGACGTGTTCCAGCTCCGGTTCCAGTCCTGGGAGAGGAGAGACAGGAGATAAAGGAACTCTGATTTTTTTATTCTGAAGCTGCAGTGATGTTTTAAACCACTGGAGGCAGCAGAGAGCGGCGGTTAGATCATAAAACAAAGTGTGAGCTAAAAGAGGCTCAGTGGTATGTTACACAGTCACCTGGTGCACTCTTAAATGTCAATCGATTAAACTTTTTACTTCTTTTAGGGTTAAATTTTAGGGAGAGTATCTGAATACAGTAAAAATAAAATGAACGCATAAAATACCAGTGCTAGACAGTAAAATAAAATAATATACCTGAGTCCTTTAGTAAATTTTCTTGGCCAAACTTCACTTTTATTCTCGTCAACATGTTTTAAAGACAAAGATCAGACTTTCTGCTCCCCTTGTTTTTCTCATCACTCTGTATTTTCGCTTTGAATCAGCTGCGAAACTTTCTGTTCTCTTCTACAAACTGTGTTGTTGTTCTGTGTGTGGTTTCTCTGAGTGGTATCGGTATGCTTGTACTCTGCACATCTCCGTGGTTGAATGTAGAACAAACACAGAGCAAATGTCAATCAGCTCAGGCGGCTCATTTAGTCGAGTTAATGACTACAGCAGCAGAGACGGATGACAGCTCTCCACCTGAGCGTTCACGGCCTTATCCTCAGCAGCCCGTGTTTGAGGCTCTTGAAATGAAGAATGAAAACGATCCATATCTGCTCTGTTTACCACACAAACCTCTCCGTGTTTTTCTGAGGAGGAGCAGCAGACTGATGTTAAAGGTCAACACACGGTTACGTCTGACAGTTTTTCTGGCACCATGCTGTAACCTGATAACAACTGATACAACCGCGGTACACATACAAACACACATAGGGGAGAGTGGGGTAAGATGAGCCAGTTTTCATATTTGGGATCACTACATCAAGGCTATTCTAATTTTGTCTCTAATTAGTATATTTGCATATATATTTCAAGATGTTGGTCATCCCTGCAAACCAACAGAATGAGTGTAAACAGAACTGTCTTGATAATATAGCAGGACAAAAAAAAAGTGGTCTCCTATGGTCAATTTACCCCGTGTACGGGGTAAGTTCACCATCTCCACCCCAGCCCTCTCTTACCAAACAGTCACTTCTTCACATTCATGTGTATTTTTATCTATTATACACTATTCAACTGGTACAATAATTCTTTTTATTATTATTGCATATAACTGCTAAAAAGCTGTTTTGTAAAAAAACATTTTAACATGAGAATGTCTAAAAGTGATTCAGAACATTCACAGATCTGTATTTTTGAAAAGAAAAAGTCAAACGTTTCAACAATCTGAAGTGAAACTCTGATCCTCTCATCAGACTCCTTTACTTTCTCACTTACCCCAGAACTACTATGATGACTTTATTAGTCCTCTAAACTAAAATAGTGGACTTTTATGTTAGGTTTTTGACCTCATGTTGTAGCTCATAGACACCACAATTGATGTATAAAACAAATTTTTGACTGTTGATATTTTTAAGAAGAGGCTCAAGACTCACCTTTTAACCAGGCTTTTCACTAACTGTTTATTTAATGTCATTTTATCAATTATCTCTGCTCTTAGTGTTTTTCTTAACTCCTGTCATAGGTTTTCACTTCTTTTACCCCCTTTAATATGGTAAAGAGCTCTCACTTATGTTCATTTAATATTATTTTCTTGTTTTAGTCCATCAGGTTTTAATCTTTCTTTTTACCATTTTTATTTTTATCTCCAGTGTTTACCACAGGTAGCTCTTTCCTCACGTAATGTCTCAGTGTCAGGCAATGTCTCTTTAACAATACAGTAACAGTAGAATAAACAAGAGTACACATTACGTGATCAAGCTACTTCTCCTATTGAGGCAGCTGCATGAATAGTTGAAAACGCTTTTCTGGTCTGAGTTTGATCAGTCGGTCTTCCTGTCGGCGTGAAGAGCAGTCGACTACAGTATATTTACACTATATAGTATACTGTAAAAATCTACAGTATATACTGTAGATATTTACAGTATATATGTATTTTTTATAACTTCATTAAAAGAAAAAAATCGGCCGACTAATCGGTAATCGGTATCGGCCGCAAAAAAATCGATATCGTTGGGTTAATTGTTGTTTTTAGCCTTTGTGTAGCACTTTGAGCTGCATTTCTTGTCTGAAAAGTGCCATAAAAAACACAGACAGACAGACACACACACACACACACACACACACACACACACACACAGAGATAATGATGTTTCACAGAAGTTAGTGAGGCTGAAGTGGAAAAAATGTGCTGACTCATGTTATCTGTGAGGAATTTCGCTCAGATTTCTCCACTTTAACATGAATTTTCACGCTTTTCCTCTTCTGCTCTGACTCTGTTTCTCTGACAGCATCCAGGACCGGACCCACCAGGCCCCCCTCACAGTCCCTCCCTGTCTCACTGAACCGGTGAAAACGGTAAAAACCGTAATAACAGAATAAACCAACCAGAGTGTATGCGCGTGTGCGCTCACCATGTAACCATGGGTCCGTGATACAACACATGCGCGTGCTCGGTCTCGCGGTTCTAAGCCGGTTGTTACGTGAAGCTGCTGCTGCTGTCACGGAGGAGGAGGAGGAGGAGGACAGCAGCGGCGTAACTTACCGGGGCTAATCACGTTAGCACGCGCCCCCTCCACGGGCTGATAACAACAGCCGGACAAACTGTAAAAACGCGGGAAACAACCCGGACACTCACCCAGAACGGGTCGGACCGGTCCACGCTGCAGAAGTGTTCGAAGCCCATCCCGGTGCAGGGTCAGGTCCGGGCGGGTCCGTGAGGCTGTTCGGAGCTCAGCTTCGGTTTTGTAACCTGACTGAGGGCAAAGCGGAAGGCTGCCTTCTTTTCTTCTTCTGTGGTGGTTAATATAAACGTGGTGGGACTGCACTGCCCTCTGCTGGACAGAAGCTGTAACAGCTCCGGTCCGCTGCAGAGAGCTGTTATTAAAGCGGTTATTAAAGAGTAATCTGATCGGATTTGGGATTAAATCTTTGGTGCTATTCAGGAGAAGGTGCGGATATCCGATTTATCCGATTTGATCAGCTAATCATGTTTAAATCTTGATATGGATCTCAGCTGTGGAGTGTGTTGTTGGAAATTTATGAACAGGATTGGAAAGATTATAATCTCAAACGACCAGAGAAGGGCATAATCTAAATAGATCTAATAATAAGGAGAAAAATAAGAATTAAATATGTTCTTTGACTGATTTATCAACTTTTTTTCCTCACTAAGTAAACTCTTAGACAATAAATAGACACGTTTGGTAAGTACAATTAATATCAAGCGCTTTTTTTCTTTCTTTCTATAAATTTACCAAATAACTGTTAATGCCACATAAAGCATTATCAATTTCAGCTTCAGTGTTAAACATGTGATAGATTATAATAATAATAAAGTCAAAAATAATGATGAACACATGTTTTTCTCATTGAACATATGACATTGAACATATGTCTTGATCAAGGGCCTGACCTGGGACCTGTACAGATTAATACTTCATCATGGTCAATCTGGTCTCTGATTAGAGGAGGTTTTATTGTTTTTATTTTTCACCTGTTCATAAAAATATCTAACCCCCATGCTGATGTTTTACCTGTTGTTTTTTTCAACGCCTACAGCCTTCTTGCTGATAAACAGCCTATTAATTACTCTGTTAATTCACATCATGACTCAGTTAAGGCTAAAATTAATTTTATAAAGTTGGAAACATAAAGAGAGCTGAACTCAGTTGATATGAGACTTTTTAAAGTTATATAAATATAAATTGTGTGGTGTTGAACACTCTGTTCTGTTTGATTAGTTTGACACTTGCCCTTCGCTTCACATGTCAGCGGTTTGAAATGTTGCTGCTGACTGAGTAAAACCACATACGGAGAGAAAACATACCTCAAACATACCTCTCCTGTTGATTTGACCTCCAGCTGCACCCGCAGGATTGATGTACACCACGTCCATGTAGTTTGTGCAGGGGAGATTTCTGCCGCTCCATACTTTCAAAATCTGCTTGTTTTTTCTAAACTACTCACCCAAGCTTTAAAGCAGAAGTCGTTCCCACTTTCGTCTACTTTTATAAGCCAAAAAAATTCTCATATTAAGGGTGTAGTGAGTATTTAAAATCAATAAATGAATCAGCAAAAATTTACCCTCCTCTTTATTGAACATATCCCAAATATAGGTTCAGAGATTTTCCTTAAAAGTGCATCTTTGACTTTTTAGTTGACAACAGTACACAAATAAATTACGTTTTAATTGTTTTCAGTCACTGTGAGCAAATATTTCATGATCTCAAGGAAAAAAAGACATAAATAACAATGAAACATATCATCTGGGCCACATGGTGGCGACATATCATTGTGTTTAGTTGTCATCATCATCATCATCGTCGTCGAAGACGTCGGCTACAGTCCTGTGGAAGAGACACAAACACAGTTCAGAGTCTTAATATTCAGTACTGTTTGAGCAGGTCTCCGGTCAGTTTGAGTGTGACTTACTTATAGATTGATCCGGTGACTTCGTCCAGAAAACCTCCTGCAAAAAGAGACAAAGTGAGAAAGAACTGGATGCACTTTTTAAATCCCTCAGAGGGAGTTCAAGCATCTCAATCCCATCAAACTGATCATATTTAACTCAATCAGCTGACTAAAATGTCAGCAACACATCAAGTTGCATATTTCAGACTGTCTACTCTAAATATGATGAACAGCCAGACATATAACCAAGATGCTGTCATATCCGCTGTGGATGATCTCACTTTTGGTTTATCTGCTGACTCTTGAGGAGATCTTGTTCTCTTTATAACTTTGAATATAACCCCAGGGTTTAAGTTTCTATGAGTTTATCTTACATAGCAAGAAAAGAGATCAAATGAGCCACAAGAAAACCATCTTGACAACCCTTTAAACATGTGTTAATGTACGTTGACTCACCAGGCTGGCACACAGTTTGGCAAACAGGACACACGTGACAGAAACTGCACATCTGTGAACCAGACAGAAAATTAAACAACAAAGTTAGAGAATCAAAAGAACAATTTTCTATCAGGAAAAAAGGGATCATTTAGTGGAAATAAAAAACACAAAATATATTGGATAAACAAACTATTAACCACAACTCACAAACTTCAAATAACAGTCAATCAAAATGACCAAAAGAGCACTTTATCACATTTTATTAATTAAAGGGTGCCCAATAGGACTTTTCTTTTAAGTTTTACCTAGTTGGACCATCCAGAGGGCACTTTTCTGTACTTTTATTTTGAGAGCATTCACTTATTTTCAACAGGTTTCCCCAAAAGGGCAAATATGGTGTTTTTTTAGACATGACACCAGGTGATAGCCACGCATGCCCACTGAGTACACTTTAACAAACTTTTCAGACAAGGATCTACTTCCAATAAAACCAAAACCAAATAAAAAGTGATGCATTGTATTTTGTGATACTTTGGTGCTCTGATGGCTCAGATGTTGTGCAGCATCTGTGCTTATTTTCTCACCTTGCAGGAATCACAGTGTTCAGACTCATCTCCTTCTTTGCATGGACACTTGTCACAGCTGTCGCAGTGCTACAAAAATAAAACAGTCATTAATATTTGTGATTGAGTTCATCATGAAGTCTTTTATTTCATCTTCTGCATTTTATCACATTAAAAATGATCCTGTTATTGCTTTATAAATGATCAACATACCTCACAGAATTCACAGAGAGAGCAGAGAGAGCCCTCATGATAATCGTCATCATCATCATCATCATCATCATCGTCGTCGTCGTCGTCGTCGTCATCATCATCATCATCATCATCGTCATCGTCATCATCATCGTCATCATCATCTGCACAATAATGACATAAATACGACTTAAATACGACAACACTGACGATGTGGTTCTGAAGCAAGGCAACTTTATCTTCAAATGTAGTTTAAAGGTAAACAAAAATGTTTGTTTTTCTTTTTCTTCCTCAAATTTTCTATAAAAAAGTTGTATTTTTACGGTCAATGTGATATTGGGAGATTAGGAGAAGAATGTAAATGAAATATCTACATGCTAGTCTATCTATTAAACGATTATTTTTTAAAACATTCTCAATTAAAAAAAAGTGAAATTGTGTTTAAAAACGATCAAACAGCTGATAAACAAGAATGAAAGTGGGCGACACAAAGGGACGAAGTCGTAGGCTACTGTGTGGTAAACACAACCTAATTTACCGCTTGCTAAGCCCCGCCCCTCTACAGCAGTTAGCCAATCAGAAACTTAGCAACGGTCACTAGGCGCTTCAGGAAGATCGTCACGTACACACTTTCTGACAGTCAAGCAGCGTTTTTTGGAGTTTCTTCGGAGTATTTTTTACTATTTTGGAGGTTAGTGACCTTTTGGTTAACTTTAAGGAACCTGTAATCTACAAACAAATCGTTTAAGATGAGAAATACAGAATTAGTCCGCTTTAGAGTCAGTGGCTGTCTTTAGCATTTCTAGCTAATTAGCTTAAAAGTGACGGTAGATGAACAGTACACCACATTAACCTCGGTTAACTACAAAGCAGATTAGAAAAACGTTTTTAACTTCTTTTCATGACTTGTGTATTCACTGATAAGATATTTTTTGACTGTGTAAAAGCTCATCTGTGTTTGTCTGTGTTTAAATTTTAAAGTGTAAGCCAATTGTAAACCAGATAACGGAGGCGTAAATTACTACCTCAAAATTACTGCCTTTAAACAGCAGGAAAACTGGGTTTGAGAAATTAAAGCTAATATGGGAGTACTAAAATCTGAAGTTCTCCAAGTGTCCACCAGAGGCTGTCTGCAGAAGCAATTAAAACCATGTGTACATTGAACAGTTTGCCATGTTTTTTAAAGGTTTTATGGTTACAAGATTGGTGAATCAGAGGTACAGCCAACTTGACACGGATCAGGACATCTCTTATGATAGATTGTGTGTAAAACCAA
>OY660879.1:26285000-26455000 GCA_962446985.1 Xyrichtys novacula | reverse complement strand
GTCTTTGAAAGAACAGGAAGGGTTTACATGCAATTTTGTAATGAAGCTTCCAGTGGTAAGGGACGAGTGGCAGCCAGAAACAGCTGAGCTGGAAACAGCAAAGGACAAAATGAGAGAAGAGATTGGATCGAGATGAAGACTGCAAAGTGGCTGAAAGTGGAGATGAGCTCAGACATGCCAAAGACATTTCTTCTCTCTTAGTTTGGACTACTGACTCTGCTGCCTTCATTGACCCACTTGACCCACTTAGTTAACTTAAGCTTCAATTTAATTTCTCCTCTAAAATCCATTCATGAACATCAGTTTGATTTATATTCAATTCATAAAAGACACTTGGCCTTTCTACTTTAGACCGGTTGTTATACTTGCACCTGAGTAAGGACCCGGGCACATGACCTCATTTGACTCCAACATGTCTGAGTAAAACTGTAAAGAATTTGTGTTATTTTAGGTGTTGGGCTGGGTGATGTGAGGTGAAGAGATGACAGCAATTGCACTGCATCCACCCATTAATCAGCCAGATTTCAAATTCCTATACGGGATTTATTCGCCCCGCTGAATCTGATCCAGTGCCACATCCAGCCCAAGCACTTTCCATGTAAGGACTGTCTAAAGTGGGAAATCACTTTCCATGATAAAGTTACCGAAGGGGACTGGCGTGTGTGAGGGCGAATGGGACTGAGAACATTAATTAAACTCTTTTGTAGACCCATCCAAACACAACTCATATATTTTACTGACAGTTCTACACATTTAATTTGTTCGTAAGCAAACTGACAACATCTTGTAAAGGGCCCTTCAGATCTGTAAATCTCATCCCTGGGAGAAACCTCAATGAGTCAATGGACATCAAATACATTCAGACCCTTCAGAAGGACTCCTTTGTACTTTGGACTTGATTGACCCAGCTTTCACTGAACGGGTAAAAGCCTTGGAGGCAAAGGCTATGGGCAGTCACTGAAGCAAAAATCCTCTGATTGAGAGGTTCAAGGAGGGTGTAGAGCAGGACTGCACAAAGTGGAGGAAGAAAAGTGGACTAAAGAATCAGCAGTGGAAGAGAAGTGGTGTTTTGAACTGGATTCATTGAGCTTTGAGGCACAGCTGGACCGGACCAACACATTTTTTGAAAATCCAGATCCTGCAGGGTTACACCAATATCACTGGTAGCAGTTGTTAAGGTAGTCTGGAAGCTCCATAGCAGACAAGATGCTGACAGTGGATGAAAATCTTTTGTATCCCTTACGGCTTTGGACATTGTTGGGCGGTCTTGTCTGACACGCTTAGATTGCACCTGTGAATGGGTCTGCCCAAGAAGGCCAGCCTCCATTCCAGGTACCTTAAGTGGGAGTTTGCCCAAGCTGTGTGATAGCAGTGGTCTCGGGACAGTGACTTCCAGAGGGGATGGTGTCTGGTGGTAACATGAACAGACTGTCGGACTCAAAGCCCTACCCTGACACTCCTGTGGTGAATGAGTGTATTTCGTTTCTCTCAAAGTACAGCCCATACTGCAGCAATGTCTAAGTTGTGTTTTGGTTGATTGTATGTTGCACAGCCCTGCATTATAGATTGGTAAATGAATCTTGATACATAAAAATCTCTTTATTTTGACTTTTTAATGAAAAAAAATTCATAGATCTTTAGAGTGCTTATCGTTGAACATACACACTTAGATTTGGTCACAGTGTCACAAAAAAACAGAGGTACAGTACATATTGGTTTGCCGAGAAAGAAAAGCACATCTCTAAAAAGTGAAAAGATATTTACAATCACATTTAAGCAGTAACATAAGTTTATCCAAAAGCCACAACCCCACCTTAACCACCACCACCACCACCACCACCACAACAACAGCGTAAGGTACATATTTAGTTGTATTACCTTTTTTTATTCAAGGGGAAAACAGGATGATAACTTTATTAGATGACTTCAGGTCCAATATTCTCAGTGTTTTTGCTCTGGACCTCCTACGATGGGGTCTATCTTGTCTAATCTTGGCTAAAGGCTCCACTATGTTCACAAAGTCTGCCTGCCAATCACTGGTGGAGCACCTGAGGTCATCAAGAGTCCACTAAAACAGCTCTCCTGTCAATGCTCTCCTGGAAATAAATGTGATGTTATGGAAACATAATAAACCAAAACAACAAACCAAAAGAGGCTCCAAAGCTCTGAAGAACTGAGGGCAACTGCAGGTTTGTTTATGTGATCATTACGGTAAGGTGCATCTTTCACATTATGGACATTTCAGACAATAGTTGTAAATTATAGCAGCTTTAGCAAGTGCAGATCTGAGAATGTCAGACTTTGGCCTTGACTGTACTAGTCATGTGAAAGGCACTTAAGCAAACTACGCTGCATCTCTGTGCTACTGCAAACTTACAGTTTCAATTTCCTGATTGTTTTCACCTCTTCTTAATTAGCCTTATCTCCCCCAGTGTATTTACCCTACATTCATGAGCTCCTCAGATAGTCCCATTTCCTGAGTTTGGGAGATGTTCTCTAGACTTCATAAGACTATGAAATGTGTTTTGGTCACTCTGATGCCAGTCGTTGTACCATGTTGTAAATTTTATGAGATAAAAGAGGAAATGTTTCACTTTAGTTTTAAAAAGTTTCTATCATAAAAATGCTAAGAGGACATCTCTTTTCTCTTTTAGAGTTCTTGTCCAGGGTTATGTACACAACTGTTCCTCATTAAGAACTTAATTTTCAGATTGTTCAGACATCACATAAATGCAGGTAAAGTCTGTCACCACTTCTTCAAGGTCTGGTTTCAGGTTTAATATGTTTAGAGTGTCCCACTATTCCCCAGATTTAACTTTGAGTGTTGCTTGGAGTATTTTTGGACCTCTCTTTTTTATGATTGTTGGATTTTCCTCAAATTATTTGTCTTCTCTTTTCTAGTTCGGACCGTTTTCTACCCTGCTATCCTGTGAGTCTTCTGTACCTTTGCAAATAAAATTGAATGAACAGTTCCAAACACAGACTGTATATAGAATGGACGCCATCTGCCTCCTCGCTGGGTGAAGCCGCCACAAAGACAGCACCCTCTGGTGACAGGCTGCAGTATAGGTCATAAATCCTGCCTCTTCCAGCAATTCCTATGGAGCTGTGAACGAACTTTAGAAATTTATTAGACAGAATGTAAATTTTTCTCCACCCAGTTGCAATGTTGACATGTAGTTACTGTTAGACTGGTTTGCGTGGAAGTCCTCTTTTTTTCTGTGCAGCTCCATTTTTAAAAGCTATTAGAGTGTTCATGTTTTCTTTGATTGACAGCTGATACAGCCTATGGGCGTACGAAGATCGAGTAGCTCACCCGGAGGATACAATGTTTGAGCCGAGCGTCATCACAACAACCCTCCCGCCGAATGCGTACAATGCTACTGTGCAAGCGGTGGTTCCAGAAAGTTGAAAAAATCCTGGAAATACAGAGAGCTTTTTGGCTTCAAATACATGTAATGACGGAGGGCGGAGCCAAGTTGTCCATAAGTATATACAGTCTATGGTTCCAGCTCTGTGTCAGTGGTCTGCATCTTTGTTTTTATCCCCTGCCCTCTGCTTTTACCTCATAGAACAAACATCATAAATCATCAAACTGTGAAATATGCATATGAAATACTGAATAGAGTGGGAAACAGGGTTCCTCAACAAACGGCCCTGAGTAAACTGTGAGTGAGTGTGTGTGATCTGGGACTCAGCTTGGAGACAGAGGAGTGAGATCTGCAAACAGAAGAAAAATGATTGTTAAACTCTGGGAGGATCTGACACTCTAACACTTATTAAACCTCACAGAGGTCTGCAAAGGCTTCGGACACTTCCTCTCCAACAAAGCATCGCAGTTAGACTTGTGTTTTACTCACCTCTCAGAAGTGGGGCAGGACGATCTGTTTTTATCAGATCGCTCTGAGACAGAGCCTCTGTCATCCAGGAGAGAGCGCTGCAGCAGTACTCCAGCTGAGAGGGATATGTACAGACAGAGATGGATGAGTGCTGAGCAAGCAGAGATGACAGCTGCAGAGAAACCAGACACACCAAGTACACACAACTCGCACACTGCATACACACTGTACACTCTCTGTACATCGATACCAAAAGGCTGACATCAACCTGCCTGTGAGTGACGGGATCAAACACAAATTATTTCTAGGCTCTTATTAAGTTGAATTGGATTAATAATGACATGATACTTGGTCAATATCTCGCAGAAGAGAAATTGACCACGCTCTCTGGCCCTGACTGACAATGACAGGCACTGGTGAGGTCAAGTAGATCCTGCTTGTGTGTGCAAGTGTTGCTGACCTCTGACTCCAGCAGCCTCAGCCTTCGGTCGTGGTCACGGATCTCTGTCATCTGCTTCAACACACCGTCCACTCTGCAGAAACACACACAAACACATACATTAAATAGCTGACCTTAAAAGTAAAGTAATCTAAGTAAAGATTTTCTAAAATTGGTGCTGCAGAAACATGAGGGGAAAAACTGCCTCACAGGAGAAGTGTCCACAGTTGTCATTTGCTGAACCCAAACAGTCAAAATTTCACAGGGTCAACTCTTGATCATGTCTAGACTTGATCATTGGGAAATCATCCATAATTCAAATTAGATAGAGGGAAAAATGATTAAACTCCCTGGTAGCAAAGCAAACTGATTTTGCTCATCTGGCGCCCTCTAGCTGTGAATACACTGAAACATATTTACCACTTGTGACAGCTGGAAAAAAACAAGGATATCTAAAAGAAACAGAGCAATGGATTATTTTTTTTTTACCATCAGTATCATCAATCTTTGAATCATTCTTTGTCATCATCTTCAAACCAGTGCATTTTAAACAGCCACTCACTAAATACAAGAAATGGGTATGGCTGTTACTAGCTTGTAGGGGGGGAATCACCAGTTTATTTTTCCATTATTATAGATTTGACTCCATATTAGCAAGTAATTTGGAAAAAAATCGATACTTGATAAATCAGACGATACGATTTATCACCAGACAAAATATTGCGATACTGTGCTGTATCGATTTTTTCTCCCAGCCTTATTAGTTTTGCTGTTCTTTTGTAAAAACATGGTCCCCTGAGATATAATTAATTAAGGTTTAAAACATATTGGTGTGAACTTTCAGGCAAATTTACCCAAATTTAAATATAAATATTATGCTCCATTTCTATATTTTACTGATGTCACCACATGGCAGAGCAAACTTACTTGACAGAGGTACTTTTGAGTCTGGCCGTGTCACTGTCCCTCAGTTTTTTGTTCTGAGCTGAGAGCAGGTTTTCTTTCTGGATCGCCTCCCATGTGTTGAGCCGACTGGCCTTCCTGCCCCGCATCTCCAGAACTGAAACAAGAACAAACAGGGACTGGACTCAGAACCAGTGGACACAGACAACCCCGGTTATTTGTATTGTTTATATTTTTTAAACCTCCCACCAAAGTGTTTGTTCTTGACGGAGGGAATTTGTCGCACGTATCTCTTGATTAATAAATTGAGGTGTGAGATGATGATAAAAGGCGGGGCCAAGCAGGGCCTTGAGTGGTACTCCACGATCAGGTTGTAGCGCTGAAACTTCCAGTAGGTGTCACTACGCTCCTGGACTTTGGAGAAGGTGTAGCTGCAAGCAGGAAGTGAAAATGTCATTAAAGTTCTTTCTTATTAAAAAGACACAAAAACAAATAAAAAGGTCTTTTCCACACCTGAACATGGCGATGAGCAGGTTGACCAGCACAATGTTGGTGAAGAGCAGGTAGATGACGAGGAGGATGACGACCAGCCAGTTGGCATACGTGCTCATGCACGGCTCATGTCCAGCTTCGATCAGTGTGTGGTTGTTTGTACATTTATCCACCTCCAGTTTATCAGCTGAGTGCAACAAACAGATCAAGACAATGTGAGAAGATCTCAAAAATACTAGTGTCTGTCTCAAGCTGGCCTCGTAATTTGAGGGATAATGAGAGTTAATGTTGGATGATAAAGACCCTGTCCAGGATCAACCCTGCTTCACAATAATGATTGACTCACCCGGGATTTATCAGAGATTACATTCAGGGACTCAGCGACTCACCGTCCATTTCATGTATGGGTATCTGTCCAAAAATATGCAGGTAGGGTCGATAAAAGACTCTGCGAAATATCCAGTTGGGACGAGGATCATACGAGTAAAGGAGGGCCTGATTGGCTACTCCGTACGCCATGAGCCACACGGCCAGGAAGAAGAGGAAGAAAAAGACGTCCTTCATCTGAGGGAGGATGGATAAGCATTACTATTACAGCCTCCATTTTCTGTTTTATCTTTTTTGTGTGTCGTCTCACCATCTTGCCCAATATGATGATCTTTGGTCCGAGTTGTTTGTGGATTGCAAAGATGTGGATCAGACGAAGAGTAAAGACCATATAATCTATGGCCATCACAGCCCGACCGAAGTCATACGACCAGGGGAACATTCTGGAACCACAACAGCGGTCATAATTCATGCACTAAATTCATCTACAGACAGAAAAGACAGTGTCTGTCCTAAGGGTCTGCTAAGACCAGTTTCTTTGGTAGCCTGAGGTCCCGCTGTCAGAGTTTGTGAGGAGTCACCTGCAGCAGACCGCCAGCATGAAGAGCGAGATGGCGGTGAGGTCGCACTTGTTCCACACGTCCTGGATGTAGTTCTTCATCCTCTGGATCACAAAGTTGCTCCCCACGAAGAATGTCTGTTAACCACATATACATATAAATACAGTATACAGAACTTAATTCACATTTTTGTGCACACCCATATTAGACACCCACCTGTCGGATCTCCTCACACACTAAGGTAAAGACCCAGAAGTAGAGCACAAACTCCAGGGAGGACGGGCCTTCAGGGGGCTGAGGCTTGAAGTCCACCAGCAGAACGTACGCAAACAGGCAGAGGAAGAGGAAATACATCAGGACATTTCCCAGGAAGGAGGTGACGGGGGCGAACCAGAACTGTCTCCACCGGGAAACGAGGAAGGGTCTCTTTGAGTTTGAGGGTGAGGGGTCTGAAATCAAGAGAGGAAAAATAGCCGATTGATGAAAGATGTTAATAACCAGTCAGAAAACGATGACAGAATGAAGGTCCAAACTCACTTTCCAGGTTTTCTTTCAGAGTTCTGTACTCTTCAGCGTCCTCCTCACTGAGACCAGGACAGAAAATCACAAACTCCAGTTAATCGAAGAACAAGGATAATGTTAAAAATCAAAGTCAGTCTCATTAATATTTAAAAGGTTTTACTTCTGAATGATGTCTGCGAGGGAGAAAACAGTGCCGTCGTTCCCATCCAGACTGTCGGTGTCCCTGTAGGTTGTAGGCTCCACAGACTTCACCTCCTCCTCCTGCTCCCTGAACCACACACAAACACCACCTCCAAAGTTTTACTGTCTCATTCAACCAGCAGGAAAAGAATAAGATAAATGTTTGATGGATACCTATTTCTAATTTCCTGATTCATGCTAATATTTCATTTATTATAATTTGCTTTCTTTCAGACGACTTCTGAAATTGGTAAGAGAGGACCGATAATATCAAAGAGTATAACTTCAGATGTGGTTTTTGTGCAATGTCTGATTTTTCAAGAGACACAAACTGTGATTAGAGGGTCCTTAAAACAAGATAAAACCACATGATTTCAGGTCCCACAGTAATACCTCAACAATAACCCACACTGACCTGAAGTGGATGATGTTGGTATAGAGCAGAGGAGGCACAAAAAAGGTGAGGAGAAGTTTCCAGACTTCGGTGAACCTCTCCATGTCGCCCCACCAGATCTGAGACAGGAGGGCCTGAAGCAGGAGAGAGTCCGAGGTTTACATCCACACCACCTGCTTCAGGATCTAAAACTACTTGAGTCTGACTGTATTGGACTCATCTGTACCTGAACTCCATCATGACTGAAGAACAGACGGGCATCAGCAGCAGTGGCCATCTGTAAACAGGTAGCTCCGCCCCACACATGCGACTTCCTTATAAGGAGAGTGAAGGAGCGACTCTCACTGCTCTGGTAACACTCTGCAAATACGTCTGAACACACACAGAGTTTATTAGTTTGGATCCAATGAATGAAGGTGAAGAGCAGCAGTGTGTTTTTTTGAGGAACCTCACCAAGAGCGAGGTCCTCAAACTTCTGAGCGAGCTCCTTCATGGCCAGTTTGCTCTCCGTCTCGCTCTCCAGCTTTGAGAGCTCCCTCAGCATCTTACATCCTCCCAGAGCGCTCAGCACAGACTCCCCCGCCTCAGACACACACAAAGATAGACACTTAAAACAGTGTATTATTCCGACACTGTCCACAAACACGCCGAATGATGGTAAGATGTTACAATAGTGCCTCAGGTGAATCTCACCATCTCCCAGAAATATATCGCCATCTCGCTGCGGTTCTGCAGGACGGCCCAGATGAAGAGGGCGGCCCAGGGGGAGAGACACCGCTGATCTCGGTACAGACATTCCCCCATCAGCATCTTATTCACATGCTGCACAAGAGAGGAAGAAAACAGGGTCACCAGGGCACACTCAACAGGACCAGCAATGATAAGACTGATGGATTTAGCTGATCACTCTCTCACCTTCAGAGCTCTCCTGGTGCTGGTGCTGTGATCCAGACCCAGAGGTCCGTAATAGAAAGGCTGACAGACATCACCCATCAGATCCCAGAGCAGTCGAGAGACCTGAAGTTTAAATTTAAAGATTTACACTTTTATAGAGTCTAAAAAACCATCATATGTGAAGATTAAATATGAAACAAAAACAATCCTAGCCCAGAGGTTGTCACCTCCTTCTCACCTCATACAAGTTGAGCTCCATGGCGGAGGCGACCCCGCTCAGCTCGTTTTTTGGGCTCTTCAGCGGCGACGTCCCATAATCCAGCTGAGTCAGGGACCCGGCCAGGCACTGTCGCTCGCTCAGACGTTTCTGCAGCAGGATGTAGGCGAGCGAGCTGTCGGACAGAGAGCGGTACAGACTCTCCAGACGGCGGTACGTCAGGTAGTCCAGGATGTTCAGACCGTTCTCACAGAACAGACGCACAAACTGAGGTTTGTCGTTTATGAGAGCGTCTGTCATCGAGTCCTCGAGGTCATCGTACTGAAAATAAAAGAAACATCATCAGAGTTACTTTGAGACTGAAGAAAACAGGAGTATATACTGCATTCATACTCTTGACAGAATCATTTCTCTGTCGTGTTGGAGACAGTAAAGAAGGACTCTTAATTCAGTGAACTGACATGTATTTAAGACTTCTATTTATGAGATGAATCAGACAGATTGACCTCTGACCTTCCACTGAATGTCTCCGTTAAACAGCTCCGCCTTGGCGATGTCGACTCTGTTCCACGCAACCGCCAGTTTGAGCTCCTCAATGTACTCGCTGGCGTCACTGGACACACGTTTACTGGCTAAACACAAACACACAGAAAAAGGGTTAACAGAAAACTGGACAAGAAAATCTTAGGGCCTGTTTCCACTGACAGGTGGTGGCGGCACCTACAGCCTCAAGTTAAAGCTCTAAATTCATGTTTGCTTTTATTGGATTGTATTTTAAGGATTTCAGTCGAAGAAAATGTAAAAACAACAGAAATTGTGTGGTGGCAGATCTAAGAACCGGACTTCCAAAAAAAGAAAAAGCATGGTCAGTTTCTGCTCTGTCTGGACCGCCACATTTGTTATCGACAAAGGCTGTGTCCGAAATTAATCCCTAATCCCTAACCCCTGTTAGTGTGCACAGGCCCTTACAAGAAAAAGTGTGTCTATATATGAAGATTAAAGATCAGAAAAAATAAAACTGTTTTTAACAATATACACTAAAAATTGTGTATTTTATTGGCTATTCCTCTGAAATCTCCATCATACTTGATGTTTGACATTCATGCTCCCACTCAACATCTCCTCTGATTGTGCTTCCTCTCTTCAGATCTTTACAGAGAGAAGATAATTGAACATTTCTCGTTGATTGTGACCCCATGACTTTAAAGACAGACTGACCACAATCCCCCATGATTATTTTGTCATGCCCACAAGAGGGTGCAAGAGCTTCCCAATGAGAATCACTTTCGCCCGGTGCCCGTACATGTGCGGATATGGCCGTTTCTCTTCCTCTCTTTTCAGCTCTAACTTCATAATCAAGGGATAAAACAACAGATTTTTTGTCTTATTTTACTACATGGAGATTAGAGCATAAAAAGCTGAGTTTGGATATTTCACCGACGTATTTCAATCATTTTAAGACCGTAAACACATCCTCCTCTTACCCCGAGAAACAAACAGCGAAAATGTCTCATTGAATCTCAAACTGCCTCTCAAACTGACAGACAGTTCAGTCTGGCCAACCCGGTGAAGGCATCAGGCTGGAGCACGTCTGTGATTGGATGAAAAATCGAGTGGGCGGGGTGAGTGTTTGGACTGTGTGTGTGACTGAGGAGCTGAAGAATCGAGAGAGCAGTCAGTCAGTCAGGTAGGCTGTTGTTTTCATGTGGTTACGGTATAAGTTCTGCAACAAAGCGGAGGTTTAGTCTTTAGTATCTCTATTTAAGTCCTTCTTTTCACTCGTTTTTAACGCTACAATACTTCAGGGCCGGACTACTGTCAGATCTAGACTTTAATTCGACAGGTAAGCTACAATACAGTTCCCATATTAACGGTCTCGGCGACCCACTGCAGAAGTAAACTTAGTCCCTTACGAGCATCCTTAGATCGCAACCTGCATCGGCTCGTGTACACAGTGCCCCACGTGAAGCCGGACATGTTTGTGTCGATAGTGTTGTTGTGTCGTTCGCGAACGATCCGTTCAAAAGAACCGAATCTTGTACATGAACGTACTGAACCAAATCACTTAAAGTAATTTGTTTGTTTCTCACTTTAGTTGAGCTGAAGTGAGAAACAGCATCGCCAGACCAGCAGCTGACGAATGAGGAACCATATGCACCGACGCCTGAATCACCTGGTGAACGAATCACGCATTGAACTCCACTCTCTGGAATCACTTTTGTCTGACAAAACTACCTTTTTTTTTTTTTTACTGCTAAATTGCCAAGACAACAACGTGCATACAACAGGACATGTATCAAAAAGTGCATTAAACCCACAGAATCCTATCATTGCAGTAGTTTGTATCAGTTAGTGATGGACATGGCAGTTCTTTTAGATGTACTGAATCACTGGAATCAGTTCACTAAAAAGATTCATTCTTTTTAGTGTGCGTACCACTGCGGCCTGAGGTCAAGTTTCACATGGAAGGCACGGAGCAGCAAGTTGAGCAGAGTGCTAACAACAACAACAACGACATGGCGAAAAAATACTTAGTAAAGAGGCGAAATTTTCTTGACGCATTGGAGGAGATGGCCGGGTTAAGTGACGTGGAAATAAGCGATTCTGTGGACAGCAGCGACGAAGGAGATTCATTTCTTGAAGGCATTGGCCCAGTCTTTGGGTGAGTATCGCTGCATATGTCGGCTGATCGATCCGATCTATGTGTAATGTATTGTTTTGTCCTATATATTCAAGAATGTAATTTTATGAATTATTTCAATCTCATAGAAACAAGACATGATAGACTGAAATAAATTAACAATATCAATTATTGTCAATAGTACTATATGTAAGGCACCTGCTCTTTACTCCAGATTTCATTCCCTGTATTTCAACATTATCTGGTATATATTTAGGATTATTTTTGTCTGGTCACCATTAATTTGAATGATATGTTTCTAGTCAACAGTTTGGCCCGGATGATGAGGAAGAGCAGCCAGAGACAGGTGTGAAACGCAGGCGCACAGCGGAGCCAACTCCCCCTTGTTCAAGGTATGTTAACCTTGCTAACATTTTTATAACAGCAGATCATATCATATGACTTCTTTATCGTGGATTACACTTTTTCAAACAGAGGAGCTGAGGCGACCCCTTCAGCTGTGACCCCCGCTATCTCACAGGCAGACCGCTCAACCGCCGTAACCCCACAAACTCCTCCGAGTTTGCGAAGAAGCAGGAGACAGTCCACTCATCGTCGATTCTTGCTTTCAGACCTTCACTTAAGGTAAGCTGAAATGTGTCCTGTACCTGTCAGCTGTTACAAATGACAGAGAGATGAACAATGAATGATCTGATTGTGTATCCATCACAGCGAGGAGGAGGCGGACGAGGAGGATCCAGACTTCATCCCTGCTAGAGAGAAGGTAGCTGCAGCCTCGCAGGAGAGAGAGGCAGGTCCCTCATCTAACGGAGTGAGTGAGAGGTGGTGCTTAAAAGAGGAGCAAGACGAGGAGCCCGCTCAGTTCAAGTTTGAGCCAAAACGGCAACCAGGTCCTCAAATAGATATTCTACAATCCTGGACCCCGTTAGGTCTGTTCAAGCTTTTTTTTTCCCCGTCGGTCATCACAACCCTCGTCAGAAACACGAACAAACAGGCGAAGAAACGAAAAACACTGGGAAAGAAATTCAAGTGGTCCGCGCTCACGTATAAGGAGTTTCTCATTTTTTTGGCAGTGGTTGTTTTTAACGGACTGATCGGCGTTCACGAGAGGCCGGACTTGTGGAGGACATCTTTCCCCTACGGTCTCCCGTTCCCTCGCTGCCACATGAGCAGAGAAAGATTCGAGTCCATTTTCTGGTGTCTCCACTTGTCCGACATCGACGAGGATGAAAAGAATGAGAAGAAAAGAGGCAAGGCTGAATTTGACCGTTTGTTCAAAATTAGGCCGCTTCATGACGACTTGGTGATGGCGTGCAAGTCGCATTATCAGCCCGGGAGACAAATCAGCATCGATGAAAGGATGGTCGCTAGCAGAGCGAAGATTTCCTGCAGGCAGTGCATGAAGAACAAACCTTCCAAATCCGGCTATAGACTGTTTGTGCTCGCTGATTCGATCTCGGGGTACACCTGGAATTTTTTTGTGTATGGGGGGAAAGGTGCTCTCTCGTCTTATAGGGGTCTTAGTTACGCATCAGTGATGAAACTGTTAGACTTCGCTTTACTGGGTGGAGGATATCATCTCTATACTGATAACTTCTACACCAGCCCTCGTCTGTACAAGGTCCTAGCAGAGAAGAACTTCGGCGCCTGTGGGACGATTCGGCAGATGACGACCGGCTGCCCGAAAACGGCAGAAAACGACTTCCCGGAGAACGCCAGACGAGGTGATGTGCGATGGCTGAGGAGAGATGGCGTTCTTTTCGTCAAGTGGAAAGACACAAGAGAGGTGATGATGTGCAGCACGATACACAAGGCTTACAGTGGGAACTCAGTGATGCGTAGAGTGAAGGAGGCTGGCGGCTGGTCCAAGATCCCCGTCCCAATCCCTGATCCTATCAAGGACTACAACCGGTACATGGGTGGTGTTGACCTATCTGACGCCCTCATTCAGTATTACTCAGTACTTAGCAAAACAATGCGCTGGTACAAGAGGTTTTTTTACCATTTTCTCGACATCGCCATCGTAAACTCATTCATCCTGTACAAGGAGGCGATGAAGGCCAAAGACCAGACCCCCATGAGACAGAAGGCGTTCAGGGAGGAACTGGTGAGAGAGCTGATTGCCGAGGCGACAGGTTGTGCTTCGTTTGTAACGCCCCCTTCAAAAGCGACCTCCGCCTGCATGCCTGAAGTCTTTGAGGAAGTGAAGGCCTCAGGAAAACCGAGGAGGAGGCAGTGTGTGGTGTGTAAGAAAGACACACAAATACTGTGTGAGCGCTGTGGAGTGTTTCTCTGTTTAGTCCGGACGAGGAACTGCTTCAAACTGTATCACACGACACACGCACACTAGACCCTTATTTTACACTGTCTGTCGTCCTTTTTCACTGTTTTATAGTTGGAGTTTGTTTCATGTGTTTTTCTAACCAGTTCAAACATTTGAGAAGTTTTTAATAAAATACATTCTTGAAGTAAAGACATGGAGTTTGGCTGTCTCTGCTTTTTATGCTGCACACAGGGTGGTGTTTTGGAAATGCAGCATAATTCGAGGTCGTCCTTGTGGGAAAGAAATAACCACCAAAATAACCAAAATGGCGATTTGGCGCAAAAGCTCTCCAAATGAGACTTTTCTGACTAAAATTTGAGTAAAATCATTTCTATGAGATCAAGTGGAGGAGTTCAAGTATCTCAGGATCTTGTTCACAAGTGAGGGTAGGATGGAAAAGGAGATCGACAGGTGGATCGGAGTGGCGTCAGCAGTGATACGGACGCTTAACCGATCAGTCGTGGTGAAGAAAGAGCTGAGCCGTAAGGCGAAACTCTCGATTTACCGGTCGATCTACGTGCCGATCCTCACCTATGGTCATGAACTTTGGGTAATGACCGAAAGAACAAGATCGCAGATACAAGTGGCCGAAATGGGTTTCCTCCTCAGGGTGTCCGGGCTCAGCCTTAGAGTAAGGAGCTCGGACACTCGGGAGGCGCTCAGAGGAGAACCGCTGCTCCTCCACGTCGAGAGGAGTCAGCTGAGGTGGCTCGGGCATCTGGTTAGGACGCCTTCTGGACGCCTCCCGTTAGAGGTGTTCCAGACATGTTCCACCGGGAGGAGACCTCGTGGCCGGCCCAGGACCAGGTGGAGGGATTATATCTCCCGCCTGACCTGGGAACGCCTGGGAATCCCCCCGGAGGAGCTGGTGGAAGTGGCGGGGGTGAGGGCCGTCTGGGCTTCCCTCCAACAAACTTGGAGGGATTGCAGCTCAGATGTTACAGAGCAGATCCAGTACATCTTCTGTCTGCTTACATTTTAACAGTAAAATTAAAAGTTTTTTTCTAGACGGAGGTAAAATTTACATTTTTTTCCTGTAGTTTGTCTGACACCATTGTAGAATTATGAAAGTCACAGCCAATCTTTCACATGATCTGGATTTTACAAGATATCACCTTTCCATAGACGCCAAGATTGTGCCTCTAGGCCGGACAGGTGAAATTCTGATGTGGTTAGAGTTGTTTTTTTCTTATATATATTTACTCTACTCACCTCTTACTAAAGCTTTGAGCAGAACTGTGTCAAAGTCGTCTGAACCCTCCTGTTCCCCATGAAACACGGTGATGAGCTCTGTGTTCTGATAAATCCTCAGAGCCTGCAGACAGAGGATGAAAACAGTGTCATCGTTCAGACACACAAAGATTCATGTAACCCCTTAAAAACACAAACACACACAGACAGACAGACTCACACTGTCCACCAGTCTCTCCAGTCTCTCCGGCTCCGTCTCGGTCGGAAAGTGTTTCCGCAGCTTTTCTCGGACTTTGTCGCGGTGCTCCGTGTTGAGGCCGTCTGCAGCATCTCCCTCTGAAGGAGGGGTGGTGGGACTGAGGGGGACGGGGGAGACGTCGGTGTGCAGCTCACTGATGAAGTCTGCAGCCGGACCAGAACCAGCCAAGACCAGCCAGGGGGTCTCTTTCCACAGGGAGATTTCTAACCTCTGAGACGGAGAAGATGTAGTCAGTGAGAGAATATTTACAAGTTCGATTTGGACGCTAATCTGACATGAGGAGCTGCTGTTTACTGGCTATTCTTTTTTGGAATTTTTACCTGGATTTTTTTTGCTTTAAATCTCCTAAACTGACAGTTTGTATGCAGATTATTCTCACCTCCAGCATGTTGGCATCTCCTGAGATCAGCAAACACAACACCGGGATCTCGATGCTTCCACTCCCTGGTTTTAGTAAACAAAGAAAAGAGACAGAAAAATTAATATGGCATAAATTGTGAATTATACCTTGAAAAAACAGTGTTGTGTCATGATTCCCAAATCAGCTGCATATAGAAATTTAACTTTTTTACATATGCTGACTTTACATATGCATATAAATGCAGTTAAGACTAAGAAACTCAGTTAAGTTTAAGCTTTAAAATACGTCTTCTACCGCCTCAAGTCTGTGTTGCTTTTCCCCCTTTAAACAGCTTTTATTTTGAAATGACCCTTTAACTTCCTGCCACAAATGAAATAAAGTCAAAATGACAGTTTTTCATCCTTTTCTGTGCAGTGAAAACCAAGTATCTTCATCTCACCCCAGATGCCAGTGCGCTGATGGGAAATGTAGTCCTCCAGACTCGCCCTGAAGCCGGTCTCTCCTCCTCGACGACCCGCACTCCCATCATCCACCAGGAGGAAAGCCTGGCAGTTGTTATCGAGGCAGCAGGAGTCACGCGACGTGTTCTGGACGTAGTAGCGAGCAGGAAAACTGCCCTGAAGACAGGAAACAGGAAGTGGGACATCAGAGGGTTCAAACATCTGACTTTTGTGATTGATTTCTCAAACTGTAGACTAAAGTTTCATGTTATTGTTTATCATGGTGGATTTCATAAGAACTAATTTTAGTACCTGAGGGTTGACGAGCTGCTGTCTGTTGTGTACCAGCCCCCAGGGAGCCAAACCCACCGCAATCACTTTCTTCTGGCAGAGATTTGGAGCCGCCGCCCCGTGATCCCTCACCGCCTCACCCACACAGCGGGCCACGCCCTCCCTCAGACCCCCCGTCAGGATCCAGGCTCCTGGGAACAACAGGGAAGAAAGGAAGGAGGAGCCAAACCAATCCATGAGTGCATCCTTAATAACCTGACTCTCACACTTTTTATCTCGTGTCACCTGTGTGTCCTCTCACCTGTGCTCTGAGCGGCTCTCACTAGCCCATTCCTCAGTATGTCTCTCACCCAAGGTTTGACCTTCTCCCGCCCTTCACCCCCGACCACAGACACCACCAGGTTAGGAGAGGGGAGGCCCCAGTGAGCCGTCATCAGGGTGTAGATGATCTGAGGTGGGGTGTCGCAGGACAGACGCAGAAACTAGAGGGATGGAAGCAAAGATACGGTCTGAGGACGGGGAGACAAATGTATGAATCTTTGACAATCACCCTGTCCACATCAGGAAAAGGTTTGTTCACTTCTTTTTGCAGAGAGCGATAGAGCGGGGTCGCCCCCTGCTGGACACTGAAAGGATGCAAGTTTAAGATACTTGTACATGGGTTTCATTTTGATAAATACGAGTCTAGGTCCACTTCTTCTGCACAGACTCTGTGCAATCGAATCGACCAGGCTCACAAGATTTTGCAGTTGATTTTTGTTTATCACAAAGACTTGACTTTTGTAAGATCAGACAATCACTCACAAGACTGTGTCTGCGTCCGGCTCCGGCGAACTCCAGCTCTCCGTAGGCGTCTGTGGGACACTCTGAGGAGTGCTGCTTACTGTCCCACTGAGTGACGATCGCCGCTCCGAAGAAATCTCCCGTGGCCACCGAGTCGTGCTGCTCCCGCACGCCCCCGCACTGACACAGCGCCCCATTACTGATGGACAACGACATAGAGACACACTCACATTCATAATCTCCTTCAGTTTTCAGTCTTTTCAGTCTTGACTGAATTTTTAACTCTCCACAAAATCTCTAAAAAGCATAAATTTTAACAAAAACAGATATTTCCAACATCAGAAAAAACATTATATTATAAAGTGGCAGAACTAAAAGTCTTTTTGACTTTGACCCAATAAAATGACCTGTTATTTTGAGAGACAGATTACCTGAAAGAGTCTTCGACAAATGTGGAGCAAATTCGCTTCTTGATGATCTTTGGGATCCAGCTCTAGAAGAAGAAACAAGAAAACTGTGATTTCACACAAACAAAGAGACTCTGCAGAGTCACAGTGAATTAACTTTAAACTTTCATTTCAGGGAACCAGTCCTCTTCTCCTGCTGACTCTGCAGGTTTGAGATCTTATATATATACATATCTATATTAGAACATCAACTTTGTGGGGAATCTACAAACTCATTTAACCGTCAACTGTTTCACAGCAAACATGAGGTCAGAGTCGTGCATGGAAGCAGAAAATATTGTGCACTTATAGAAAGAGATTATCGCTCAGTGTTGAACAGGAATGGTGGAGAAGGATGTATATTGGACAAAGGGTGTGTGTGTGTTTTTGGCAAAGAAATTGAGTGTTGGAAATCCATTTATATTTTATATTGTTGGAGCAGGATGTGAAGGAAATTCTTGGACTGAGAGTTTAACTGGCAACTTTGACAATTCAGGTGCAGCATCTCAGCAGTTTGAAGTATTTTCTGGACCTCTTTGTTTATTCAAGCACCTGTAACCACTTTAATGTCTCGTGATATAACAGATGTGGGTACCAGATGTACATATTGATGACATCACGCTCTATGATTGGCCAGAAGTTGGTTGGGATGACGTAGAAGATTGTGGTTGGTCCGGACATTACCAAAGCAGTTTATGCTAGATTAGATTTCATGGGATTTTAGTTCTTTGGAGAAAACATGGATGAATTTTACTAAGAAATCCATCATTACTTATGAAAGGGGACTAACCACAGCCGGATTGCCGCCTCTTTCATGTCGCCAAAGGAAACGTGGAGTAAAAGAAAAACTATCTATTGATAAACGGAGATCCTGAGAACATGTTTTTTTCTTTTTCCTTTAGAAAAGTTAACACATACAATTAAAACTATCTAAAAATCACAATCGAACACATCTGGTACCGACACTGGCACTCTGCAGTTATTCAGACCAGGTGGGAACATGCCTCCTAGAAGAGCCGATCACATTTCGCAGATTCATTGTGATCAGATCTCCCCTCCAATCTCTGTAAGCCAATAGATTCCGAGCTTTATTAATAGGGGATTTATCGTTTTTAATTACGTTTACGTCCTCCAAAAGATCGTAAAAGTAAGATCATCGAGACCGAACGATTACAGCTCCCATCAATCAACTCTCATAAGCAGATATCCATGTGCGCCTGAAAAGCAAAGGGACAGGATGAGCATGAAGAGAGAGAAAAATGCAGGAGCACTAACCTGCTGACGACAGCTGAGTGAAAAAGTGAAAGAAAAACTTTGACACAAGCTTGAAAAAGACTAAATGATTTGTTAGACTGAGCTTAAATAAAAAATGAACTGTTTTTAAGCTTCTGTATCTTCACTGTTCTTATAAACTGCTCAAGAGTCACGACTCCAGAGGTTGTTGTTGTTCAGAACATGTGCAGATCATGTATGACTGAAGGCTGGATGTGGTTACATACAACAGATTGCATGGCATATCATGTTTGTAGTTGCGCCCTTTCCCCCTAAGGAGGCCCAATTTCTGCTTTGTGTTAGTGAAAGAGGGGCGAAGAGAGGGGCTGAGAACACAAGAACACAAGGAGACGGCTAACAGGAACAATCAGGCGCAGCAGGAGCCTGGAAAACACCTTTAGTGCTAAAAGGTAAAGGTGAGGGATCAGATTTCAACCCTGCCTTTTATTACAGGGTCTGTTTGTTCTGAAGAGGAGGAGAGCTCCTAATAAATACCTTCAAACTTGAGTCATAAATACTGGAGGATCTTCACTGAGACGTGAAGTTAAGAGTTTGAAGTTACTCCTGCAGCTCCTCCTGAGTCCTACAGTGGAGACTCAGTGATCAGATTTGTTCCAGTCTCAAGATTTGACAGAGAGGTTATTCCTTCAGCTGATCGCCAATTACCTGCATGCAAATACCAGATCACAGATTAAGACCAAGTTCCTTTTGCCCCACTTAGCTGCAGCTTTTCACGTGGAACAGCTTCATAGTTTCCAGTGAAGTCACTTTGGAAGGAATCTATGCAGCAAGTGCAGAAAAGAGGAGCAATAAGACTTAAAAATCCGCCTCTGTCCTCTAGAGTCAGATCAGGTGTTTATGTCACATGCAGAGCGTTAACTGTGAGTAAGCATGTGTGCAGGTTTACATGAAGGTTAGGAATGCACTCTGAGATCATGAGATCACACACAGAAGATTAAAGCAGCAGGACACAGAAACAAAGCAGGGATATGAAGGTCCGGGGTTCAGCAGACGTGAGATGAAAGCTGAGAGCAGAATGAGAGAAATGTGAGGAATGAGCAGAGAAGGTTTCATGTCGAGGCACGACGACGATGATGATGGAGATCCAGCTCTGCAGAGGAAACCGAGGGTCTCGCTCTGTGATTATTGCAGCTAAACAAAAGTTTGTGTGTGTGTGTGTGTAACATCACACAAACAAGGAGTGAGCAGAGAGTTAAAGTTCCAGCTCTGCAGGGGAGGACTGGTTCGACCTGTCTGCATGGAGAGCACCATCAGACTGTTTGCACTGAAGCGTTAACACCGATCCTCTCCATTTCTGATTGGCTCCTACATTCCCACACTGCAATTATCCAAGACTCAAGATTTATCTAACGGTGTTGATTTTGTATGGACAGTTTGTCCACCCTGTGCAGTGTCCACAGAGGACAGAGGGACGGGCTGCCGGTCGATGAAATTCAAGAAATGAATTTGTTACACGGTGAAGATCTGACTTTCGGTTTCTCAAGTGAATCACGATAATCATCATTCCTTCCAGTAAACTTTAACCACATTGGAGGTTGTCCAAATTTATTGGCAAAGCCGCAACTCTTTGGAGTCGAGCCGGTGTGAGAAAGAGAAACAGGTTACACAGCAAAAGGTCTTTCTTAATGTTGATTTTGGCGTGATACGACGGTGCCACGCCAGATCTAGTCACCAGAATTAATCCATGACGCGGGCGTGTTATGAGAACATCCAGTAGCCGTTTGTGTAGTGACAGAAGTTCACATCATCTGTATGCAAAATAAAACGTGCGTTCAGTCCTTTTGGTCGAGAACATGTTGAAAACGGCCAGAAGCTTTTCTTGAAGAGGAATAATAATAATAATAATAATAATAATAATAATAATAAAATTTCAAAAAAAAAATAAATAATAGTAATAATAATATATAAAAAATTAATAATAAATAATAATAATAATATATATAAAATAAATTAATACTACTACTACTACTACTAATAATAATAATAATAATAAACAACTTTATTTGTATCCCACTTTTAAAAAAACAGATGTTTACAAAGTGCTTTGACATGTAGTCGTAGAGCACATGGAAAAAGACAAATAAAAACAAAAAGCTCAGTTAAAATGGAATTTAAGGTCATTTTCAATAGTTAAAAAGAAAATGCAATTAAAAGGAGGGTCGAAAGCAGAAACAGGATAGTAAATATAAAAGGCAATATCAACAATGATAATGAAATAATAATAGATAATACTGATAATCGTAATGATAAAATAGAGCAACAGAAATGAGCGAAAGATAAAACAATAAAAGGCCTAAAAGGTTAAATAAGAAAAGAGTAAAAGTATAAGAGAAGCTAAAAAGACAGTGAAGCTGAAATAAGAGAAAAGAGATAAAAGTCGATCCGGGAGCTGTGCAAACGAGGTGGGTCCAAATGTTTCATACTGAGATGGCCGACTGAATTTTGGAAAGTTAGAAATATCACATGTCCTGGATCCGATAAAGAAAGTTAAAATCATTATTGGGGATTTTCGGGTGGCGAATCAGACAGACGGTCCGAGTCATGTTAAAATGGGAGCAAATGCATGAAGAGCAGATGTGCAGAAAAATGTTATAATATCAAATGATATTTGCAACCCAAGAGCAACATGTCTCTGAGGACCTGGTTTTAAAGCTACAGTGAGAAGATACAGGAGGACGGTTGTTGAAGCCATGGTGGCTGATCCTCCTTTTGTCAAGTTTCTTTTTGTTGTCGTTGTAGTTTTGAGTTAAACTTTGAGTACACGCTGTGCCAAAGACTGACATGACGTGAAGACAGATTTATGAGTCCCCTTCAAGTTTCCTTCTGTCTCTGTAACAGGATACGAACTGTTAACATGAGATTAAAGAGAAACCCTCATGTGCTCACGTTTCAACGTATCTGTGAATGAGTGCATGTTGTTGACTACTGTCTCACACTCCTGTTGTGATAAGGTGAAGGTGAGCCCACCTGGCAACAATAACGACAACAGCGGCGGCAGAGGAGTCACACCTGAGAGTTCCCATCATCCCTCTTGTTTATCTTCTCCGTTTACAGAGCTGTTCTTACATTATTTATTCATTCAGTTCAAATTAACTCACGCTCAAAAACAACAAGACTTTACACAGCAGAGGGAGTTTACAGATGCTGTTTTTGATCTTTTCTTCTGAACCGAGAATCTCTGCAGACTTTAAGGACCAACATCCAGTTTATTTCCTGTACTTTAAGTGTTACTGCCTGAGCTGTGGCGCCGAATGAAGCCGCACGGTGTAATTACGACAGAAACCTGGAAACAGATGTTGTGATATCACATTTACAGCGTGTTAATGCTTTACAGATGTTGTTTGTGATTTAATCAGGAGGAAAAAGTCGAAAAAGTTTCAGATTTCTCCTGCATTTATTGGAGTAAAGAAATGTTAATGAGGTGTTTTTAGTGATGAGCGTTTCATAGACACTTTTATTATTATTATAAGAGATGGAGTGCTGCACAAACTTGTGTGCATACACTCACTGTAGCTGCTGCGCTGTTGTTATAAAGGATTCACTGGAGCAACATGACGCACCTTTACACTGACATTTAAACTACATGTGCAAACTGATGCAACCCAGTACAGCAGCTCCTAATATTTTGCTCGTTATGATAACTAGATTCAGTGAAGTGCATACCAGTGCACCACCACCACCTTTTATGAGAAGTATGAAGCACATGTCAGACATGTGACCTAAAGTTCAAACTGTAGGAGCTCCTCAAAGTGGACAGCATGTCAGAGATGTTTTTCACCATTTAAAGTTTAAAGTGTTTTCTTGTCTGAGGGTGTGTTGGATTAAAATCCTCACTTTCCAGCCTGTATTAGTACGACTTCACCTTCACCCTCGTATCTCAGCAGAGCACATCTGTTGAGCAGCTTTACACGCTGTTTTAGCGGCAGCAGAAAGTTTGGCCTGTGGGCTCTCTTTGCTCTTTTCGTCTGTTTCCACAATAAGACACACAGAGGACACTTTGATGGACATCAGAAGACACCAACATGTTGTCCCCAAACTCAGCGTGTCGGCTAAACACAGAAAACATTTCTGATGTAAACAGACGAGAAGAAAACTCAACATCACAAACGTGAACACGGTGGATCAGATCTAGGTTTGATATTTCAGTCCACTTTAAGAGAAACTGAAAGTTTTTCGACATGCCTGCGAAGACTGATTTGGAGTTTTTCCCTGTTTGGTTGGGAAACTGATAGCAATATCTTTCAAAAACAGCCTGAGGCGTTTCACATGTTCATGTCTGAACTGGCTCTGCAGCACCTGAAAACCCACACATACGGCTTCTTTGCATTTATTCCACTCTGATCTGACTCTTCAAGTCTGGAGTTGTCTGATAAACACACTCTGTGCTCACACATCCACCTGCAAACTGGTCAGAGTTTCACATCCACACACCTGTAACTCTTATTTCTGCAGGTGACACACATACCTGATCCTTCTCCTTCCTGCTCCCGGCCTTACACACTCCTCCTCCTCCTCCTCCTCCGTCCTTCTCCTTCTCCTTCCCTAGCTCCTTCATCCTGCTCCGCTGCAGCTGTACTCTGTTAACAGTGATGTGGGTCAGCTGTTCATCCTGTAGCTCCACCCACAGCTTCATCTATGCCCCGCCCACAGAGCCTGGAGGAAAGAGGTGGAGGGGCTGCAGCCTCGCCCACCAACTCCACTTCTTCTCCACAATGTTCATTCCTCACATTCTCTGCCTGTCTGTTTGGTGTTAAAGTGGAAAAAAGCAAAAATATACGATTACAGGTGTAGGTGCTGTATCATTAAATACAACAAGTGAGTAAAAGTTCAATTAAATCAGCTGTTTCTTCACTTCATGTTGGTATTTTTGACAATCATCTCTATGCTTCAACAAGTTTTCTAGTTTCAGCAGGTTAAAAATTAAGTTTATCGAAGACTAGCTATAAAAAAAGGCAAAATCCACATCAGGAGGCTCAAAGGAGACAGTCTGATCCCAGAGCACGACAGTCCCCCCACCCCTCGAGTCATTTCCTCAACACTAGGAAGTCAGAAAAAACACATTCTTGAGCTCAGGACTCCTCACGTTCATGACGACTGATCCAGAAAAGCAGGGAAATAAGATTCCAGATTTTACCGCAGCGTCAGGGCGGAGACGATTTTATGAACTCAAAGGTTAAAGTTTGCGATGATTGTTTTCATTCAGCAGAGTGAACCTGCTCAGGTAGGACCACATGACCTAGATATGGTCACCAAACAACAGGGTTAAAGGGATATTCTGGCGTAAAATTAATTTAGGGTCAAACACACCATGAAAAAGCAGCCGCTTGTTTGTAGTGAGACCTCAGGCCAGTCCATTACTGACTACAGCGGGGTGTCGCAGCTCAAGGAAGAACATTTATGATCATTTCTTCATGGAAATACAATCAGACTGAGACGCTAAGGCAGAAGAACTACCGTGTCTGCAGTGTGAAATGATTAATATGATGATTATTACTTTAAGGAAATGATAAAGAAATGATCATAAATGTTCTTCCTTGAGCTGCGTAACCCCGCTGTAGTCAGTAATGAACTGGCCTGAGGTCTCACTACAAACAAGCAGCTGCTGGAAGAGAGTAGGTGAGTTGTGTTTAGTCTCTTTGCTAAAGAAATGAGTCAAAGTTAAAAAGATGTTTGGTGTCTAGTTCTATGGCTGGGACCCTATATGTCCTGTTGGTGAAGTTAGGTGCTGTTCTGAGCATTATTTGTGGCTATAGAGTGGCGTTTTGGTTGAGTGCGTGGCTCTCTGTATTGCTACCCTGCGGTCGTTACTAAAGTTGGGATAGCTAGAGAAGCAAGCGGTCGGCAACATTCATCTCTCGAGGGGGTGTCTAACTTGGTGTTCCCCTGTGTTTGACCCTAACTTAATTTTACACTGGAATATCCCTTTGATAGTGTCCATTTCTATCTTTCTAGAGCCCAACACCATGACCTTTGACCCCCTCCCAGTGTACAGCATGAGCAGGTTTGACAGGATATCTTAAAGTGTCGTCACACCGGTCCACAGCTCATCACAGCCTTGGACACAAAGACTCAGGGATCACAGACAAACTTTTACCAACTAAGTCTTGTGATTTGTTTTTAAAGGTGGAATTACTAAAAGTTAATGAGTCAGCAATACTGCGACCGTGCCCCCCCCCCCCCCACAAGTCCATACTGCTGACATATAAGACTGAGATTCTCCTCATGGTAAAACCACAGAATATGAGAGACTTTCTGGACTCTCTCCTCGTCCTTGCAGTTCAGTTTTATTGTGTCTTCCTTCAGAGACGATAATGTTGTTTACTGTTTTCAACCCCTCCAAACCCGTGTGTGCGTGTGTGTGTGTGTGTGTGTGTGTGTGTGTGTGTGCGTGTGTGTCTGAGACAACAGTGTCAGATTAAAGAGACAGCACAGGAAGCTGTAGCTGGATAACTCAGGAAACCTGTTTCCTGTCATTTCTTCTTGTAATGACAAAAGGAGCTCTCTGGGGTCATGTGACCGCAGGCGGCAGTTTGTTTGTCACCGTCTCAGAAATCAACAAGTCATGAGTTTAAAACTTTTGAACCAGACAAGAAGTTCTCGCTGAAACCCTGAAGCTCTGAAAACTGTGAGACTAAACATGAAAACATTCAAACTGATGGTGAAACAACACATGAAGTCACTTTAGCTGAAACCTCTTTACTTTTGTCAGGTAGAACTCAAATACCAGTCCTTATGGTCCCTTTAACATTAGCGCAGGTGTTCCACAGGGGTCTATTCTTGGTCCTTCTTGATTTACTTTATAATAAAAGCTTTAACCATGACTTCTTCTGCCTCAAAGGAAACGCCTCGGGTATGCTTGGCAAATTTATCTTTCATTTCAGAAGCCCAAAGGTAAAAATGATAACATCTGGTTTATAAACTGGTTATTCTGGTGTTAAGTCAAGTAAACATGCACATCCTCACCTCTAAAATTAGGACATCCAGATCTTTGAGACGTCTTGGCTCTCCATCTCTCACAGCATTCTCTCACATGTGGAAACTTTGGTGTGATCATGTTGGACATCAGTCTGTAATTTGATAAGAAAACCACTTCAGCTGTTAAAACCATTTTTTCTCCGGCTAAGATAATAGTCTCAACTGAAAGAGTCGCCGTTATTACAACCGCAGTGTGTCAACTTAAATTCTTTTTGTGGTTTTGGATCAGCTGTTTTCACCGCCTTCATGTTCATCTGAAGGTTTTTTTAAGCGTCCAGTAGCTGCGTTTACATGGGCACAAATAATCGGAATAAATGCCCGATCGGAATACAAATGCGCCATTTAAACACCTCGATTGGAAGATTTTGATCCAGTTCGGCTCAACCGGAAAGAAATTGTATTCTGATCGAGAGGGGTGGTTTATGCCGATCGTTATTCCAAAATGCGCCATGTAAACACTTATTCCGATCGTGACTCTCTTACGTGACTCTGTCTGCACTGTTCAGTCTTTGGTTATATATTGAGGTCAGTACAAACAGGTTTCATTATTAACACACATTAACATTAGCATAAGACACAACCGCAAGTACCGCGTCTGCACCTCAGGTAACATAACAAGGCGCACATACAGGTGCTGGCCAGTAAATTAGAATATCATCAAAAAGTTGAATTATTTCAGTAATTCCATTCAAAACGTGAAACTTGTATACTGTATACTTTCCTTCCACACATAGTGATATATTTCAAGTGTTTATTAATTTTCATTTTTATTATTACAACTGACAGCTAATGAAAACACCAAATTCAGTATCTCAGAAAATTAGAATATTCTGAAAAGGCTCAATATAGAAGACACCTGGTGCCACACTAATCAGCTGATTAACTCAAAACACCTGCAAAGGCCTTTAAAAGGTCCCTCAGTCTTGTTCTGAAGGCTCCACAATCATGGGGAAGACTTCTGACTTAACAGTTGTCCAAAAGACGACCATTGACACCTTGTACAAGGAGGGCAAGACACAAAAGGTGATTGCTACAGAAGCTGGCTGTCCGCAGAGCTCTGTGTCCAAGCACATTAACAGACAGGCGAAGGGACGGAAAAAATGTGGTAGAAAAAAGTGTACAAGCTCTAGGGATAACCGCACCCTGCAGAGAATTGTGACGACAAACCCATTCAAAAATGTGGGGGAGATCCACAAAGAGTGGACTGCAGCTGGAGTCAGCGCTTCAAGAACCACCACGAAGAGACGCATGAAAGACATGGGATTCAGCTGTCGCATTCCGTGTGTCAAGCCACTCTTGAACAAGAAACAGCGTAAGAAGCGTCTCGCCTGGGCCAAGGACAAAAAGGACTGGACTGCTGCTGAGTGGTCCAAAGTTATGTCTTCTGATGAAAGCAAATGTTGCATTTCCTTTGGAATTCAAGGACCCAGAGTCTGGAGGAAGAGCGGAGAAGCACAGAATCCACGTTGCATGAGGTCCAGTGTAAAGTTTCCACTGTCAGTGATGGTGTGGGGTGCCATGTCATCTGCCGGTGTTGGCCCACTCTGTTTCCTGAGGTCCAAGGTCAATGCAGCCGTCTACCAGGAAGTTTTAGAGCACTTCATGCTTCCTGCTGCTGACCAACTTTATGGAGATGCAGATTTCACTTTTCAACAGGACTTGGCACCTGCACACAGTGCCAAAACCACCAGTACCTGGTTCAAGGACCATGGTATCCCTGTCCTTGATTGGCCAGCAAACTCGCCTGACCTTAACCCCATAGAAAATCTATGGGGTATTGTGAAGCGGAAGATGCAATACGCTAGACCCAACAATGTAGAGGAGCTGAAGACGACTATCAGAGCGACCTGGGCTCTCATAACACCTGAGCAGTGCCACAGACTAATCGAGTCCATGCCACGCCGCATTAATGCAGTGATTGAGGCAAAAGGAGCCCCCACTAAGTATTGAGTGCTATGCATGGGCATTCTTTTCATGTTCATTCTTTTCAGTTGGCCAACATTTCAAAAAAAACATTTTTTTTCATTGGCCTTTTCAATATTCTAATTTTTTGAGATACCAAATTTGGAGTTTTCATTAGTTGTCACTTATAAATATCAAAATTAAAAGAAATAAACATTGGAAATACATCGGTCTGTGTGCATTGCATGAATATAATGTACAAGTTTCACTTTTTGAATGGAATTACTGAGATAAATCAAGTTTTTGATGGTATTCTAATTTACTGGCCAGCACCTGTACATACGGTGGCCGAGAACTGCCACTGCTGCAAATAAAAAAAAGAATGCAAAAAAAAACGGAAGTTACCCATGCAATAAAAAAATAAACCGAAGCCCGCTGCAAATACAAAATGAAACTGTGCAACTGAAAAAAAAACATCACGGAAGTTAACGACACAAAAAAACTGAAGCTAACGCTACACCATTATCCTCCAGTTTAACTTCATATCAACTCAGGCGCAACATGGCCAACCCAAATGACACGTTCAAAAACAAATGAAGAAAAATTAAACAATAACCTCTCCACTTACTTCTTTGTCGTCTTCTTGCCGTCATCCTCTGTGCCTAGATCATAAAACACCGGTGCATCGTTAATGTCGGTCCCTGGCAGCTCACTTTTGTTGTGGCTTTTTTTATTTGCATCCTTTCATTTTCACAGTAAGAATGTTTTTTTTGCATTCACTTCTGTTTTGCCTTTTTTTAATCTGAATAAAGATCGGTGCATGTATACGCACATTATGATCAGATCATCTGATTTTGCACCCATATAGACAGTGGATTCAGATTATCCAATCCCTCCAATTTTTCCCATCTTAACGTGACTACTGTTTCTTTGTTTTTGAAAATTGTAATAAATGTAAATTTAATTGTCAACTTGCTCATCTTCTGCAGTATCATATCCTCGAGCACTTGTAGGCGGATCAACAAGTCCTGGGACAAAAGGGATCTGTCGTAGAAGTTTTTTTTTTTTTTATTACATTTTGTGTTGTGCATTTCTTTTAAAGAGTTTGATGTAAATTTAACAGTCTGCCTCACTTGAGTGGCTCTTCAGCAAGTCATTTTATTAATGTCAGATTGGACCAAGGTGGATCAGGACATCTGCTGCCCTCTGCTGGTTCAACGCTCTCAGTGATCATTCATTTGAGTTGAGCGTAATCACTGTATTGACTGATTGTAAAGTGTCAGGGGTGTTTTCTTCTCACATGTATGTTCAGGCCTCAGACTGTGCATGTTAATATCTGTTCAGACTGGAGGGTGTCAGCTTGACATGTTGGCTCTGGACTGATTTCAGAGTCACAACAAGAAAAACAGGAAAAAGTTCAATTTACAGTTTATTAGTTTTATTTTAAAAAAAGAAAAATAAATGCAGCAGCGGCAAACAAAATACAAAAGAGAAAAATAATCAAAATGTGGTGAGACGGAGCTGACTCTGCAGAGGGACCAACACGGTTACAACTGTTCAGACACAGACACACACTGCATCTGTACACTTTTAACACATACGCACGCACACAGGGGGGAGGAGTCGACTGGAACCAAAACTCTAGACCTGGTCCCCGCCCCCCTGAAATCAATCTTTTCTAAAGGTCCAGCACTAACTGGAGGAGGTGGCTAGATCACAGTCTGATATGGAGGGATAGTTTGTGCAGCCGTGGCGTCACACACACACACACACAACACAAAAACACCTCTAAGATGAACAGAGCATGTGCGGACTCTCTGCGGCACTGTGTCCCGAAAAAAGTGTAAAATCTCCGGAAAAAGCAGTTCATCGAGTGTAACTGGCTGCAGGTTTAAAATGTGTGTCTTGTTTTACAGTGAAAAGATGTTTTGTTTCAGGTGTCGGATCGGTGTGCAGTTTCAGGACACAGTGCATGCACCTTTTTTACTACAATTAAGTTCGTAAAAAAACAAACAAATGGATAAATTCAGTAAAATCACTAACTCTGAATTCTCTGAAAATAAACTCCTGCTCTCGTTAGTCTCTATACTGTCGCGGTTTCTCTTCAAATGTTAGTTTGAGCGGCAGTAAGAGGTACAAATTAAACCTACACTGTCACTTAAAGGGGCGGGGCTTAAAGAAGACGAAGTTCCCGGTGCGTCACGTTTCTCTGTCTGTCCTGTAACTCAGGAAATAAGCCGCTGTGATATCTTTACACATATCTACACAACATACACACCAACGCTTGGCTGGTTCTGGTCCGAACAGGTCGACGTCACGCGTTCCTATGAACTGTACGTATGTGGAGGACGCAGGATCTTAAGAAAAACATGAATCTCTGAAGACTCACACCTACAGCTTTAACGGATGGGACATGAGAGCAGACCGCGTGACGCGTTACGGGGGACGAGGGCGCACAGTGAGTGAACGGTAACACTCTGCAGGCGTGTGAACAGGGCCGCTGTGTTTATGTCTACGTGGGTCTGACACATGCAGAGGACGAGAACCAACAAAACAAACCCAAGAAGAAGAAGAAGACTCAAACAGCAGGCACACACTCTGCTGAGCGGCTACGGCACAATGAATCACCACGGCAACGCACTTTGACCCCGAGGGTGAGAAAACCTTTAAATACTGTTTGAACGAGAAAATGACAAAAAAAGAAAAAGAGTCTTTAAAATGTTGCTGCAGAGGGGCGCCAGACCGGGGGGGCGGGGAACTAACGCATCCGGTACTCTGACGTCTTGGACATCTCACACAGCTGACCCTTGAAGTCAATGTCCACGGTGAAGTCCAGGTCTCTCTGTGGACACACATGGAGACGCCGTTCAGCACAAGGATAAACTCTTTGACCCCAGTGAAACTTTTTTCCCCAAATTCCCTTTTTTTTTTAAAAAACATTTTACTGAAGATTAATTTGAATCAGGTTTGACAAACTCTGCAGGTTGACAGCTGCTGAGCTGCACTTTAAGTAAATATCCCACAACTCATCAAGATGCTTAAAAATGAGGCTGAACAGACAAAAATGAAGTTTTTATGCTGGGTGCGAAACATGACCTCATCCCCTGATTATGAACTATCCTGTTTTTACGTAACTGTGGGCTCCAGGTGTTCAATCGAACCCTGAATTAGGGATCAATTGCACCCGTGAAGTAACCAAATACATGCCTCACGGGTGAAATATTTGCATTTGTCTGTTCAGCTCCACTTTATAAAAACAGGACAAGGCTCCTGTCCCTGAACCTGTTGTTCTCTAAATCTGAGTCCTTCTTTTACTGCAAAAGGAACAATATTCAACCCTTATAGGTTCTTCTCAGGAGCTTTAACTGGATCAGTGTCATGGTGCTTTGTCTGTGCATGTTCTAACCTGACAATGAGGAGCTTTAGATTTCAGAAGCACAAATAAAAATCTGACACGACTAAAAATATCAGAATAAACGTTTGCTGGTTCTCTTAAAAGCATTACAAGAAATCATCTCACATTGTTCTTGACGTTTGGCTTCATGCTGATGGTGCCAAAGATCTCCTCTCCGGTCTTCACAGTCAGGTAATCGTCAAGGTAGAAGACCGTCTGCTTCCAGTGAGTGTACGGAGACTCTGGACCTGACGGAGACACAAAACAGACGCTGTAAGAGAAGAGCTTCTGAGACACCAGAGGAGCTGAAACTGTTTGAGGACAATTCTATAGAGAAACGAATGAAAGTTAATTATGTGCAGAAATAACAGATAGAACTTTGCCATCTCTAATTCAACTAATTCAAAGTACTATAGCAGTTCACTGTGGTCCATTGTTAAATAAGCAGGTATATGAGGCTACAGTGAGAACCTGGGCAGAGTCAGAGCTCAGGCGGCTCACAGACTCGTGTTACGTTCGTTTGAGTAGGTCCACATTCAAAAGTAGAGGGTGAGGACTGCTGGTCACATCATTTCCTCGTGTTTTTGTTTCACTGCGTGTCTGACAGGTTGAGGAGTTATGAACAGGTGAGTGTGTGTGTTGGGTGTGACGGTGCGTTCACTGACTGGTGGAGAATCCGGTCCTCTTGTGGCAGCGGGTGAACTCGATGTTGAAGTACGTGACCAGAGCGTGGATGTAGTCGTTCCTCTTCACCTGCAGGCAGAACGGCGAGGTGAAGGTGAGGTCGTCCGCCTTCACCGTGTAGATATCCACTTCCTGAAACGCAGAGGCGCCGGTTCAAAACACAAAGAACGGAGAAGACGCTCGCACAGAAACAGGGAATCGATCATCTGCACCCACCTTGATGAGACAGGCGCTGCTGACCAGCTGTTTGGGGTCAACCACGTCCACCAGGGGCTCCTTTATCGCCACCTCCTTGATGCATGACATGTCGAACCCGTACACGTTCTCCCACCCTGAAACACACACAGAGGACAGTCAGAACACATGTGGACTAGAGAAAGTGTGCCAGACAGTCCTGAGCCCGGCTGGCAGCTCAGATTAACACACTCACAGCTGCTGTTTCATGGATTAGGACCACAGGAGTCCACACACACCAAAACGGGACAGACATGCGAGGTCCACACAGACAGTCCCAGAGAGAACCGCCTGATCCTGGTTTACTACGACTGACAGGTGCCACAAAGTTTACCTTTGGGACTTTCTGCCAGGAGGAGAGAGTCCTGGCACAAAGTCGTGGAGGACTTGGAGAGCAATCTGCCGTAATCACCCCGGATTAGCAGAGACTGCTGCGAGAGGTCACAGTGACTCAGTGTTTAAAGGCAAACAGGACCTGAACGAACACCTGAGTAAGTACAGAGTGTGGGAACATTACCGGGCTGGGACCTGAAACCACAGACCTGGTAAAGTTTGGTAGAAAAACACACACACACGGGTTTCCGGAGCAGGATTAGGGACTCCGGGTCGAGTTTGGTAGAAAAGTTTCAAATACAAGAATCGAAGCACACGTGGGTAACAAGGTGATACTCTAATAGGATTAAAGCGGATTACAGACACAGAAAAGTTCCAGAATTTTTGTTGTACGGTTTCGTTCGTTATATATGACCCACTCAGACCTGAATTTATCAAGGATTTTTTCTGCTCTGGTTGTGGAAGTCCATTAAAAAACACTTTAAAGCTGCTTTATAGACGAGTTTGGACTGAAGGACTAAACTAAAGTAACTTTTCATCGATGTAATGTTCATTAGGAGCCTCTAGTGGTCGATAATAAACTGTGGCTGGTTACTCACAGTGGATTTTGTAGTCCTTGTACTGCCTGTCCTCGATGGCAGTGACGTACAGAGTCGCCCTGTCTGGGAAGATGAGTCCGTCTGGTTTCTGTTAGTGGGACCAGATTCATGAAGTTATTAAACACATCCTTAAGTTTCCTTCTTGACACTCATTTTCACAGATTTCTCAGAGTCAGACATACCAGCCACTTGTCCCTGGCGTAGATGACTGTGTTGAGCATGGACTCGTAAAACAGGCAGTAACCCATCCACTCCGAGATGATGATGTCTACTCCCTCCACAGGCAGCTCCACCTCCTCCACCTTCCCCTTAATGATGGTCACAACTGGGGACACAAACAAGGAGGTCTCAGACTCCACTCACTCATCCTGACGTCCACATTTTAAACCACAGGACGAGATCTGCTCACTCACCATCATCCAGCTTGTTGGCCTTCACGATCTTCACAGCGTAGTCTGAGATGCTGCTGCACTCGATCTGCAAAAGACGAAGAGAATCTCAGAACATGTCGCCACAAAAGACTTTTACCTACAGGTGTGTTTTGGGTCATGTGACTCGTGGGACGTACCCCGATAACCTTCTTGGCTCCGGCTTTAGCAGCAAACATGCAGAGGATCCCCGTCCCGCTGCCCACGTCCAGCACCACCTTATCTTTGAAGAGGTGCTTGTTGTGGAACATGGAGTTGCGGTACGTCAGCGTGCGGACCTCATCCTTGAGCATCTCCTACAGAAACAAGAACCCAACAACAAAGGGTTAATAACACATATAGGGGTAAAACTTTGTGTTTGAAAATGGAGGTGAAGTTTAGGTTTGGATATATTACCTCATGGATGCCAAAGTGGGCGTATGAGTCAAAGTAGTAATCCTTTGACGTCATGTCCTCCGCTGCAGGCTTGGCTGAGCTCTCCCCCTGAGAAACCTCAACAAAGACAAACACACGCCTTTAGCTCGAAACTCTACAACCACCATCGAACTGCACGCTGATATCACAGCTCCACAACTGCACAGGGTAGCCAAGAAATTCTTATAATCACTGCAATCCAAAACAGCATGTGTGTCCCTAAAAATAACCCGTGACAGGATCCAGAACATTTCAAACTGGTCAGAGTCAGAAGACGAAATCTTCACTGCTGGAAAATACTGCAGAGGGCAGAAAGGTCGCCATCACATCCTGAGCAGCTGTGATATACCACGCGGATGGAGGGAATCCTCTGCATATTTTCAACTGACCTACTCTAATAAACAGAACTCTTATATCTGTTAGTGTTGGTGCAGCACGAAAGGTGGGGGCACATGGTAGTTAAACCTCAAAGTGATGTGAGTCTGGCCTCACAGAGTCACCTTCAGACTCGTAAAGAAGTTACCGTTAATCCCCAGTTTAAGACCTGACAGCAGGAGGATCTTCAGAGTTTCCTCTCTAAGGAAAATGCCAGCATGTTCCACATAGTTGAATATCTAAAATCTGGACCAGAATATTTAGATTATGTGGTTGGGGATCTATTTTTTCTTGTGTATGTGCACCTAAACTGGTCGCAAAGTGGCCTAGAAATTGAACACACGCTCCACAGTTCGCATGCTGAGAATAAAGTGTAACTTGTCACACCTGTGAGAGAGAGCACACAAGGGTGACACAGCAGGAACAAAGTGCCACATTTCAATGTTAAGGAAAGTAACTATATGAACACAGTCCAGAGAGCTGATATGGACTAGAGCCCTACTTTGGACAAGGCAGACTGGCCTTAAAAGGGATATTCAGGCATAAAATTGATAAAAATGATCTTCCTTGAGCTGCGAAACTCAGCTGCACTAATCAGGGCTCCCCCACAACGAGTGGCTGCTGTAAGAGAGTAGGTGAGTTGTGTTTAGTCTCTTTGCTAAAGAAATTTGGCAAAGTTAAAAAGATGTTTGGTGTCTAGTACTATGGCTGGGACCCTATATGTACTGTTGATGTAGTTAGGTGCTGTTCTGAGCATTATCTGTGGCTATAGAGTGGCGTTTTTGTTGAGCGCATGGCTCTCTGTATTGCTATTTGTGGTCATTACTAAAGTTGGTATAACTAGAAAAGCAAGCGGTCGGCAAAATTCATCTCTGGAGGGGGTTAACTTGGTGTTAAGGGGAATTTGACCCTTAAATAATTATATGCTGGAATATCCCTTTAAAATGTGCGGATTTTAGTGAGAGCCATCATATTTTATGGGGAGTCCATGCCCGTCCACGACCACCCCTTTGGGTGCGCACCTGTCCACGCCAGGTCCACGTTTATCAAGGCCCATCAAGTCCCAAACCAAGAACTAAACAGGAGTGAGATTAAGTCACTTTAAAGCCGTGTGACTCCACGTGTTGAGCAGCTAATCCTTTATAAATCATACCAAAAAAACTAAGGGATGGTTTATTTATACTGCTAATAAATCCATCCACGGTGAGGCCAGATGTGACCATGATGGTAGCATCACCGGCTAACTTGGGCTAACGGAGCTGAAACAGAGGAGGATGAGGCAGCACCACGTTAGCATGACGGGCTAAACATGCTAACACGTTAGTCCCCATGCGGTCCCTACAGCCGGCCGCCTTTTCCCTCCAGCTAACACAACCTGTCTGTGATACGTTCACCTTGAAAAGTGATAACTCCGAAAAGAAAGGGTCATCACGAAGACGACTAAACACGTTAACGGTCGGAGAGTTTAGGGTAAATCTGTGCCGTTTGTGTTAGAAATGAATGAGCGGCAGAGGCATCCCACTACAGCAAAGTTAAAATGGATGCATCACAACCTGCTGAGGACGTAATTACATCAAACTAACAGTACAGACGGTTTAAAATTATCACTTGAGTTTCAAATGAATGTAATAAAGGCGTTTACAGGCTGAAAAGAGAAAAAGAAGATGTTCATTGTGTCTCCTATTGTAAGACCTTACCTCCATTCTCTCTGCTGGCGCCGCCATTTCGATCTCCTGCCTGACTGCGTGAGGCTCGTGAGCTTCAAAGATTCTACCCGGCTCCGCCCACGACAGCAACTTCTAATTTCTGATTGGATTAACCAATTAAAGGCACCGCCCACCCTGCTTAGTCATTTTCTTCAAATTTAAATGTTTGCTGCCAGTTTGTCTTGATGAAAAAAAAATATATAATAATAATAAAATTATGTTTAATTATAAATAAAATAATATTTAAAAAACAAATAAATAAATAAAATAAAATAAAAAAACTTGTCTTGATGAAGAATAAAAATAAAATAATTTTAAAAATAGATAAATAAATAAAATATAATGACTTGTCTTGATGGATCAGGGATAATTTAAAGAGATAAATGTTTTAAATTTATATTGAAGAGAAAATCTTTTTAAAGTTATTAATGGTATATCCGTAAAGAACCTTTTTCCCTTTATTTCTTTTATCCCTCTTACCTCTATCTTATTTCAATTTCACTGTCTTTGAAGCTTTTGTTTTATTCATTTCTTTTCCTATTTAACCTTTTAAGCCCGTTATTGATTTCATTGTTTTTTCCTGCTCATTTTTTTTTATTATTATTACCATCATTATTATTTTGTTATGATTTTTTTTAATCATTACCAATATCGTCTTTTTATACTAACTATCCTGTTCCCTGCTTTCAACCCCCTTTAATTAAATTTCTTCTTCTTACCTATTTCATGTTTTTATTTTGGTCCTCATGCGCTTATTTTATGTTGTAGGGTTCTTGTGTTGTCTGGGTTCCTTATGACAAATAAAATTGACCTTCAATTCGGAGGCCTTGTTTTTAACTTTTAACTTTTGTTTTTATTTGTTTTTATTTCCATGTGCTGATGTTCTGTGCTTTACCACTGTTTGTCAAAGCACTTTGTGAACTTCTGTTTTTATAAGTGCAATAAAAATAAAGGTATTATTATTAGCTTTACACTTCATTTACGTGACAAAATATAATTTGATTTACAAAAACCTACTCTTAAATTTGGATGAACAGAAAATAATGCTGTATAACATGGGATGCCAACAGGTTGAAGAAGAATCAGAATGCCCTATATTTTAATTATACAAAAGGTGCAACATGATTGGAGAGCTTCTCCATTTTCAGTGCAATAGATACAAAAAAAGAAAACAGACTGAATTAAAAGTACAAAAATAGTTGTAATAATAATAAAAATAAGGTACAGACTGTACACAAGATAAAATCCCCTAGTGCAGCATAGGCAGTGCAATAAAAAAAGAAACTTTATACAAGAATAGGAAAGGAGATAAAGATTAAGAATAATATATATATGTCTGTATATATATATAGATTGAGGTAGGATTTACTTAGCAGCAGGGGCATATATTGCACTATTTATATTCAAACATAGCAGCAGTGGCAGTTGTAAGTATAGTGCACTTGTTACTCATATTGAAGGCTGGGGTTGTTTTTCTATGGGAGTTCAAGGTGGTGATGGCTCTTGTGAGGAAACTGTTTTTCAGTCTCTTTGTCCTTGCCTTGATGCACCTGTAACGCCTTCCAGAGGGCAGCAGGTCAAACAGCTGGGCACTGGGGTGTGAAGTGTCCTGGATGATGATCAAATGCAAGATGTAATATTACTGATCCCACTATCGGAAAACTAATTTATTACAGCAGACAAAAATTAGTTTCTATAAGAATGCTAAGCAGTTTCATAAACTTTTTAATTTATTTGTGAATCAGACCCAACAAACATTTAGTTTTTTCTGCTTTCTAAATGTAGCTTTTGTTGTCATTTCGTTTGTCAGATTGTTGATGGTAAACACAAGGTTTGTATTATTTTTGAGCTCATGGTTTATGTAATAAGTATTCACGGATCTAATTATTCTGACCCAAACTGTTCTGATTTCATCTATCACTGTAGTTTCAGTCTTTGATTTAAGTACACAGCAGTTATTTGAGGCAAAGTTCACACCAACAAGACTAAGTCAACAAAAACAGCCTTCCAGATTTGACAGTCTGTTTGTTTTTATTAGACATGAACTCTGTCTTCTTTCTGTTTTATCGATAAAAATCTGAAAAGGGTGCGTCATGGCCCAGCGCTCAGTTAATTATATCGGAGAGATAACGGTTTAATTCCAGGTCGACCAATCGTCACCGGGCTGCTCTCCGCCGATGGGAAGGAGCGTGCGCGCCCCCGGATACGTGGCGCGCGGTCCCGCTGTCGGTTCTTGTGTCACGAGCCTTATCCGAGTCGCGGAGTGGAGGCTGGAGAATTCTAGCGGACATCAGTAACACAGGACATCTCATTTAACACGTTTAATAGAGCAGGCGATTAATCTCAGATCGATGATCGGCAGGTAACTCTGTCCGCTGAGTGTGTCCGGTTAGTCGGTGATGTATTCCACCATTTGAATGATATCGCTAGCCAGCTAGCTAGCTAGCTGTTGAGCTAGCTTTACGGTGCGTGACTCGAAGTAACTTAACGTTATAGTGACGGACGTTATTTTCATTAACGCATCTGACTACATTCCTTCTGGAAACATCCATACAGAGTATATTTCTGCCCGAAGTCAGTCTTTTCTGCATGTGTTGGCGTGTAGCTGCTAATCCTAGCCCGATCAGGATTGAATGAAATAACGTTAGCTTGACAGAGGCAGCGGAAACGAGTCAGTTCACCGGGATAACTTATCCCGGGTTAACCACCGACATCCAGCTAATCTAGCTCATGCTAACCGCGCTAGCCACCTACAGTCATACCGTCTCAGTGAGCTGGTAGCTTGCGGTCATTCACAGAGCTGCTTTATAGACGTCAGGTTGGCCCTGTTCGGACCCGGGAGAGAAGCTGACCGTCAGTTTGGTTTAACGGATCCGACCGGAGAGAAGACCCGAACCCGCAAACATGCCGGCTGTGTCGAAGGGAGATGGAATGCGCGGATTGGCGGTTTTCATCTCGGACATCCGAAACTGTGAGTCTCATTTTTTTACTGCAAACATGTACCATATAAGAGCACTGCAGCCATCCTTGACCTCCCTCTGTTATTACTGCTGTCACTAACGGTAGGAGCAGGGGCGCGTACGAAGTGGTGGCTCGAGCCCACCTTGCAGTCTGATTGGCCACCCCAAGTGCCACCTTCAAAATCCCAAACAGTGATTGGCTAATTAAAGGGATGTTCCGGCGTAAAATTAATTTAGGGTCAAACACACCATAACACTGAGTTAGACACCCCCTCCAGAGATGAATGTTGCCCACTGCTTACTTCTCTAGTTAAAGCAACTTTAGTAACGACCGCAGTATAGCAATACAGAGAGCCACGCGCTCAACCAAAACGCCACTCTATAGCCACAAATAATGCTCAGAACAGCACCTAACTTCATCAACATATAGGGTCCCAGCCATAGCATTAGCCACCTCAGTCCAATCCCTTATGGACTACAGCGGGGTGACGCAGCTCAAGGAAGAACATTTATGATCATATCATGGAAATGCAATCAGACCGGAACGCTAAGGCAGAGGAACTACGGCGTCAGCAGTGCAAAATGATTAATATAATGAGTATTACCTCAAGGAAATGATAAAGTAATGGTTGTTTTGGTTGAGGTTTGTTTATGGCTCCTCAAACCGCTGTGTATTGCTATCATGCGGTCGTTGCTTAAGTTGGTATAACTAGAGAAGTAAGCGGTCATCAACATTCATCTCTTGAGGGGGTGTCTAACTCGGTGTTACTGTGTGTTTGACTCTAAATTAGTTTTATGCCGGAATATCCCTTTAAGTTGTCAGGGTAAGAAACTTCTGTTAAAGTCAACTACCTTAGAGACTCATTTATAGAGCGGGGCCTCTATGTCAGGGCACCAAGCAGGGTTGTATGTAGAAAAGATACTATAGCATACTTGCCAACACTCCTGTTTTGCAAAATGAGAACTTCAGTGAAAGGGAAACAAACATGAGATATAACACTTACATTGATAGTCTTGTACTGTCTCGGAGTGATGCGTTCAGGGCAGCCTCAGATAAAAGAGTGCTGTATTGCACACACAGATGTTCAGAGAGCCTCATATGGGAGAGCATGTAAAACATGCGAGGACTGTAACACTAATATTCGTGTACTAAATAAGTTCAAGGAATATCATAACTATTATTTTTATATTACCATTTGGTATTGTTAACACAAAACAAAAAAAGTGTGCAGCTTCACTTATACTTATTTGGATGAGCAATTTAACTACAAATACTCTCATAATGAGCTCATATCCATCATACAAGGTAACCCCAAAACTGCCCGGTGCGCCAAGCAAATATCTCCCTGATTTTTTTATCCCAAATGTTGGCATGTATGTTCTATAGAAACCCATCAAATTTCCCAATCTTCTTATCTATCTGTTATTGATACATATTTTTCAACATGTGGTGCTTTTTGATGACATGCATGATGCTCAGTATTGTGAATATACTGTCAAGCTGTCGAGGAAGGAGAACGAATAAATGCAAGAGTCAAAGAGGACAAAAGTGAGGATGGGAAACTAAAATGAGATGTTCACTCGAGAAATTTTTGTGCTCTTCTATGATGTCTGTCACTGTCAGTCAATGCGTGATGTGGGCTGCAGTCTAGAGTCCTGGTTAACAGGGACAGCTGTCATGAACATGCATCTGAAAATTATCATATAACATGTTAATATCCTGACACTCAATTAGGAGCGAAGCCACAAACTGAACAACAATCTTTATTTTAGAACTGATGGTATCTCACATGTGCTGCTAGTATCTTCCTTTGCATTTCAATCATGTTATGGGACTAAACTAAACAAAAAAAACGAACAAACAGACAAAAATTTAATTATTAAGAGAAGTGTATGAGAGGGATCATCTCCTGTGTACAGCCTGACTGTCATGAATACATGTATTGGCTGTGCAAATAATAATAACCTCTACGTGACCTCCTACTGACTATAACATGCAAAGATCAATGATAAGGTTAAACTGGGCCACTGTCAACAGTAATTAAAATATATGTTGATATTGATTGTGATATTGATCTCAACTTTCGATTGTAGTTAAATGTTTGGACCTATTATAAATAAATGATTGATCGGGTATCAGTAGTTTCTTTCTACTTAAGTTGCCGTTCAATCAGCTGATACGCTCACTTAGTTTATACTTTATTTCTCAAATACCTCATGAGAACAAATGGTTAAATAGCTGAATTGATGTTTTCCTGCAGAGTCATTTCACTTTGCCATCCTCGTTGCACAGGTGTCTCAAACAGTAATTAGATGTGAGCTGTCTTTGTGTAAACAGGCTCATCTTTCATAAATACAGTCACACTGTTTATTGGACATTTAACTCTGATCCCTCAAGCTGTCACACACACAACTGTCACTTTTAAGCTCATACCCAACTGTGTCTGGAAACAGTATTTTGTCGTTGTTATTGTATTTGAGCGTTGGATCATTTCAGAGTTTTGAGAGCATAACAACAAAACATCTATTTGTGAAGATCCTGGAGTTGTGAGTTATTAAGAAAGCTTCTTTAATCACTGCTAACATTGGGGCCTGTCGCTCACACAGACAGGTGTCAGGGTCAGCAGTGAGTGTGTGCACCGTGTGTACCTGCAGGCTTTGTAACTATTACTAACTGAGAGGTAGTTAATGTTAATCAGAGGGGCACGCTGTGTCTCAGTCAGCCGACATGTATCAGTAATTATTCCTCTGGGTTGTACGTCCCAGTTGTTCACTCAGAGCCACTTCCATCTTTATGAACTGTTTTGACCACAAACTGACAGTGTATCCTTTATACTTGTCAAATAGGTCTTTAAAATGCATCTGTGCAGTGTCTTGGCAGTAACCGCTGGACCGCAGCCCCTCTACGCTAATTCAGAGGAGCTTAAAGAGATTTCCCGTTTTATTCTGTCATCTCTCATTGTGTTTGAGAAACTGAAGCAGACTTTTGCACAGGTGTTCAGTAAATGTGTGGTTTTAAAGACTGTTGAAACAGTGAGCTGGTCTCCACAGATGGAAACTCTGTGTTGTTTGTCGTGAACGGCGCTGAGGGCGAGCATCCTGTCTGATGAGAGCTGGACTCTAACAGCCTCTCATGTGGTGGTTTTGGCTCCTCAAACCGTTTAATTAAAGTCGTAAACACCAAGTTTTTCTGCACAGATATGAAACATTTCTACACAGAGAGCAAAGAAATCCTTGAGTGAGAATAATAAGTGTTTGTTAATATGATAGATTGGTGTAATAATGCAAATTACATGCTGGGAAAGAAACAAGTCTTTTTGTCACTCAACATATATCAAAGAATAATTCTTAGATTGTCTCAAACAGGCGCTGAAAATATGTTTTTGCTCCTCTATCACTGTTTGCAGGTCACTGAACATGTCTGTGGTCCACTCTGTCTGTCTGTCCATCACTTGTAAAATTTATAAAGAAAACTGGTGCTCTGTCAAATTTGAGTCAGTAGTACTTTCTCAAATTTTCGGTCCTTGCTCTTTATCCTGGGGTATTTCCATCCTAATCCATCTGCCACACTGACCTGGATTTTCACCCGTCACAGACCACATTTACCTGTACCTGACAGGTGGCAGGTGCTTATTTTAATCCCTGGTTCCTGGCTCCAAATTTGCATTTTTACTGTGCTTCTATGTGGGGAAAAACAAGTGATTTTCCATGATACTAACTGAAGTTATTTCTCAACCTGTATACTCAGGCTCCTCAGATGTTTTCCTTTTTGAATGTTGCAGCTGTTCCCTCCATTTGTGAAGGTGACACACTGTGTTACTGTCTTACCTGTCCTCTTAGGTAAGAGCAAGGAGGCCGAGATCAAACGCATCAATAAAGAGTTGGCCAACATCCGCTCCAAGTTCAAAGGGGACAAAGCTCTAGACGGATACAGCAAGAAGAAATATGTCTGCAAGCTCCTCTTCATCTTTCTGCTCGGACATGACATCGACTTCGGTCATATGGAGGCCGTCAACCTGCTGAGCTCCAACAAATACACAGAGAAGCAGATTGTAAGTGTCACAATGTGTGTGTGGTTCATGGAGTTCGCAGAGCTCCGAGTCTTATCTCCACCTTTGTCATATCCCCATCCTCATATATGTTTACAGCTTTGCCTTATTTTAGATACTTTGCATCTGATCTACATTTATGACTAATACTGCAATGATCTAACCAATCAGAGCGGACGTATCAAGAGTTGTACCTTCAGGACCTAACATGACCCCTTCTGTTAAAAATGTGTGATTCTTAAACCTGTGACCCTCCTCTTTAATTAGAAATATCAGCGTCATGAGCACCTCTAATAAGTCTGTCTTACACGCACTAACATTGATGTGTGTTGTCATGATAAGTCGGCCTGAGAAATCAATTCAAAGTTGGCAGGAACTCAAGTCTGAACTGAATCATTATGGAATATTTGGCCCGCCGAGCCGTTCTCAGAAGCCCTCAGCTCGACCGGTAAACGGAGTCAATACAAGAATCGGAGAATCTGAATATTCATCGATCGATGTTGGCCTCGCTTTGTTTAGCAGGTGTTATTGATCACACTGAGTTTTAGATCATTTAAACCCTGTCTGCTCTGGCACATGTGATCAGGGGTTGAAGTCTGTCAGAGTCAGTGACCAGCGTGTTATTACCCTTATACTGCTGCTACCTCATAAATCATGCTCACTATCAGCTGGTAGACGGTGCTGTTTCAGAGTTTGTCTAACCCACATTGGGTCCCCGGATCTAGACTACCATTTAGGGTCAGGTTTATGTTGATGTATTTATGTTTATGTATTTCAAATAAGCAAACCAAAAATATATAAAAGTAAGGCAAAACATTTAAACATAAAACTTAGAAATACATATTAAAAAAGGAGTGAGAAGAAGAACAACTTATGAACTCCCAAAAAACTCCTCCTTGTCCGAATTAAAGTGTATTTTTCCCCTTAAATTATGACTTTCCTCATACATACTGAATAATTTCTGTATATTTATTGGTAGATGGTTATTTTTAACTTTTAACATAATTTGAGCTGTTTGATATTCCACAATATCTGTGAATTTTAACAACTTGGAAAACTGCAGAAATAAGAAGTGTGTGTTCCTGATAGCCAACATTGTGTTTAACTCGTACTGCTCTTTTTTGAACGGTACAGCTGTGAACCTTTAGTCACAGCTGAACGTTTTTCACATATTACCTCTGATCTGCAAGTTCTGATGGAAACAGTACAAACCTGCCGTCCAGTCGGTTGAAGTGAGACCTCATTGTTCTCTAAAAAGATGGCTTCCCCGATCCAGCACCTATTAACCTATAAAACTGCAGAGAGGTGCAAGAGACTGCTTCAGTGTGCAATGCATGCTGGATACACAGAGAGGCAGAGTCGATCTAGCACTGTCATCTTAAAACCCTTTTCTTCCTTGTGAGGTGATAATCACACTCAAAGAAAACAGGCAAATGTAGAAAATTTGATGCTTTTTTTCGTCACATTCGCAGCCGTGTGATAAAATGCAGCTGGGACTGCTGTCATGCAAGAGCCCACTCAGACAGAGTCATTCCTGAGAGGTTCAGATAAAAGACTGCGCCATTGTGTTTTTCTCCCGGAGGTCCCGTCACACCTGAATCAGGAGGAATCTGAAGGTTCGATCTGATATCTGCCTGAAGTTCTCCTTTTTCAAAGCATTAGTGAGATGGACAAACGGTGTCGACGTTAAAGCAGAACAGAAAGCTCAGAGACTGAAACAGCTTCCAGATTGTGCGGTTGACGGTTTTCTCAGGAACAGGAAGTGTTTGCTCAGCAGAATAAAATCAAGTCAGGATCTTTGGAGCAGCTGGTTTTCAGCAGAATTACCTCAGACTGAAGTTCCTATTGTCTAACCCTCTCAGTGAGGACACTAACATGTAGTTTGGCCTGAGGATAGAAACCATGAACCAAATGTACCAACCGCAGCGAGAGATGTCTGACAGGATGACCCCCTGCTTTCATAACCCACCCAGTGAAAAGGGTTTGTTTAGTCCTGCCCATTTTAAGACGGGCTGGACGGGAGATAGAGAGCAGATGCTAACGACCAAAAGGAGCTGCTATCTGTCACCTCACATGTTCATCAGAGCTCAGAGATAAAGAACCAAAGCTGTGTGTGTGTGTGTGTGTGTGTGTGTGTGTGTGTGTGTGTGTCTGTGTGTTTAAGTTAGTGTCTGTCCCTGCTGGAGTTCAACCATCAGAGGAGGATGCTGCAGCTGCAGTGTCATTGAACGCAATCATATTAGGTGTTATTATTTTTATAGACCAGGGACTGCAGATAAAAACTTAGCCTTGTAAGGCTAAATTTTGCAAACACAGGACTGTCAATCTGAAGAGTCTCTTTTTATAGAAAATAAACATTCATTAAAAAGGCGCATAATCCTTTAAATCACCCTTATTGTAACTCCAAACCATGTATTTAGACTGAGGGCTCCTCGTGTTGTGAGGCAGGACACCTTTAGTTTTATATAAACTCAAAATAAGACATCTGAGAAAAAGCCAACAGTTTTCCTTTCAGTGGAAATGAATAAAACATATTTTATTTGCAGGATTTAAACTACAAAAGAGTTTATTTTTCTGAATGCTGTCAGTCTTTTCGTTGTTTGTTCACAGGCTTGAACCGTATTTGTGTGACTTTGACCACAATGATCCAGCTAACCGCCATGTTAACACCACAGGCTTCAAACTTTTAGGAAAGATCAATAATGTGATTGATTTATGAGGAAGGACATTCATTCATCATGTTGACTACACACACAGTCTTGGATTTGTAGATCACACTGCGCCCAGATTAAGAAGATTCATCTTGAGCTGTTTGGCTCCTGATTCAAAGGTCAAAGGTTAAAGGAGTCAGATTGTTGCAGAAACATAAATATGATATTAAACTCTATAAAGAATCATTCTGACAAACCCGGGTCTTAGTTTAGTGCCACCTGCTGGTATGAAAGCAGAATGACTCCTCACTCTGACGCTCTGACGCTCATGTTGTGTTTCTGCTGCAGCTGGGTGGGTTCTGGAAAATGTGATGTTGGACAGACTCACGGCTTTATGAAGGTCTCTACAGTTTAATCCCATGATGCAGTTTGAATCCACACCTGTTTGGAATGAAAGTCAGCCCCGAGGATTTACTGCTCCACCACAGCGTCCAAGTGGAGAACTGGCCGCACACTTTCTCTCTGATGGATGTAATAAAATCTCTCCTGTGTGTCTCTGCAGGGTTACCTCTTCATCTCAGTCCTAGTCAACAGCAACAGTGAGCTGATCCGTCTGATTAATAATGCCATCAAGAACGACCTGTCCAGCCGTAACCCCACCTTCATGTGCCTGGCCCTTCACTGCATCGCCAACGTGGGGAGCCGCGAGATGGCCGAGGCCTTCGCTAGTGAGATCCCCCGGATCCTGGTGGCTGGGTGAGTGCGGGCGGATTAAGATAATTCAGATTTTGTTTCTTGAATCTAAATCATCAATGACTGATCTTCTGGTCATGTGACCCGCAGAGATACGATGGACAGCGTAAAACAGTCAGCTGCTCTGTGTCTGCTGAGGCTCTATAAGACCTCACCTGACCTGGTGCTGATGGGGGAGTGGACGTCTCGAGTGGTTCACCTGCTGAATGACCAGCACATGGTGAGAGTGTTGATGTTTGTCTCCTTTCATGACATTATTTATAATTAATAACTGATGATGATGGTGACGAGTTTGTGTGTGTGTTTCAGGGCGTGGTAACAGCAGCTATCTCCCTCATCACCTGTCTGAGCCAGAAGAATCCAGACGAGTTTAAGACCTGCGTGTCTCTAGCCGTGTCCCGACTCAGCAGGGTGAGTGAGCGAGAACAACCGTGGAATTAAGAGCACGAAAAGCCGGAAATGAATGCATGTGATCTGAAGTTTTGTGATCAGTTTTGTTCGGTTTTGTTTGTTTCTTGCAGCTCTGACTGCTGATTAAACCGTGTCGTCTGTAACATTTAAAGAGGCAAAAAGCAGCAGAGCAGAAATATTAATTCTGACGTCTTTAAAGAGACGCAGCTCTGAGCGGGAAGGTTTTTTTTAAGAGTAACAGCTCCGATTCAGCACAGAAGTGAGTTTCTGTTTATGGTCTAAGCAGAGACTCGTTCAAAAAAAGTTACAATATTTTTATCTTTATTTTCAGATTTTTGAAATACAGATAAATTTTTCGCGTGTTATTCTTTGTATTAGGTTTCTGTAATGAAAATTTTTTTCTTCCCTTCTCAGTTGACTTTAGATATTCAGATATTTGCAGAACTTTGACTGTGCAGACGGTTTTAAAAAAGCACCTTCTCGTCTAAAACCTCCTGAGTCTGCAGAATCTGATCTGACTCCTCTTGTATTCTCTGTGAACAGCTCTCTGCAGAAACAGCAGCTCTGCCTCTTTATCTATTTCATGTCTGATCACCGCCTCCGTGTTCGCTCTGCAGATCGTGTCGTCGGCCTCCACCGACCTGCAGGACTACACATACTACTTTGTCCCTGCGCCGTGGCTCTCCTGCAAGCTGCTGCGCCTGCTGCAGTGCTACCCTCCCCCAGAGGATGGCGCTGTCAAAGGCCGCCTGGTCGAGTGTCTGGAGACCATCCTCAACAAGGCCCAGGAGCCCCCCAAGTCCAAGAAGGTTCAGCACTCCAACGCCAAGAACGCCATCCTGTTTGAGGCCATCTCGCTCATCATCCACTACGACAGGTGAGCAGAAACACCACTCATTCATCATCTTCTGTTTAAAGAGGACTTTTAAAACTCTCAGTCTCCATGGAAACGTGATCCTTTTAAATTCTCCTCTTCCCGTTTGTCAGTGAGCCGAACCTGCTGGTGCGAGCCTGTAACCAGCTGGGCCAGTTCCTGCAGCACAGAGAGACTAACCTGCGTTACCTGGCTCTGGAGAGCATGTGCACTCTGGCCAGCTCCGAGTTCTCTCACGAAGCCGTCAAGACGCACATCGAGACCGTCATCAACGCCCTCAAGGTGGCGCCGCACACCAAAGACAGACACTTAACACTCATCGGTCTTCTTCAAACTTTGAAATGAAGTTTCCTTCTTTACGTCAAGTTCTCATGATTTGTCCTCCTCGTGTTTCTCTGCAGACTGAGAGGGATGTGAGTGTTCGACAGAGAGCGGCCGATCTGCTGTACGCCATGTGTGACCGCAGCAACGCCAAGCAGATCGTAGCCGAGATGCTGAGCTACCTGGAGACGGCGGACTACTCCATCCGAGAGGAGATGGTGAGTGTGACAGAGCGGGACACGCTGTCGTGTTTTTGAGAGTTTTCCTCGACAGGAGGAGCTGTAACCGGCTCTGTCTCCCTCCGTCAGGTGCTGAAGGTGGCCATCCTCGCAGAGAAGTATGCTGTCGATTATTCCTGGTACGTGGACACCATCCTGAACCTCATCCGCATTGCTGGAGACTACGTCAGTGAGGAGGTCTGGTACCGTGTCATCCAGATCGTCATCAACAGAGATGATGTGCAGGGCTACGCCGCCAAGACGGTCTTTGAGGTACCACAGCGTGAGAACTGAGTCAGGCCGTGTGCTTTGGTTGAATTGAAACTTTTAATCTGAAGGTTGATTTTCTGTTGATGGTCTTTGATTTAAATCGGATCCAGACTGATCAGGAAGTCCTAACAGCTGCTGAGCTCTGACACAGTCTCATCTGTGGTTGTCTCCTGCAGGCCTTGCAGGCTCCTGCCTGCCATGAGAACATGGTGAAGGTCGGAGGCTACATCCTGGGAGAGTTTGGAAATCTTATTGCTGGTGACCCTCGATCCAGGTACGTTTGTTTCAGCAGCTTCAGCACCAGACCAGCAGCCTAAATCATCATCATCACTAACCCCGGCTGTCCTTTCTTTCAGCCCTCTGGTCCAGTTTAACCTTCTTCACTCCAAGTTCCACCTGTGCTCGGTGCCGACCCGCGCCTTGCTGCTGTCCGCCTACATCAAGTTTATCAACCTGTTCCCAGAGACCAAGGCCACCATCCAGGAGGTGCTGCGCTGCGACAGCCAGATCCGTAACTCAGATGTGGAGCTGCAGCAGAGAGCTGTCGAGTATCTAAAGCTGTCCTCCATCGCCAGTACCGACGTCCTGGTAAGTTCTGACAAGCGAATCTGATCAGAACCTGAATCTTCTGCTTATCTACCAATCAGCAGCAGCTCTGCTCTCGCTGCACAGGATGTGAGTTGTTCTCCACCGTGTCTCCTCAGGCCACCGTCCTGGAGGAGATGCCTCCGTTCCCAGAAAGGGAGTCGTCCATCCTGGCTAAGCTGAAGAAGAAGAAGGGGCCTGGCGCCGTTTCTGTGACAGAGCTGGAAGACAACAAGAGGGAGGGCGGGGAGCTCAACGGTGGAAGCGACCGGGGACCCGACACATCTGCTATGGCCGCCTCTAACGCTGTGAGTCCACCCTCCGTCCTCAGAAACAAACACTTACCTGAACTCTCAGCTGCTGTGACACTAATCCGTCTCCTCTGCCCGACAGTCCACCCCCTCCCCATCTGCAGACCTCCTGGGGATTCGTTCTGCAGCTCCTGTTGGTGCTGCTCCAGCCAGCGCCGGCAGCCTATTGGTCGATGTGTTCTCTGAGGCGGGGCCTGCTGCACCCTCTGCTGCTGTGAACGATGACGGCTTCCTCAGGTGAGCTCTCTTTATCTGTCTGCTTGATCGAGCTCTACATAAACCAAAGTGATGAACTCGATGACATGAGGAGAGGTTAGGAGTTTATCTAGTAATTAAACATGAAGTTTTGTCTTTATTAACTAGTTAAACACTTTTTTTTAACTAACTAAGGAAGTTCTTTTTTCTTCAGGTTTCCATAGATACTAAGTCTGACCCAGTACTTCTAGTTACCTAATATATATCTAATCCATCTGGACCAAATTGACCCCTGAGGGTCTTAAGTCAGACCTTAAACCTGATCTCCAGATGACTTAGATAGTTTGATGACTTTTACAGACTGTCAGTTTGAGTTCATCTAGATCCACAGGCGGATTCTGACTCCCTGATACTGGACTGGGCAGACCCGGTCTTAGCTTTGAGGCCCCTTACATTTGAATGTTTCCTGTCTGAAACGGTGTATTGTTATATTGTGTTGTTTGTGGTGTGTTTGTGCTGTTTTAACTCTATGCAGCTAACTGTACCGTGTCTGCTCTTTCTTTCTTTGCTCTATCTTTGTCTAATATGGACCTGCCCACCTGGAGACGTTTGAATTCACACGTTATCCTAAAGTTCTTTTCTCGTAGTGTCAGAATTAATATCATGTGTTCAGCAGCATTTGCATCTTTGTAATGCTATTCCGTGAGCTACACATACAGCGGTAAAGCTCAGATGTGAAGTATGATGGATTAACTGCACATGTGGAGCCACTCAGAGGGATATTCCAGTGTAAAATTAATTTAGGGTCAAACACACCATAACAATGAGTTAGACACCCCCTTGAGAGATGAATGTTGCCGACCGCTTGCTTCTCTAGTTTGACCAACTTTAGTAACGACCGCAGGATAGAAATACACAGAGCAACACGCTCAACTAAAACGCCACTCTATAGCCACAAATAATGCTCAGAACAGCACCTAACTTCATCAACAGTACATATAGGGTCACAGACATAGTACTAGACACCAAACATCTTTTTAACTTTTTTTTAACTAATTTCTTTAACAAAGAGACTAAACACAACTCACCTACTCTCTTCCAGTCCATTACAGACTACAGCGGGGTGCCGCAGCTCAAGGAAGAACATTTATGATCATTTCTTTATCATTTCCTTGAAGTAATAATCATCATATTAATCATTTTGCTCTGCAGACACGGTAGTTCTTCTGTCTTAGCGTCTCGGTCTGATTGTATTTCCATGAAGAAATGATCGTAAATGTTCTTCCTTGAGCTGCGACACCCCGCTGTAGTCCGTAATGGACTACGGTTAATGTATGATTACGACCCACTGAGGAGGGAAAGCATCTTTCATAAGGAGTCATATGGACTTCCGGTCATTTCAAACAGCGGCCCTTGTCGAATGCTCCTCTCCGATGTTTTAGTTTCCTCAGTTCCAGGTTAGGTTTGGTCAGAGTGGAGCATGCTCAGTTGTTTTTCCCTCTATTAGCAATCTGGTTTACACTCACCTGCATGTCACATGACTAGATTTTAATCTCAGCGTTTGAGGTTTGAAAATCTCATTATATCATATTGAGATGTTCAGGGAGCAGCTCACCTTTTAGATGACTAAACAGGCACCCAAAGCATTTCTTCTACTCCAAATATTACGGTAAAATTGAATCTAGTCGAAGGATTTTGAGTATTTTCTTGTTTTTGTGTCTCCACGGTCGGCAGGTCCGCTACACTTGTCTGTTCTTTAATCTTGCTGTGTATGTGACTGTCTTTCGTCTTTTTTTCTCTTCTTCCCTTCTCTCCATTTTCCTGTGTGTGTGTGTGTGTGTGTGTGTGTGGGCGCCTGTGTGTGCGCGTGTGTTTTGATTTGAATGTGTGTCCGTCTCCCGTCCTCCTCTGTGATTGGACACTGACAGAGATCTGGAACAGCCCACCGAGACCTCTGACTCCCTATTGGTGGAGGGTTCTGGTGACTCGGAGTAAGGGCCTGTAGTGAAGTACAGAGTTAGATAGAAGACTACAAACATGGCGGCTCTGCTCTGTGTTTGTAGGACAGGCTGTTTGTCTTTAAAGTGAACATGATGTTGGGAATATAAACGCAGTGATGAAAGGGGAGCTTGATGCACATGAGCCACAAAGCCACATAAAAACACAACATAACATAAAAAGACATGGATGGAAAAACCGACTAGTCGTTAAACCTGATGTATTTACTGTATGTAAGCACATCTAAACAACCCTGCTACCATTGAAGGAGTGAAACTGTAGACTCCAAACCTCTAAATAAAACTGTGATGAACTGCAGCCGGTTAAAAGTGAAGTAAACAAACACAAAGTCGAAATGTTCATGGCATCAAGCTGAATGTGTAGACTGTATTTTTGTGTTTCTTAACATGTGAACAGTAGGATGTAGTTTGTGAATCATTTCCTCTTTGACTCGAGCACACAGGATCCCGAATAAAACATCTGCTGATTCGACCGTTTCTACAAAGGTCAACCCTCCGAACAGTGTGGTGGTAAAATGAAGTTATTACTGCTGCTGCTCCATCTGCATCATTATTAACATACACACTGTGTAGTTCCAGCAGGTGAAGTCCAGAGCAGCAGTTTAAGCAGAGTTTTCATCCTAATGACTTACACTTATTAGGGCTGTCAGTGTTAACTCATAAGGGTCATTAAGATCTGAAATTAACATCATTTTTCAATATTTGAACACTAATGTTGAACCACTGGAGCGTCCTTTAGCTGCAACTCAGTCGAAAAAGCCAAAAGAAATATAAACTTAGTTTCACCAGAAGTCTGTTTCACACCAGACGTCAGCGACACTAAAGTCACCAGATCTCCCGTTTGAGTCGCCGCTGAGCTGTAGATGAAACTAGAGGAAAGAAAAAACTGAAAGAAATATATGATGATAAATATAAAGATAAACTGGAACTCCTGAAAACTGCAGCTGCTGTTAGATGAACTAACCAGGGATCACTGGAGGTCAGTGAGTTATCAAAGCTATCTTAGAAAAACCATTTCAACACTGACTGAGCATTTTCATCATGTCCTTCCACATGTTTTAACAGAGTTTTAGATTCACCACTACAGTTGGATTAACTGGGATTTAATATTGAAACTCTGTGATTAATCAGAATTAGCCCAAACAATAATATAAATTAAAATCCAGTGGGTCCAGTCCGTTCAAACTCTCAGCATCATAATCAATACTCCTCCCTTATATGAGAGGAAGATTATTTACTTTATTTATTCTTTTGTAACAGGTAAACTCCTTTTATTATGCTGCTGTTTCATTTCTTATCCCGTGTGCTCGAGTGAAAACAGAGGAGCTAGTCTAACTCTGAGTATTTCAGTGTTCAGCAGAAATAATCTGTCACTGTAAAGATTTTGTTGTTTTTGTATAAACTGCTTTTACTAACCTCTGCCTTTTCTCTTCTCTCCTTCTCTCTTCTGATCTGGTGTTTCTCTCTAACCGCTCTGATCTCTCTGTCGCTCTGCGGATGATTTGTCATCCCTTCACTCATTCACCCTGTGGTCTCTCTGTACCCTTCCTCACCTGGGCTCATCCTCCTCCTCCTCCTCCTCCTCCTCCTCCTCTGTCCTGTGGTCTCTCAGCTCTGCTCCTCCCTCTGAGGATCCTGCTGCTCCTCTGCCTGAGGCAGATGACCTCCTCAACAAGTAAGCTTTCTCTCCGTGTGTCTGCTGGGCTGCAGCTCTGCATGTCGTCTGTAGGGGTGGGGGGGTGGATTCATTATGATACTAAGAACGATAAAGCATGCATGATGATCTTTGGTGATTAATTGATCTGTTCTGATTGGCTGGTGGGTTCCTGTTGCTGAATTGATCACTTAATCTGTCAGCCATCCTGAATGAAATAATGAAATATTTATCCTCGTGTGTTAAATCTGATTAAATGTGATGATTGTGATCTGGTTAAAAACTGAATTTAATCCTTTTAATTTGATGATTTTAATACTTTGATGTGACTAAAATTCTTTTAAAGGTGTTGTAGTCATGATCTGAGGAAGTTCCAGTTTTTAGGAGAAATCTTGAATGTAAACTCGACCCCTCAGCTCCTCCTCTCCCCTCAAGCCCCGCCCACAAACAGACACTTTTTTGTAAACACACCATAAAAAGGTGCTTCTTTAACAGATTCCTGTCTACCCCACCTTTAATATGTTTACCTGACAAAAATCAACTGAATTTATTTTAACTGAATTTATCGTTAATCTTGTACTAAAGAAGTAAACTTCAACAAATCCATATTTATTTGATCTTATTTGGACCACACATGAAAACAAACCACAGAGAGAGACAGAGAGAGTCCCTGACATGTTGTTGAGCTTCTGTAATAATCTCATTACCGGTTATTAGAAAGCTGCAGCCTCTTTCCTGTTTATACACCGATAATGACACTAAAGGAATAAACCAGTTTGAATGACTAATGAAGCCGAGGACCAGGAACCAGAAGATAGAAACAGAGAACCTGATACTGGGTCTCCTGCAGCAGCTGTAAAAGTCAGATCAACATGTTATCGGTGCCTAACTCTGCGAGTTTGTTCAACCTGCAGGTTTGTGTGCAAGAACAACGGAGTTTTGTTTGAGAATCAGCTGCTACAGATCGGCATCAAGTCAGAGTATCGTCAGAATCTGGGTGAGTGGAGCTGCAGGTGCTGTCGGGGGCGTGGCCACGTTTATTTGACGTTTGTTTCATGTCTCCTCTATGAAGCAAAACCCACATGTGTAAATGACCCCGAATATGTGTGTGCGTCTCTCAGGGAGGATGTACTTATTCTACGGTAACAAGACGTCAGTGCAGTTCGCCAGCTTCACCACCACAGTCAGCTGTCCTGGAGAGCTGCAGTCTCATATCCTTTCACAGACTTTTAACTCTTTAACGACTATATATGCTCATCTTCATTCCAGCGACACATCCAAATAAAGTTTCAAACACTCCAGAACTTTTGTAACGCTTCCTAACTGATGAGGTTCATTTGCAACAAGTTTTGGGTCCTTGACAGCCGTCCACAGCTCAACGTTCAGACCAAACCTGTGGAGCCGCTGGTGGAGGGCGGAGCTCAGATCCAACAGGTCCTAAACATCGAGTGTCTGACCGACTTCTCTGAAGCTCCGCTGCTCAACATCAAGTTCAGGTGAGCTGCTACGGTCGGACTCTGATCCTGTGTTCTCAAAAATCTCTAGTCTAAATATAAAGATCCAGGAGGAGAAGTTTAACTCTCTGAAATGTCACCATAGAGACCATGTAGACTGCTGTGTGTTCACGTGTGTGTACATATCTGTGTGTGTGTGTGTGTGTGTGTGTTCAGATACGGTGGAGCTCTGCAGAACCTGACCCTGAAGCTGCCCGTCACCATTAACAAGTTCTTCCAGCCCACTGAGATGGCCTCACAGGACTTCTTCCAGCGCTGGAAACAGCTCAGCCAGTGAGTCTCTCACTCCGTGTGTGTGTGTGTTTATGATTGTGTGTTAGTGAGTGTGTATTTGTGCGTTAAAAGCTGACGTCTCCTGTTTAAACTCCTGTCAGGCCTCAACAAGAAGCACAGAAGATCTTCAAAGCCAATCACAGCATGGACACTGAAGTCCTGAAGGCGAAGGTAACGCTCACTCACCTGTCTGCTTCTCCAGCTGCAGGTGATCTTCACACCTGTCAGTGTATAGACCACACCTCTGCAGAACTTTAACGGCACTTTTCTGATGTTTTAAAGCTCTTAAAGATAATGTGTGTGACTGTGTGTGTGTGTGTGTCTGTGTGTGTGTGTGTGTGTGTGTGTGTGTGTGTGTGTGTGTGTGTGTGTGTGTGTGTGTGTGTCTGTGTGTGTGTGTGTTCAGCTGCTGGGACTGGGAACAGCCCTGCTAGACAACGTCGATCCAAACCCAGAGAACTACGTGTGTGCTGGAGTGATCCAGACCAAGGGCCAGCAGGTGGGCTGTCTGCTGAGACTGGAGCCCAACGCACAGGCACAGGTACAGGTACACACGCGCGCACTAACACACACACACACACACACACACACAAACACACACACACGCACACACATGCATGCAGACGACTTACAAAAATAAGCACCCAGACTATGTCCACATGTTTTAGTGTGTCAAGTTGAGTCTAGACCAGCGGTTCTCAACTGGTTGTACTCTGGGACCCACATTTTGCCATGGTCCTTAAGTCGTGACCTAAATCTATAGCATTCAAACCGAGTTTAATTTAATTTCTATATTAAAAAAACCTTAAAGACTCAAATCTTTAACATAAATACACCCATTTTATTAAGTAAAGTACATTTCAGAGCACAAGAACTGAAGACGACAACTGCTAAAGTTGGTGATACGGAAAATATCAAATATCAAATTGCACAAAATAAAAACCAAAAGGAAAAAAATCATGTATTTTTACAGCATTCAGGCCACATTAATAAGGAACTGATTAGGATCACAATATAACACACACCTTTCAAAATAAAAGACATGTCAAACATCAGATCTGAATTAAATATTTACTTTTTCGACCAGCTGTTTGCGACCCGTCCAGAATGTGTCCACGACCCACTTTTGGGTCAGGACCCACCAGTTGAGAACCACTTGTGTAGACTCTCTCTCCTGATTGTGTTTCTTCTCTGTGTGTCTGTGTGTGTGTTTGTGTGTGCAGATGTACCGTCTGACTCTGCGCTGCAGCAAGGACTCTGTCTCCAAGCGCCTCTGTGAGCTGCTCGCCGAACAGTTCTAGAGTCGCGACCAGAACCAGACCAGAACTCCCACCATCCCCACCAGCCAGCTGTCCCCGGAGCCCTCCCCCTCTTCCTCCTCCTCCTCTCCTCCCTCCTCCTCCTCCTCCTCCTCCTCCTCCCCCAAACAAAGAGTCTTTGAGTAAAAACAAGTTGTAACCTACATAAGGGAAAGCAGCCACTGCTAGCAGCAGTGTCAATATTCTGTCATTCTTCTGATCCCAGATCATCTTCTTCTCGTTTATTAACATGATGCTTCGTTCTTGTTTCTGTTGGTGTTTACCTGTGTAGCTGCTGGCCACCACTCTGAGCGCGTGCGAGTGTGAGTGAGTGTGAGTGAGTGTGAGAATGTGTGTGTGTGTGTCCCTTGGTTGTGCTGGGGTCCCATTCTGCTGCATCCTGACTGCTCTGTAGTGCTAATCATGGATAAATACACACACACCTGTGTGTATGTGTGTGTGTGTGTGTGAGAGACATTTCATTTGATAAACATTCCTTTAAGTGTGACGCTGGTTATTGAACACACCTGCAAACGCACACACACACACAAACGACACTCGATATTCCCGGGGTTTTCCCTCAAACATTCCCAGTAACAGGTCGCTGCAGGTGTTGGGATGGTCTCAGACCCTCTGCCCCCCAACCCTACATTTCCTCCTCGTCCCTGTTGTGACACCCTCACCCCTCAAACCCCTGATCTGATCCACACGTGTGTGTGTGTGTGTGTGTGTTTTTGATGTGTGTAAATATGTGCAGTGTGTTCCTGTTTTGTTTTCTGAGACATTCCCATCATGCTGGTTTTAAACGACTACGCACAGCAGACACTGTGTGAGGACGGGCGCCGGGTTAGCTCAGGGGGGTCTTTGTTGTATTTGGGGGGGTTCACTTCTTCTCACATGTTCTTCCTGTTAAACTGGAACATTAGTGTCACTTCTGCGCAGCTGTCGGAGGAAGTTTCTCACATTTATCGTCACTTCAGCGGTGACGCTGCAGCTCGATTGTTGTCATTTTTGTCGCACATTTCCATCAAACTTTGAAAGATTCCTCCACCTCATTTCTGTCAGGGTTTTCACCAGATCAGGAATTTTCTGCACTGCATCTCCACCAACAAGTCTGCGTAGTTTCACAAAGCGAGAACCTTTCGGGAGTACAAAAATATCCTGCGTACTCTCTCGAGTTCCTCCTAAAAAGTCCCTGGTCCCATGGCTCCACGGGAAGCTGGTTCAGAGTCTGTGGTCTCTGAAGACGTCCGCCGCTTTAGCACAAATAGAAATACCCAAATACTTAAACAGCTTAAAGTGGCTCCGTACGTGTGGGTCTGGACTCAGAGATCTCAGTCCTGCTCCTCCAGCTGAGGGTTCGTAGAAGAGACCAAACTCGAGCAGAGCGCTGCGTGTTTCCCTCCCCTCCTCTTCTTCTTCCTCAGCGTCTCTCACACGGCAGCCATCTTCCCTTCATCTACACTTTTTAATCTCATACTTGTGTGTTTCAAGGTTTGAAGGTCTCAGATTGAAGGAAGTCTGATGAGTTATTTTCATTTCAGATCTATCAGTCAAACCAGAAGGTCATAATCCGGATTGAAATTGCGAAAGTCGGCTAAAAGTCCAACTTTTAGACTCTTCCTAGCGAACACTACCACGAGTTAGGGGCGTACACCTCCTAATGAACCTGTTAACACTACCAAACTGAAATATCAGCCAGGAGGAGCGGAAGTTAGCTGCTGCCTGACACAAACAGGAAATATGAAATGTTGTGAAGTTCACAGTCGTGTTTTTGACGCTGGGAAATCCAGAGTTAGTGAAACACGAGCAGCACTTAAACGCTGTCACAATGTCGTCTGAGAAAAATGGCCGCTGTGTGACTCTGATGACTGTGATGGAGGAGGGGGGGGCAGGATGCCAGACACCCACATGTCCATTACAACTACAGGGGACTCTGTGTGTGTGTGTGCGTGTGCATGTGTGTAAATGTGTGTGTGTGTGTGGATGTGCGAGTGTGGCTGTAAGCAGGTAATAATAAAAAATGAAGCCTAAAGACATTTCTAACCCATGGTCACATGACATTCTGACAGGAAGTTGAACTTTGTAGTGTAGTCATTCTGTGCGTGTGTGTGTATGTGAGTGTGTGTGTATGTGTGTGTGCGTGTCTATGCAGTATCCACTAGCTGTTGCAGCCTCATGTATCGGTGTTAAAGACCTGTCCAATACCTGTGTTAGAATAAGATTTACTCTGTAATGAAGAAATGTGAAAGTAAAAATATGCCATATATCCAAAACTCACGACTCCGGACTCATTTATTCTAAAATAATATTTAATTTCAGGGTATTTTTAAAAGTATAAAGTTTGAACTAATATTCAGATACAACATTTGCATTATGCGTAAATTATGTGTTAACTATCTGTTGTGTTTCCTCCTTTGACGCACTTTGTAAGAGCAGGTCTAACGCTGCGTTTGAGGTTCCTCAGATGTCGGAGCTGAAAATGGCATCTCACCCGAGTTCCAAGATTTTCAGTTACCAAGTCGGAAAAAAAGCAAAATTGGAGGCCTGAAACAAGATGGTTACATCAACGAAAGTTATTTTGGCGCTTGCCTTATATTCGGACAAGGCAAGTTCTAAAATAACTTTCGTAGGTGTAGCCATCTTGTTTCTGCCTTCGATTTTGCTTTTTTTCTGACTTGGTGAATGACACGCTTGGAACTCGCGTGTGACCTCACTTTCAGTCCTAACTTCTGACTTTGGAGGAAACTTGAATGCTGCATAATTTATAACACATATGTGTTTGATACTTGATTCTGATTGGTCGAAACTCCATAGCAACAGTCTGTTATTTATCAACAGCATACCAGGACTCCGCGGGGGGGGGGGACTATAACCATTTCAATCAGCCCAAAGAAGTCTGGTTTATTTGATGTCAGGTTGAAATGAGATGCAAACAGAAAATTCTGGACCAGCTTGTGCTGTGTGGATTTTAAACCTCCAAAACTAAGGAGGCCACAAGTTAAAGGCACTTTGAGGAGTTTTAACTGGTTGAGAAACAGAATGAAGCTGACGCCTTTTTAAGATCACCAACAACTCTGGAAATGAGTCAGATGCAGTTTTTGATGCCTGAAACCGCTGTGAGAGGGTTGGTGTTCGACCAGATGATTAATATGCTAAAAGAAGAAACAGACTCAGAGAGAGCGTGATGGTTTCACTTTGAATAGACGACTGAAACTCTCCCAGGTACAGTGGTTTAAATATGGAAATATGTTGGATTTCCTGGTAAAGACAAGTGAACAAACAAGTCATACTCCACATGTAGACAAAACAAAGAAAGATGCTCAACAAACTTGCAAAAAAAAAAAAAGCGCATCAAAGGGATATTTTGATTAAAATTAAAAATTAATTTAGAGTCAAACACACCGTAACACCGAGTTAGACACCTACGCTGTGTATTGCTATCCTGCGGTCGTTACTAAAGTTGGTATAACTAGAGAAGTAAGCGGACAGCAACATCCATCTCTGGAGGGGGTGTCTAACTCGGTGTTACAGTGAGTTTGACCCTGAATTAGTTTTACGCAGGAATATCCCTTTAACCCCAGGATTTTCAGTAAACGAACAGAAGAAACTTGATGTTGATAATGTGTCATTTCTGCTTCATCGGTGTTGAAGGTTCGATTTAAATCTGATGAAAACAAACTTCCACATTAACTCTCATCTCTGATATACAGAAACAGTCTGTCTGTATTTTGTGTATTTCTGTATTGTGTTCAGTCTCTTGCAGCTGCATCATTGACCTTTACTGAAGCTTTCGTTGACCTCTCAAAAACCACCAGAAATGCACGGCAATAACAACCACAAGAGTCGCCCCCTGCTGGAGATTAGAAACAATGCAGGTTCAGGCATTTCTGCAGTGACCTCACTTCAAAACAAGAGGCTCCATCCTCCTCTGTTTACCCAGCCTGAGTTTAACCCCAGCATGCAGCAGAGGAGCAGGGAGCAGGCTGCAGGAGGCTTTATATAAGAGGTCTGAATGACACAGTTTTAGAGTCTCTACTGAGGAGGAGGAGGATGGGGGTGTTAGTTCTGCGCACATCCATTCATAATGTGCTGATGAGCAGAATGACCTCAGGGAATCAAGCAGCTGTTTTCTCCCCCTCTGATGGCTGCTGTGACTCTGAAGGAAGTGGGTCAGATGAAGAGCCGTGGGGGGGGTGTAACAGGATGTCCTCAGGTGCAGAAATATGACTAAATATGCAACCCTGTGCAAACTGCGCATGCTCAGACTGTGTGGGCTGCATTAAATGAACCTGAAGCGTCATTTTGATCAAAAAAATATCTTTGCTTGTTTATTTTTATTTGCATGAATTCTGAGGTGTGTCAGAGGAGTCATGTCTATTACTGAGGCGCTGATACAGCAGCTGCTCTGCGCCTGCGCGGTCTGCCGGGCTCTGATTGGCTGCAGATGACATCATTCCGCGCTGATCTATTGTTGGACAGAGGATGAGCTCATAGTTTAGAGGAGCTGAGCACGGAGTACAGACCTGCTGCAGACACACAAAGAGGCTGACACAGGAGAGGACTGCTGCTGCTGCTGCAAACACAGGACCTTAGACTCTCTCACAGTGAGTAGAATTAAAGATAAACCTCCTCTCTCTGTCTCCTGCATGTTCACCTGCTCTAGTATTTGCGCTGTGAGGAGGAAAAGCTGCAGGGGAGCCGCTCCTGTCAGACCTGCATGCTGTGCACACACTAAATAAGGACAAAAAAAGAGTCCCTGCAGGTGTTTCTCACTTTATGTCTCCTGTCTTAGACATGCTGTGGACCCGGGACAGAGACTCGGAGAGACCTCCACTCTCCGCGATCCTGCCGAGACTTTACCTGGGAGCCGAGAGCGACGTGACGCAGGTGGGTCTGAGCAGCAGCTGCAGACAGGCAGGGAGCACGGTTATGTCAGATAGGTGTCAGAAAACTGCAGTTAAATCATTTATTTATTATTATTCTACTATTTTATACTTTAAACTTCCTTAATAAATATTTTGTCTTTAAATGTTGTTTTAAAGCTGCATTTGTTCTCTTTTACGAGAGTATTTCTACAATAATGCAGATTATGATGCTGTTGGATTATTGTTGCAGCAGTTTATTAGTTTAGTTTTTGCAGATCAGAATCAGAATCTCTTTATTGTCCCAAAAAGGGATATTAGTTTTGCAGCCGGAGCACAAAGACAGGGTACACAGTGACATACAGTCATGATAAAAACAACACAATAAAAGACGCAGGATCACTAAAACATGATGTTCAGTCCAGAGCTAATGCAAAAACTGGAGAGATTAACTGCCTCAGGAAACTGTGAGAAAGTGCAAAAATGCAATAAAGAGTGCAAAAGCCTGATTCCTAATTCAGTAAATGAATCGCACCAGGGATTAATGAGATCTGAACCCTCTTATGTATGTGCATCCACCTCCCTGATCACGTATATTTGCATTGTTTTGAATCTGCAGCCTGTCAGGTGTGTGTGTGTGTGTGTGTGCAGGTCGAGAGTCGGAGTGACATCATGCAGAGACATAAGCTCACTGTAAACACAGAGACCCTGAGTGATGTGATCATGCTGCACTACATTTCATGCAATAACAGAAAACATGAGTATTTGATAATAAATCTGTCTTTGTGTTTTGTGTTCGTCTGCAGGATTGTCTGGCGTCTCTCGGGATCTCCTACGTTCTCAGCGTGAGTCGCTGCAGCCCTCAGCCCTCCTTCCTGCCGCGCTCTCGTTACCTCCGGATCCCCATCGACGACTCTCTGTGGGATGACCTCCTGCCCTGGATTCCTCAGGCCCTCAGCTTTATCGGTCAGAACCGGTTACATACACAGATTCACATGCATCTCATTTAAATCATAATGTGTCTAAGAGTGTGTGTTTCTATGTACATGTTTTAGATGGAGCCATGTCCTCAGGGGCCTCGGTTCTGGTTCACTGTGCAGCAGGGATCTCTCGGTCTCCAGCTCTGGCTGTGGCCTACATCATGTACAGAATGGGTCTGGACCTGGACCAGGCTTACAGGTAGATCTGCACCCTGCTATATGAACTCTCAGACAGGTTTTCTTTATGTAAATGAATGTTTACATTGTTTGAAATGAAAGAAAAAAAGCTGCTCCCTCTCTCTCTCGCTCTCTCTGGGTCACGCTGTTGGCTGCCTGCAGGGCTGAGGATGATTCTGATTGGCTGTTGAGTTTCCTCCTGCAGCAGAGATCAGGCGTCCCTGTTTGGAGCATTAACACATAAACAGATCCAGGATTAAATAATGACTCAATGTGGATGGGTTTTTGGACCCGTCTCTGTTTTGTCCACTAGAGGGCGACAGAGAGAGTCAAAGTTTTGACACTGACCTGCCTTAATTTTAGAGTTTTCAGGTCAGTTTATTATTTATTTAGAAAAAAAAAAAATTAACAATTACAGTTTCAAGTTTGTTTGATTTAGAATTAGGTTCTGTACGAGGTCCTGCAGTCCTGACCCTGGTCCTGTGTGTCCCTCTAACAGGTTCGTGAAGGAGCGCCGTCCCTCCATCTCTCCAAACTTCAACTTCCTGGGTCAGCTGCAGCATTTCCAGAGCACGCTGAGCCTGAAGACGACCGCAGGAGAAGTGACCCCCCCTCAGTTTGACGGTCACCTCCCCCAGAGCGAAGAGAAGACGGATCATCAGACCCACAGCAGAGACCTGACTCAGGACTGTCAGGAGGACTCAGCGCTGACAGACAGAGTCCAGCAGAGACTCAAACATCAGGATCAGAGAGTCCAACATGTTCATGAGACTGTGACCCCGCAGCAGAGAGAGCATCAGACCCCTGTTTCTTTTAAACCGGCACAAAAACCCACCACACTACAACTACAACTCCCAGCATCCTCTTCATCCCTACAGGAAAAACGCAAAAGCCTCACCCTCTCTCTCACCCCACTGGGAGTCAATCCTGCCTCACCAGCAGGAGGCGCCCTTACATCTACGCAGGAGGAGAGGCCCCTCAGAGACAGTACGCAGGAGCCCCACAGGGAGCACAGCGCCCCCCACAGGAGGCCGAAGGAGCCAAGTCTGCTGTCCCCCTTTGGTTTCAGTCTGAACAAGCTGCTGGATTGGGGGGAGAGGCTGCTGCTGGGGGGTCTGTTTGTCCCCCCTGTGAAGATGGGACAGCCCGCCCTGCCGTACAGGTGCTGAGGAGGGGGGGGCCGCAGGTGTGCAGGATGCCGATAGAGTGGGCGGAGTCTGTGTCTGTGCATGTTTGTTAAAGGACTGTGTGACGTTTGTACAGACAGCAGCTTTATTTATTGATTAAATATTTATGACAGAGACTGCAAACCTCCACACATCATATTTATATCTGCTCAGATTATTTTAAGGACTTTTAAATGTCAAAATGATGATTAAAGCTGAATTTTAAACTTGTCTCCGTGGCTTTTTCTGTCTTTTTCTGTCTACAATTCAAAAAATAACAATCTTCAACCTGCATTTACACTCATGTCCAGCAGGAGGCGACCTTTATGGTTGTGTAAGAAGTCATTTATGGGCTTATTTACTTTGGTATGTCCTCGAGAAAGCGTCAATATAAATTTTAATTATTTCATAATGACACAAAACTCCTTAACATGAAGGAGATGGGTTGTGTACGGGGGTCCTAAAGGTCAATGGAAATGATATTTAAGGAAGACAAAAAGAAAAGGTTTTAAAACCTGAATACAGTCTACTTTCAAGGAAATATTACACATGAACACATAGAGTATTTTAGAAATCAAGACAAAAATATTTTTAAACAAAAATATCATGAAGACACAAATATCTCAAATAGTTTTGAAAACTAGAAGTAAAATTCTCATGTTTTTGTTATCTATTATTTCTAGTGAAGTGTAAGTGTTTCTAAAGCAAATTCATGTTTTCTTAACTTTTTGTATTTTTCAGGATTTATTTGTTTTTTTTTTTCTTAAATATTTTAGATTATTTTGATATTATTATTTTTTAATATATTTTTTCCAAAATCTAATTATTTATATAATTTTATGTTTTTAAACTTTCTTCATATTTTATTAAAAAGTTTTATTTTTTCGAACATTTTCTCTTTATCCTCATCTAAACACATTTTCAGTGTCTTTTAATAATATTTTAATGGCATTCTTTCTTTGTTTCACCATACTTTTTTTTACTAAAATATGTTCAAACTATTTAAGACAATGACCTCCAGGGCCACCGTATTTTTAACCCTTTTAAGCCTGTAATATTAACAGTCCTCCTGGTCATTATTCTTTCTTTTTTTAGCTGTAAATGTGTAAAAAAATGTCTTTCTGTGAAATCTTTTGCCCCTTTTTTCAGGATAAATTCAACTTTTAAAATCTCTCAAGAATTTTACATTTTTACATGTTATATACATTTAAGAGCTTCACCACAGCCACAGGTCACCTTTTGTCTCTTTGGGCGCCCCCTGGTGGCTGCAGGTGAGCCCTCGTGCTCAGTGCTCAGGTAAAGGTGAGGTATGTGGAGCCTCAGGGCAAAGATCCTGACAGTCACTCCCTTCTCCACCGCAATCACACTCACTCACTCACACTGATTGCCCTAATGTAGTTCGGTATGGGGTTCCGATCCAAATGTTTTGGACCCAGATGTCGCAGACCGATCTGCGCTCGCGCCTCTTTTTTACATCCTGTTCCGAAGAAGTCTGCGGCGACGTCACGGATCCTCCAAATGACCAAATAAGGAAAGTGACACACGCGCGAGGAATGTGTTCAACTCGGATTTCACTTTTAATGATCGGAACAGAACCGATCAAAACACGATTCAACACAACTTTACAACCACTGCTGCGACACACAACCTGCAGCCACGACCCACTGAGAGTGTGTGTGTGTTAGTGTGTGTGTGAGGGAGTTTGTGCATGAGTGTGTGTGTGCATGAGTGTGTGTTAGTGGAGTTTGTTGAGAAAGAGAAAAGAGGAAGCAGTTCCGCCCTCAGATCAGCCCTGCAGGAGGAGGAGGAGGAGAAAAGCTCGGAGAGAAGGATCCACACAGGCCGGAGAGAGGACTCCAACTGACCCGCACACAGGCTGCTGTCCTCGGTGTACATCTGTGAGAGGTCCCGCTGTGGACCGAGAAGCTCCGGACTCTGGATCTGATCTCCGCTGGTCTCTGTGTGTGTTTGCTACAGAATGAAGTCCAAGTGAAGGAGTTTCTACAAACAAGAGCCAACTGTTCCCCTCACAGGCGGGTCTGGATCGGGTCTGGGCCTCTGCTGCTGGTCTCATCAGGTCCCGGACGGTTATTGATCCGGATAAATCCCGGATCGATCGGTCAGGATGAGCGGAGACGAGGAGAGATACAAACTGGTGGTGGTGGGAGGAGGAGGGGTTGGCAAGAGCGCGCTGACCATCCAGTTCATCCAGGTACACACACACACACACACACACACACACACACACACACACACACACACACACACACACACACACACACACACACACACACACTTCTATCTACATGATCTGCAGCCTGAATTACAGGCCATGGTAACTTATTGAGCCTTGGTTGACCTGCTGCTGGTTATCATTTTCTATCTACACACACCTCTTTCACTTATGAGTCATATCAGACTCACAGGAGTCAACTATAAAGTTTCACAACTTCATACAAATAGGGAAGTGACATTAAAGAGCCATAAAAAGGGCAGAATATATTGATGTTACTGTGAAATACTTCCTAAAAACTCCGGAAAATTTCAGGTAAAGCTGCATGTGCTGAAAACAAACAGCAAAAACTTTCTGCCCTGACTTTGTCCTGATTTTTTCCTGCCAACCATTCTGTAAAATTTGTGAAAAAGTGTGGCATGTCAACTGTTTATGAACACAACCTGAAAGTAAAAGTCAGGAAAATTCATGGAACCGGTGTGAGCGCATCTGGGATTTTTATGAAAGTAAGTAAGCTGAATTCATACATGCACAAAACTCCAGAAAATTTCCAGAAAATTTTACGTTAAGCTGCTCACGATGCATGCAAACAGTGACAATTCTCCACCCTGACTTTTTCCTGATTTTTCCTGACAATTATCTTTAGTCATATTGATGAAATAAGTGCGGCAATGAAAAATCCTCCTGAAAATTTCCAGAAAAATCCAGGTTGAGATGCATGTATTGAATGTAAAGCCATTTATAGGCAAGACATGCTGGTAAAAGTCAGGAAAATTCATGCGACTGCTGTGAGCGCATCTGGGATTTTTATGGGAGTAACCTAAGATATAACCAGTTGGCTGAATTCATACACGCACAAAACTCCTGAAAATTTCCAGAAGAGTTTACGTTAAGCTGTACACGATGTATGCAAACACTGACAAATCTCCACCCTGACTTTTCCTGATTTTGTTCCCCAACAACCTTTTAGTCGTATTGGTGAAAGAAGTGCAGCGATGAAAATTCCCAGAAAAATTTCCAGAATTATCCAGGTTGAGATGCATGTTTTAATGTAAAGCCATTTATAAGACATGCTGGTAAAACTCAGGAAGATGCATGCGACTGGAGCAAAGGAAAACAATTTTTAGGTAAAGAACAGTGAAGCTTTTGGCACATTTGTCGGTTCAAATGTAGAGCACTGATTCACGCCAAAGCTGCCACCGTGGCTCAGGTCACTGTGGCTTTCGCATTTTTTTTTAATGTCGTGTCCTGCCAGATTTTCCAGAAACTTTCAGGAGTGCATACCTGAAAAGTGCACTCAACTCAAACTTTACTCCCAGATGAGATATGAGCTCTGCTGCCAGATTCTTAAAACATAAACTAGGTAAATACAGTTCAGGTACTCCTCTGTCTTTGGCCTCTTTTATACTCTCCTGAAATAGTCCAGAAATTTTCACGAGCCTTGAAAATGTCCTGTAGTTGTTCGTTCACACATGTCCCCTTCAGTGTGAAGTCTTCTGTATTGGATAGGGAGGGTGGAGGGCAGGAGGGAGGAACTGAGTCCTTTAAGGCGTAACATCACATCGAAATCAGGCTATAAAAGCCGCAGCTGCTATTTTCGCTGCTTTAATGTCTCACTTTCAGTATGAATGTCACAGAGGCGTGATGGCGGAGGCAAGTCTTCAGAGGTGGTAAAAGAGATGTTACAGAGGCGAGGTCGGATCACTCAGTACTTACATGCCCGGTTCAGATAAAGCTCGATTAGGCGATTTCACTGGACTGTTTCACTGTTTTCGTCAGCAGAAGAATTAGATATTGACGGATGCATGACTGCCTCCATGATGTGTACACCTTGACTGATGAAAACACCAACGATCTGTTCACTACCCAACTCAGGGGTCAAAGCTCGGTGTGCAAACTGTAGGACAACTTTTAGACCAGTTTTAGTCCGACTAAGACCCCAACTGTGTTATCCAGGCATGCTACTCCAACAGAAGTCCAGTTGTGAGCCAGTGGAGCAGGCAGGGCGGGACAGCTCTGTGTGTGTGCATGTCAGACTTTTGTATCGCTTAAATGCAATACAAACTCACTAGTTTTATGCCATTTCATGATCAGTTTTAAAGTACAAAGGCACAAGTATGTGTGTTCACTGTTGCAGACTGAAAATAGGAGGTATTACAAGCAGCACAGATCTACATCATGCAGTTTTTGCAGGTATATTAATATTACATGCAAACTGACGGGTGTGCAGACATCTTTACTGCTTTTCTCCTTCAACCTCAGGTTTGTTTTAGTTTGATCTGTCAGGCTGCAGCCCCTCTCTTCAGTGTTGTCCTACCCACAAACACCCGAATGCGTCAGCTGTCCTGTCTTACAGAAACAGCTATAAGGAGACGAGTCTTTACACTGTAGATAGATATCTATACGTCGTCGGTGCATGGGTGCATTCAAAAACCCAACCGCACACACACTCGACTCCAAGATGTAAACCAACGTTTATTAATAAACATACTGAAGATAACATCCTGCATTCTTACAGTGCGCCACAGTGACCACAGTCACCCCGCCAGCTCAAGCGACACTCCAAACTCTTCACCCTCTAAACTTTAAACTGAATATTTTCAGACTTTTTGCAGAAATTTCACTTTTAACTGAGAGAAAAAAAAGGATAAAAAAGGAGCTTTGTCCACGACAGCCTTCCTTTCTCTCTCTGATATGTTACACATGACGACCACATCTGAGCTCTGAACGCCGCGAGCACATCAAACATCCAGCATCATCTGTTCTGTGTTCGGCTTTTCATGATTTCATTAACAGACAGACTTCATCACACCGTGTACCGTCACTTTTTAACGGCTCTTTTTTTTAAAGGAGCCTTTCACTGTTTTTTCTTCAGATCTCACACTTTATGCTCCGGCTGACCTCATGCTCGATTGTGGTTATTGCCTCAAAGACTGTTGACTAACTGTTCAGCGTCTGTGGTGATTCTAACATGAGTGAGCGTTCACACGTTGCAGAACGGGAGGAAAAGACATCTGAGCTGGTTTAAGACTTCTGTACGGACTTGTGAGTGGAAAATGAGTAATCTTCGGTGTTTCTATTGCAAATTCTCCGACTTAGAGCGCAGAATTGTAGTTTTTGGGTGAATGTACCGAGTCATGCTGTGACACAGCGAACAGGAACACACATGTTAAACAGCTGAATGTATGAGCTGCAGCTAAGAGTTGGAATTACAGTGAAACAAGCCAAAAGTGCCACATTTCCATCTTTAAATACTGAAACTTTGTCTCTGAGGAGCTACTTTTGAAAGGATTAAAAGTTTCCTGCTGTTGGATGTTGTCAGATTTGTGAGGATTAGACAATTACGCCCGCTGAAGAATGCTCTTGTTTGGACACAGACTGAAAAAAGAGGGATAGGTGTCATTAGAAATAAACTTGATCAAACTTTTACAAGAAATGTATTTGTTACAGCAGCTTCAGTCAAAGTCAAACGACAGATTCAGACACAAAAAGTTTCTAAAACTTACAAATAAAACATCGGTGCCGTAATATTTCCACATTTCACCTGCTCAGAGGCTTTTAAGAGGTAGTGAGAAATAAGGAAAGGAAAACACCAAAAATACACACTTCCTGATTTCCATGCAAAATAAATAATGAAATTCATGGAGCAAAAGTGACTTTTAGTGTCCAAAATCTAACTTGGAATAAAAGCGGTGTTTTAATATAAGTATATGTAACCCTGATGGTGTTTTTATTTCTGTTCATGAAATAGTCAGCTCTGTGTTTTCACTACCTAAACTTTCATAACTGAGGACCTGAGAAAGGATCTGAAACCTTCTCACATACACTCCTAAAAACTCTGAGTTTGTTAGCTGCAGATAAACTACATGAGCTGAAAAACATGATGACCCCAGAGCTGGTTTGGTGCAGTATGTGGATAACCATCAGGGGGCAGTGTAGAGGCAGAGCAGATGAAACAGAGTGGTGGGTAGTGATGGGCACGGCACTTCTTTTTAGATATACTGAATCACTAGAATCAGTTAACTAAAAAGATTCGTTCAAAAGATTCGTTCATAGAATCACCAAATCATTCAGTGCCTGGCGGGAGACGCCTGCGACTCCGACCTCCTGAACCTCCTGAAATGCTCGCCTGGCAGTGCTGCGTGTTATAGCATCTACCCTGCTGACAGCTCAACTGAAGTGAGAAACGAATGAATCTCTTGAGGAAGTGATTCGGTTCAGTACGTTCACTTAAAAGTAGGGATGTGTGCGGTTATTCGGATATTCATGTAAACAGGGTGTCCTTACGATCTGGTTAGTAAATTATATTTAATTATTCTATAAAATACAAAAAAGAAAGGGTGAAGAAAGCGGAAAAAAAAGCTTTTTTTATTACGTGTTTACTGTCATGTCTTAATAAAAGTGTGCATTAAACAAGCTAATTGATCTTTCACGTACTTTATGTCATTGTCAAGCGCTAAAATAAGATTCTGTAACATATTTCAATATTATAGGCATGGCTTTCATGTACTCTTAACATTTATTTCAGATGATATCTGGCCATATAGATCGACATTTGCTCAATTTGGGCTATTTTCTAGGAGTTCATTAATTTTCGTGTATTTGAATATTCGGTTTCAAAATGGTCGTCGATTCGGTTCTTTTAAACAAATCATCAGCGAACGACACAACACTAGTGGTGAGCATCGTTCAGACTGCAGAAGCCAAAAAAACAGTCGAGTTTGCAGCCTGATTCTTGCACAGGTGTGTGCTGTACAGTCATGCCTCTGTCTTCAGTTTGCATGCAGACCTCTTTTTTTCCTTTTTTTAGTGTGAACGCAGATTTTTTTTTGTTGGCTTAACACCTTAGCTTTTAATTTTCTAAAGTTGCACACACATACATGTCTTCCTAAAAGTAGGGCATGTGTTAGGGTCTCAGGAGGCGGGACATGACAGGAAATGCAGGGGCCTGAAACTATGATGACATTGTTTGCACATATATCAACCCTACATGCAGAAAAAAAGCATCCTCACTGAGGAGAACAGAGTGCAAAGCTGGTTGACTGCATGCACAGAGATCACTCTGGTTGCCCACAGGTTGTATGATATAGATCTCTCTCTGCCTCCTTCTCACCCACTGCGGCTTCTTTTTGCTGCGTTCCCATGCGTTGCTGCTATTTGCATTCACACATGCAGCCGACTCTGCACAGATTTCCTCCTGGAGTTTTGGATGCATGCAAGCAACATTATATGCACATCTAAAGGTCCCTAAGATAAGAACAAGGTCTTACAAAACTGATAAGTTTTTGAACCTTAGTGGAAACGGCTGGAGGGACTTTTTAGTGTCTTGAAGAATGACCTAAGAAGTTCCCGCTGCTCAGTAAACGGTGTCAGTGCTGTGTCCAAACGATGCAAACAAAAACCAAACCCTGTGATTCACGCTGCAGATTTAGTCAGAGCTAATCTGGTGTGTCTCGGCTAAAGTTAACCCCCTGACTGTTGTGGTGGAAAAGTTCCTCGTCCCTGGAAAAAGTTCCTGTGGTGTAAACGTGCCTTTAAGCTCCTGCAGTGTGAACAGTTTCTTTCTTTATCTGTTTTTCTTCATCAGTCGTACTTCGTGTCGGACTATGACCCCACCATCGAGGACTCCTACACCAAGATCTGCTCTGTGGATGGAAAAGATACGAGGCTGGACAGTGAGTCTCTGCACACACACATTTACACACTTACACTCACTCACTCACTCACACACATGCACTCACACACACTCTTTCCTCTGGGTCTGAGTCAGAGGGTGCATTTGGAAACAGAGGGTGTGTTTCTCAATGATGTGACCCAGCAGTGTGTGTTTGTGTGTGTGTGCGTGTGTGTGTTTGCCCTGTTAGGACTTGTTACGTGTGTGTTTGGCTGCAGACTGTTGGGTCACACTGATGTTTCAGCACACACACACACACACACACACACACACACACACACACACACACACACACACACACACACACTCGTGAATCATTGTCTGAACAATCCCTGATATTAAAACATGGATCTGCTTCTGGTTAATATTCAGTCGTACTGCAGCTGTCTGTGTGGGTGTGTATTATATGTACAGATGTTAGTTACAGTGTGTGTGTGTGTGTGTGTATGAGTGTGTGTGTGTTGTGGGGGAGTACAGGGTGGGTCTGGACTTGGAGCCAATCAGGACTCAATGAGGATCAGCTTGTGTCTCCTAAAGCTTTACATCTGAGTCAGAGGGTTTAACTCAGTCTGGACAAAAACTTTGTACAGTTCCTCCAACACTGTTGACTCTTAAATAAGTTTTTAACTCTCCGCTTTCTTTCCTTTATCTCCTCACAACAGTCCATCCATCAGTCTCTCCCCTCCTTTATAAACTCCCCTGCTATCCCTCCATTAACTCTCTTTAACTCTCAGTCTAACTCCCCTCTTTAGTTCCCTCTTCCTTCTCTCTCATCTCCTCTTTTTACTCATTTTCACCCCCTTTGACTCCCTTCATACTCCCCTCTTACTCTCCTGTTAACTCCACTTTGAACTCCTGTCACACACACCTGTTAACCCCCCTTTGTACACCTCCTCTTTCACCTTTTCCATTCCCTTCTTACACACATTTCTTCCCTTGTTCTCTCCTCATTCACCCCTTTCACCCCTCTTTTTAATCGACCTCTTATTCCACGTCCATCTTCATTTAAACTTTCCTCTTACATCCCAACTTTTCTTCTTATTCCCCTTTTTTACTCCCCTCTTTTTCCTCTTTAAACCACCCTTTACTCTCCCTTCACCTCCTCTTTTACACCCCTAGTTTTTCCTGTTAACTCCCCCCTAAAACCTCCTTACTCCTCCTCTTTTACACCCTTTCTTTACTCTGTAAACTCGCCTCCTTCTCCTCTGTAGAAACTCCTCTCTGACTTCCCTGCAGTTCCTCTGGTGTCCACTAGAGGCTGGCTCTAAAAGTGAATGAATCCCCATTAGAGCTCATATTAAGATGAATATTTTCACAGCAGAAACTGTTTTGGTCTCAGTTTTGATTTTATTTTTGTTCATCTAAGAGAAACAACATCTACATCATTTACATCTAACATGTTCACAGCAGATCTGACAGGATTAACGATCAAGTTTGACTTTATTCTCTCATAGGAAACCTCAAACCACAAACTGTGTTATTTTAACCCTCAGCTCTGTCTGACAGGTGCAGAGGTGAAGTTTGGTTTTTAACATGTTTTGTGTTTTTGTGTTTTTTTTGTGTGTGTTTGTGTGTGTGTTTGTGTGTCAGTCTTGGACACGGCAGGTCAGGAGGAGTTTGGAGCGATGAGGGAGCAGTACATGAGATCAGGAGAAGGATTCTTACTCGTGTTCGCTCTAAACGACCGTGGCAGGTAACACAACCTCACACACACAGAAATACATGATCAGAAATACACAATACCGCACCACAGCAGAACGGTGAGTCCTGTCTGATCTGGACTCGGTCTGTGTGTGTCTGTATGTGTGGTTTCTACTGCTTCGACTTAAATTCTCTGATGATATTAAACTTTGTCCTGCGAACAGCTACCACGAGGTGCAGAAGTTTCACACTCAGATCCTGAGGGTGAAGGACAGAGACGACTTCCCCATGGTTCTGGTGGGGAACAAAGCCGACCTGGATCAGCAGAGAGTGGTGAGGTTCTGCTCACAGAGTCGGGTTCACCGTTTAATGTGAATAAATCCAGAAAGGTGCTGACTGTGTGTTTTTTTTCGTGCGCAGATCTCGAGGGAGGACGCTCAGGCGTTCGCGGCAGAAAACAGGATCCACTACATGGAGGCTTCGGCCAAAAACCGCTACAACGTGGACGAGGCCTTCCTGGAGCTGGTCCAGATCATCAGGTTTGGATCACGCTTCTTAAAATTCACCTGACAGGTCCAGAAAAAATGTCACAATTCAAAATATTACTCATCTAAAATAAGACCGGAGTTAAGTTTAAGAAGAAAACTTGACAAGAAGAACGTCGGACCCTGTTTTTTGGGGTTTAATACCTCGAAATAAGACATTTTTCTGGTTTTGATGGGTGAATGAGGCTTAAATGAAGCCTAATAAAACATTTAAACAGAAATAAGACAAAAACACTTTAAAAGATTCAAGTTTTTGCGACAGATCAGCGACGAGGGGCTTACCTATCTGGTCTGAGCAGCAGAGACGTCTCATTTTATTGCAGTTTTTCATGCAAACTTTAACACAATCAGGACTTTCGGTGCAGCTGTGGATTTTAAGAAATTTGACCCTGAAGCAGGAGAAAAATCCAAAGTAAAAATTGTCCAATAATGGACACACAAGAGTATTTTAACCGCATCCGTTTTTTTCTATCACTAGTTCAGTCAAAGTCAAGTTTCTTATCGATGAATGAACACACTCACAGAGATAATCATGATGCATTAACACGAGGTTTGGATATTGTGCTGCTAAAAAAGCCAAAACAGGAGAACAAAGTGGCAGATAGAGCAAACAGAGCAGCATCTGTAAAACTAAACAGTCTTTAAAAAGTGCGGCTCGGCTGAATCAGCTGATTCTGTGTCCGGATCTGAAGTGTTCCACTTTAAAAAACCGTTTTTTCTTCTTCCTCCGTGTTTCTGTTTCCTCCTCAGACGGTTTCAGGAGCTGGAGAGTCCTCCTCCTCCGACTCATCACACGGGCAAACAAAAGAGGGGTGGCTGTCCCTGTGTCCTCCTCTAAGGACTGTTACCATGGAGACCGCAGTCTGGTCCAACAGCAGCTCGTCCAAAGAGGAGTGTGTTTGAATGTGGGTGTGTGCGCATGTGTATGTGTGTGTGTGAGAGAGAGATGAGGTGCATCATTTTATTTCATTTGCACTTTTTATTCCTTTAAATCAGTGTAATCTCGTGTCGTCGCTGTGAATGATGACAATCACAATTTATTTACAACATTTTACTTTATTATAAAAGTGCGTCTGTGATATTTCAGCGTGTGGCACGCCCAGAAACACCAGGCAGAGTTAGGCTCGTGTTGTGTTCCTCCTGCAGGGGGCAGCAGACTCCAGAACAGAGCTGTAGTTTTATCTCCAGTTAAACATCAGGGACAGGGTTTTCAAAATACTTCGGCGACGTCTGTCTGTCTGTCTGTGTGGGAGTCTGATCTGAAACCTGCAGCTGAATGAGGAGGAGCCTCGACAGATAAACATGATAAATGTAACAAAGGTGAATTTTGACACGCAGACACCAACACTGATGTTTATGTATTAAAATGCATCCTGGTACTTTTGCAGCCTAAAACGATATCTATGTTTTTATATATTTTTTGTATTTTTAATCACAAACACAGCTTAGTTTTAATAAATTCTTAGTGCACCATACAGCATGCTAACAGAATAATAACGCCCCGAGTCCAGCTGCACAATTTCAGCAGGTCGGAGGACTCACTTGTGACCTCTAGTGGTGAGAATGCGTGATGCAGTTACCTGATAAAGACCTGTAAAAACAGCCGTAAACATTTCTGAATAATAAGCATGCAGCACCTCCAGAGTTCGACTCCAAACATGAACCAAAAATACAGAAAAACCAAAACAAATACTCTCAGAGGAGGTTTTTGTTTTTGGTATTTCGCCTCATTCTCTGCAGAGCCTCCATAGAAGTGTCATTATCAGACGCTCATTCATGTAGCACGTATAGAAACATCCACCCTCATACTGAACCTGCGTCCTGTGAGGCTTCAGGCATTTTGGTTTCACTTTATTTACACTTCTTATCGTTTTAGTTTTTTCCTTTTATTCTAACTAAAGACAGAAAAGGTGGTGGTGGTTTTGGGGGTGGGATTACGACACCAAACGGTCAGGGTCAGAGTTCATGGTTTGTCTCTGTATCTGCACCAAACTTCCTTTCTATCGTATTTATATCTACTTTAAAAACTACATTTCACATCAGTTTTATAGTGAATTAAAGATCAAATCACTTTTATAATTCATTAAAACTTTGAAACAAACATCTCCTTTTGTCTCTTTAATGACTCGGACACAGAGCGACTTTGACATGTTCATATTTGGAGTTTGTTTGGTGACACGTCTACCTTCACTAAATCTGACTTTTATGAGCGGGTGTGTCTTTAAAGCGTCTCTGAGGAGAGTTTAGCCGCTTATAAAACAGACTGAAGGTGCGCTCATGTTGATGCTTCTTATGAGACAACATATGGCTCTCCTGAAATCCTGGTCATAACTTTTTATTTGACACAAGTTTTCTTGTTTGTATTAAATGAGCAAACAGATTAACCTGCACAGATGCAGCAGAGGGAGATTATTTTAAGATATTACCTGCCAAAAATAAGATCTGTTTTGCTTGTAATGAGTAAAAAAAAAATCAGCAAATAGAATAAAAAGTTTCTTGCAAAAAGAGACAGAAAATGACGTCTTGACTGGTGAACTTTTCTGCCTTTTTTTGCACATTTTAATTTAAACTTCGACTTTCTTTATTTGTCATTACACAGAATAAAACACAGCAGTGATTTGCTATTGCTTGGCTTCCATATCATAACATGATGGTGTTTAATTTAATATACAGAAACAATAAAAACAATAAACAGTAAGGGTAAAATAGCAGCATGGTGAGTAATATTGCACTTTCTGGAGGTAGAGTGGTAGTTTGACATGTGATACCATGAAATTAGACATTTTTGTAAAAGCAGCTCAAATGAAACCTAATTAGAAAAAAGAAATTCTTGCAAAAATCTGAGTTTTTGCAGCACATCAATGTTCAGGTCTCCCATGTTTGGTCAAAGCAGAATTTGGCTCGGTCAGGTTTTTCACCTGGGTCATTATTTATTATAAACATCCTGCACTAAATTCTTAAAAGACCTGAGAGCTTCAGTTTTTCATGCAAACCCTGAAATGATTTGGACTCTTGATGCAGCAGCTGATTTAGAGAAATTCATCGTCAAAGCAGGAAACAAGTCCAAAGTAGTTAAACAGATCATAATCCTGGAGAGATGAGATAACACATATTTATATCACGTCTCTTTGCACAAGTTTGAAGCTTTCTCTAAAAAATAATAACTTTATTTTTGTCACACTTTTAAAAACAGAAGTTCACAAAGTGCTTTGACAAACAGTCGTAAAGCACAGAAAATCAGCGCATGGAAATAAAAACAAATAAAAAACAAAAGTTAAAAGTTAAAAACAAGACCTCTGAATTGAAGGTCAGTTTCATTTGTCATAAGAAACCCAGACAAGACAAGAACCCTACAACATAAACTGAGACCATGAGGACCAGAATAAAACCATAAAATAGGTAAGAAGAAGAAATGTAATAAAAAGGGGGTTTGAAAGCAGGAAACAGGATAGTAAATATAAACAGACGATTTTTAATAATGATATAAAATAGTAATGGTGGTAATAATGATGATAAAATGGAGTAACAAAAAATGGGCGGGATAAATCAAAGTTTATGTAACCTGGTCAAGACTAAACTGGTTTGGTAGCTTATCATAAATCTTCTGCACGTTCTGATATAGTTCTTCTAAAGTACCACTAGGTGTCAGTGTTGCTCACAGCTCCACCCAGCTCCCCGCTGCTGCCCCCTACAGGTCTCCAGTGTCAACTAAAGTCCTCCTAATCTTTCCTCCTCTTTCCCTCCAAAAGTCCGGTTCCTTTTCTTCGTTTGTCGGGGTTTTTGTTTTTTGAAAGTTGAATATTTCATGATTTGAAGTAGAAAACTCTCCTCTGACTGTGTCACACACTCTCTGTCTCACACACACAGAGTAAACAGAGTGTGTGAGCAGATCAGTCAGTGAGACAGACAGACAGGCAGACAGGTTTGTGGTGGTTCCTCCCTCCTGCAGGTATGTCGTCTGACAGGTTTGAGCTCTTTATGGGAAAACTGCTCCACTCTTCTCCTCTCACGGTTTTCACAGAAGCTGGGAATACTGAAGGATAATCTGAGTGGATTCTGGTGCCTTCATGAGCCTCAAACTGCAGGAATAAAAGGACTTTTCCCTCCAGGAGGACTGGGGAGCTTTCAGACAGGTAGAAGGACTCACCTGAGCTGGACAGGTGAGAGGTAGAGACTCATCTTCCTCTCACTCAGGACGTCTCTCCTTCGTGGTTTCTGTGTAGTTTGGTGTGAAAAATGGCAGCTCTGTGGATTCCTGTGCTGTCTCTGCTGCAGCTGATCCACTACTCTGTCACCTTCAGACTCCATCCAGGTAAACACACACCTGTCCTGTCTGCTTCTGACACAAGTTTCAGTGAGAGTGTGTTCCTCTGGGTTTGTAGGACAGTGGGTATGTGTGTGTTGTGTGTGTCTGCAGGAGGTCAAATGCAGTTGGACGGGCGGTCGGCCTCCTCCTTCCTGTCCAGGTCTCTGCTCTATAACAGCTGGGACTTTGAGCTGGTGGTGGCTGACAGTCTGGAGAGGGAGTGTATGGAGGAGATGTGCAGTTATGAGGAAGCCAGAGAGGTGTTTGAGGACGACGCGAACACGGTAAACTTCTGCTGTTGATCTCTGATTATAATAATAACAGACATTTTGAACAAGGAAGGAGGTTTAGAGTCAGACTGTCTTCTTTCTGTCCTCTCCAGATGTTTCACTTCCTTCAAAAAACTTCAAATAATTTATTAAAATGTTGATCAGTGACACAGAAACCATATGTTTTTTATTGGCTGTTTAAAGGGATATTCTGGCGTAAAATTAACTTAGGGTCAAACACACAGATGAATGTTGCCGACCGCTTACTTCTCTAGTTATACCAACTTTAGTAACGACCGCAGGATAGTAATACAGAGAGCCACACGCTCAACCAAAACGTCACTCTATAGCCACAAATAATGCTCAGAACAGCACCTAACTTCATCAACAGGACATATAGGGTCACAGACATAGCATTAGCCACCTCGGTCCAATCCCTCACGGACTACAGCGGGGTTACGCAGCTCAAGGAAGAACATTTATGATCATTTCTTCATGGAAATACAATCAAACTGAGACGCTAAGACAGAAGAACTACCGCGTCTGCAGAGCAAAATGATTAATATGGTGATTATTACTTCAAGGAAATGATAAAGAAATGATCATAAATGTTCTTTCTTGAGCTGCGTCACCCCGCTGTAGTCATGATGGACTGGTCTGAGGTCTTGCTACAAGCAAATGACTGCTGGAAGAGAGTAGGTGAGTTGTGTTTAGTCTCTTTGCTAAAGAAATGAGTCAAAGTTAAAAAGATGTTTGGTGTCTAGTACTATGTCTGTGACCCTATATGTCCTGTTGATGAAGTTAGGTGCTGTTCTGAACATTATTTGTGGCTATAGAGTGACGTTTTGGTTGAGCGCGTGGCTCTCTTTATTGCTACTAAAGTTGGTATAACTAGAGAAGCAAGCGTTCGGCAACATTCATCTCCCGACGGGGTGTCAAACTCAGCGCTTCAGTGTGTTTGACTCTCAATTAATTTTACGCCGGACTATCCCTTTAATGTTTCTTTTGCTTTTTTTTTTTTAGCTTTCTAATCAAATCTCCTATTTTCCTTTTTTTTTCCAGAAAGTATTTTGGGAGAAATATGTCAACAGTCACGGTAATGCTTTAAAGTATTTAAAATATTTGTCTCTGGTGTTGAGTTGACTGGTATCGTTGAACCTGAGTTAAACCCACCTGTCGTGTTCAAGCTTGTTTGATTCAGAGTTCACCTGAGGTCGTTTTTAAGTCTGAATTAAAGCCACATTTTTACTGACAAACGACCTGCTGAGGAGTCAGCTGTTTGATGACAGTGATGTTTCTGTGTGTGTGTGTGCGTGTGCGCAGAGAGCACCCCCAGAGTGGACGTGTCAGGGCTGGTGGCGGGGATCATGGCGCTGTTAGTGTCTGCGGTCATCGCCACCGTGGTGGGAATCTACTGCTATAAAGCCAAGCAAAAGGGGAGGCAGAGATCGGCCCAGTGAGTCCACTCAGACACAGACAAACGGACATACAGGACTTCATCACAACATTCATACACTGATGAATCTGCAGTTTATGGTCCTGAAGTTACAGCTGTAGTGACCTGACCGATATTTGATCAATGAGGCTGATGCTTTGGACGGTTGTTTGGATCAGACTTTTATTTTGTAGACGTCCAATTAATTATAGAAAACTCTTACCTCTCCAACTGTTTTGTTCTGGAGTTTGCAATATTCGATTATTATGATTCCCTTTAAATACCAATAATCTGAAAAAACACTTTTGGTCGACGCCATGACTCCGAAAAGTTTCTTTCAGCTAAGGTCTCCCAGAACAAAGTTATCGTAAAAAATACATGAAATCTGCTACAAAAGTTCACCACCCTGAGGATGAATTATAGATGTAAACTCTTTCACCTGATCTTGTCTTATTTTCACTTCTATAACTGATTAAAAACACTCTCTACAACCTCCTCTCTATAAGTAATCATCTACGTGAGCCTTTCCTCACTGAACTGAAATCTGATCTTTCAGAGTGTGAAGACATTTAAGCTGCAAGAAGAGACAACAAACTCCTTGTTTTTCATACTTCATTCATCCCTGAGGGGACACACACACACACACACACACACACATTACACACATGCACAGACAGGATCCTAATAACTTGCACTAATGTAGAGATGTCTGTGTGAGGATGTTGCTCACAAACAATCCAAGCAATTCAGGCTTCAGCGTCTTGCTCTGGAGGTGAACTGGGACCTCTGCTTCAGGACTTGAATTAGAGACCCCTTTAATTTCAGAGGAAAACCCCAAAACCAGAACAAAAACTCACTTTCTCATTAAATAATTCAATTAAACAAGATGCAGGGGGCTACAAAGAGTCGGGGATCAAGAGACGGGGAATTTTTAGGTACAACACGTCAGCAGTTTGAGGATATTTCAAAGTCTCCCATGTTGTGAGTAATCGTGTGTAACTCCCCTAAATGTGTTTTTTTTGTTCTGCAGGGTTCCGGTGAGAATGGCAGCAGATGGGCGTCCAGCTCCTGAGACTGTGCCGCTGTCTGCCATCATCGCCCCCGGTCTGCCCAGCTACAATGAGGCTCTGCACCACAGTGGGCAGCATGACGCTCCTCCACCTCCGTACTCAGGGTGAGAGGAGGATTGGACAGCTTGTGCAGATTCTAACAAGGCATTTCCTTGACCCCAAATTAATTTAAGAAGGACTAAAAACACGGTCTTATAGCAGCTGAACTAGAGCTGGTCCAAGCCTGAGTTAGCCCCTTAAAGTAAGCTTTGATTGAGCCTAACATCTGGATCCTAAATGGTAGATGATCGCGAAGAAGGGCCTCAGAAAACCAACCAGCTCACTTCTGTTGTGGCTTTTTTTATTTGAATCCTTTTATTTTTGCAGATTTTTTTTTTTGCATTGCCACTTTTTTTGTGTCATTAACTTCCGTTGTGGTTTCCTTCTTTTTTTGCATTCTTTTTTATTTGCAGCAGTGGCGGTTCTCGGCCACCGTAGTCTCTGGACCCACAAATGCAGGTTAAAACTGAGCCCATGAAAGTGGAGGAAGAGCTTGTAATCATTTAATATAGACTGAGACAAAGCAGAGAACTGTTTTTGGCTTGATTATAGTATGTTTGAAAAGACAGAACCATGGTGGTTTAGAGATGCATCAGTGCCCATGGTAAGGGTAGGTTACACATCTATAAAGGCTCCATTAATGCAAAACTCAACCTTCATGTATTACATCAGCAGCTCTGAGGTCTTTGAACACCTTAGACCAGGTGTTCCTGATTACCAATCATTGATTTCACCTGTTGGGGTGAGTCGTCATGACAACAAACCACCATCACGCTGATATTTGTGTGATTGTTCAAACTGTAGATTATTATCCGGTGTCCTCTTGTTGTGTGCAGCGTCATCTCTCAGTGTTGCTGCTCAACCTGAAACAAACAGACTGTGTGGAAAAATTCTCACAAAGATCTCTCCGCTCTCTCTCTCTCTCTGACCACAGGGGGGCGCCCTCCGTGATCGCTGAGCCAGTGGAGAACAACTGAGAGGTCTGCTCAGCCTCCTGGTTCTGTGTGTGATGGGCTCTGGTGTTGGAGTGAACTTTGAAGGTTACGCGTTGGTTTTTATTGACTGTATTTATGAGTGACACAGAGGGGACTCTGCTGGTGGTCCTGCAGGGGTCTGACCATGCTTTAAACGGGCTGCAGATGGGGGGGATTGAGGGGGGATGGAGGGGAGGGGGGGTGTTTGTGATTGCACTGTACAGTAAATTGTGTTGTTTGTTATAATAAACCACAAAAAGCCAATACTGTAGTCATTTCACTGTCAACGCAAGAGCAGAAAAACATGTAGAAGTCAGCTGATCAATAACAGAGCCATGTAGAATCATTATTTTATAGATTTTAAGAATTCATTAAATACATATATATGAAATGTAAAGGTTAACTTCTTAAATATGAGGGAAACTCTTTGCTTTTGAACTGTTGCTTTGCCTACAGAAGAAAGATGAGTATTTCTCTGGGCTGTTTTTCTAAACTTTCTTACATTTTATAGGCTGATAATCTTAAAAAATAATGTACAGATCAGTCAGTTATGAAATTAAAATCGACAGCTGCAGCCCTGGTGGTGTGTGCATGTTGCAAGTTGTGTTTGTTCCAGCTGAGCTCTGTCACCACTGTTTCTGTTTTACTGTGTACAGTGTCTGCACACTGCGCTGCTGCTGCTGCTGTGCATGCTGCTGCTGTGCATGACAAATCCTGTGTGTGTGAGTGTGTGTGTGTGTGTGTGTGTGTGTGTATGTGTGTGTGTGTGTGAGGGAGGGAAGGAGAGGATGAACGCCAGCCCAGTCATTCCTCTTAAAAATGGCGTCTTGGTAACAAAATGAGAGGAATATGTTGAGAGTGGGGAGCAGCAGCAGCAGCAGCAGCAGCGGTGATCACTGAGGACGGCCGTGCGGGAGAACACGGAGCATCTGTTGTACAGCCCCGCAGCTTAACGCACGAGACAATAGACAGTGAAATATATGGGGAGCGGAGAGGAGGGAGGAGGTGCTCCTGGCTGCTGTGACCCCCTCCCCTCCTCCTCCTCCTCCTCCCCCTCCTCCTCCTCTCCTCCCTCCATTCCTCCCAGTCTACAGGCTCGTCAGGCGCAGAAATAAACAGGAGCGAGCGCAGAGAAGAGAAGACGTTCCTCCCTCCCCTCCCCCTCCTCGCTATCTGTCCATCTTCATCCAGCCCTTTCTTTCATGGAGAGGAATTATCCCGCTGCAGGGTTCGGAGACCTGGGGGCTGGGACGGGATGGACGTACGACAGATCGGCCAAAGCAAGGTAAGACTCGGTGTGCAGGAGCTCCCTAACAATGCCTCAGATCTGCCTCTGCATTCAGCCGGGGCTGCACGGGGGCTGCACGGACACCGGGCTCAGGTACAGCCAGCCGTATTGTCATCCAGGGGGAGGGGAGTGGAGGGGAGGGGGGCTGTCTCCAAAATGCACGGAATGCGATGGAAGGTTAAGAGTGATTGTGAGACAGAGCAAGAGGAGAGGAGGGGAGGAGGGGGGGATGGGTTAGTGAAAGCACAGTGTGTTTTATTAAAAAAAAAAGAAAATGTCAGATCACATGTATGATCTGGATCTGCATTGTCTCGCTGCAGCTTTGTCTGCTCCGGACTTCACACAGGATGACAGCAGCTCCTGATTGGTACTCTGCTAATTGGCTGGAGCCTCAAATCAAAGCCGAGTGATGCACACACACGCACATACACACGCACAAACACACACACACAGCTGTGGACCAACACTGCTATACACACATATAGAAATACATATACATAATATCAGGGAGATGTTTAAGATTACTCTGGATTTTCTAGGTTGATAATATGAATTCACTCTGCTCAGTTTATGTGTGTAAATCTGATGACATCCTGCCATATTATTGGTAAACACTACTTTACAATCATGTCACGTGACTGGCAGCTAATTTAAGTGTGTAACTTTACTTCCCCCCGCTGAGTTAACAGCAGTAATTACTCTTTCTTTTCTAGTCCAGGCAGGTTACGGTAGTATTTACCTGCGTGTCCGTGAACGCCGCAGCAGCCTCCATCAGAACCTCCGTTAGCATCCCTGTCAGACTAGCCTCAGCTAACGGGCTAATTATCGTCTCGCACCGTTCGCGCTGCCTCTGTGTTTAGTGTTAACGCGCTCATAACACCACTGTGCGTGAGTGTGAGTGTGTCCGAGCTGTCTCTGTGTCAAACACGACACAACCAACATGTCTGTGCTGTGTGCTGGAATGAAACGAGGCCTCCAGACGTTCACGCTAAAAGCTAACTGGCTAACCCGTTAGCTTTGCTGTACGTTAGCGGTCGCCTTGACAACCACATCAGTCTTCCGCCAGACTCCACAGACCTCCGTGTACCCAAACTCCTCCGACATAAGAAACACTAATCAGGATAATAAAGAGAAATAAAATCCACAAACATACGAGGATTATTTTATTTCTTCATGCTAACCGAGCTGTGCGGATTATTCGTGTCTTTACACCAGCAATTATCTTTTTTCCGCATCACGCCGTATGAATCACAAAATATAACAAAATACTATTGTGTCTCACCCAGATTAACGTTAAACCTTATCACATTTATAATTAGCAGACCGATCAGCACCATAAAATTAAGTACAAAAACGGGCCAAATCAGAACAAAAGCAAACGAATTCAATCCTGTTGGTTTGTGAAGATTATTTTGGTGATTAATGATAATACACAGCTGCAGTGATTATATTTGATTGTGATAATGAGAAAAATTCATACAAAAAATGCAGCTAAAATTACAGAAATACACTAAGAGCTTGAAAAAGAGAAATCACAATCACAAACAGATTACGATCAGGTTTTAACACTGTTTAAAATGTAAATAAAACAGAATTTGATGGTTTGCAAATCACTTCAAGTTAAATGGAAATGCTGCAAAGAAAACACATCAGAGCTGAAGGCCTTTCCAGCTAAGCCAGCAGGTCTTTCTTCTCTTTAGAGGGAGGACACTGTGTCCATGAATTCCAAAAAGATGTCAGATTTTGATTTACCAGATTACCACTTCACCTCAGTCCAGCATAAATAGTTTCAAGCCCAGAGAAAGACAAGTACAGTCCTACAATGACTTGGACGTGTTTTTAAACCCATGCAGTGACCTCCACTATAGACTCATGTCTGGATGTTTGAAGATCTCAGCCATCCAGTATCAGTTATCAGCCCCGTTCCTTCAGTAGCCTACAGAGATTTTTCCAGATTCTCTGAATTTTGTGATATAATAAAGTAGATGATCCATTCTTTGTGTTTTTTATGCAGAGAAACATTATCATATAATCACTATCTGCCCACACAGTCTCTCACAACATCGTCTCGTCTGTATTTCCGACAGTCTGGATGCTCTTTTAAAACCCAATCATGTTACTAACCTGTTGTATATTGACCTGTTTAGTGAGGAGATGATGGGTTTTTTTTGGGCACTATATATTTTCTTTTTATTAAACTTGCCTGTTTTTCATGTGCCTCTGACATCAAATTAAATTAATTTAAATCTAATAAGATTTTTCCATTTTAACATTTTTGATATGTTGTCTCTGTGCCTTTTTAATCAAATATAGTGTTTAAATGATTTACAAATCCATTTCTTAGTCAACGTAAACAAAATGTTCCAGTTATTCCTTTTGAAATTAAAAGTGAATATGACAGTTATCTGAAAAAATGAAAACAGGTTGCATAACATAAGGACTGCCTGTGATATTTTTCACATTGGTTGATTGAAACATCCAGCCCTAAGCTTTCCTGTTGAGCTTTAGGGGATCTTTTATGCTTCTTTTCAGTCAGTATTTATGAGTGGAGCTTACATGCAACTGTTGACCATACAAACAGTATATGGTATATCTATAATCTCCTGTTATCTGTTGGAGTAGGTGGATGTTGTGTGATGTTTCCTGTTGTCTCTGCCTCTATAAGAGAAGAGTTGAGCTGCAGGAGATGACACACTGAATGCTGCCTGCAGCAGGAAATGAATGGATGAGGCTGACAGAGCCGTAGTAGGACTGAAGATCAGAGGAAAGAGAGTGAGAGAAGCTGAACGACAAGAGAGTGACATGAATGAGAGAAGGAAAGTTAAACTGTATGTTAGGAACAAACATAACATAGATAAATGAAGAATATTGTTATTAGGTAACTGGTTATAATAACAAAGCTTTTGTAGGAACATGCAGAGGTAGGTGTATTGGTCAGGTGATCTCAGTAACTGATGTAAGACTTTACTGAAGCGTGTAACAGGTGATAACATCCCTGCAGGAGCCGTTAAATAGGAGAGTAAAGTTTTATTTGAGAGGTTTAATGTTACGGAATAAAACAAGCTATATCAAGTTATTTCCCATTAATGTTTGAAGACAGTCTTTACTGGTTCAGGACCAACATGAGGGACATTGATTTCTGGAAAGCAAGGTGAGGAAACCGTAGGAAAGCAGAAAAGTTTTGGAAAATATTAGCTACCAGTTATTTAGTACTGTCATAGTTCTTGTAGAAATATAAAAATGTAATAAATTCTGTTATTTTGAAAGAAACCTTCATGTACTCTGGGTTTTTGCAGCAGCAAATACTGAACATAAGAGAAATGCCTACCGGTTAGAGTAGCTGCAAGTCTAAAATTACATCTGAACACTGCTAGTTAATTTTAGTTTTTAATTACTGAAGAAAGAATGCTCTGAAATAGTAAGAAAAGTCAATTTAGCCGATGTAACCTAATATGAATCCTACAGAAATGGTTCTTATGAGTAGCAGTGGAGTGCTGCTGTAGCGACGTTCATCACCGACTTGCAAATGACTTGTTTTTTTCACATGAATTTGTAAAGCCCTAACCATAAATCAAATATATATTTGTGGTATGAAGGTACGCAGAGGGAGGAGATTGTCGTTTTTATGACTCTGTTTCAAGGATAAACTTAGAATAAATGTAACAGCCATAAAATTCATATTCATATCAATAGAAAGTAAATGTTGCATAGCTTTTTGCACTGCTATATCCCAACGCTGGTTCCAAGACCTGGTTTAAGTTGGTAGTGGAATATTTTTGCTTAAATAGCACTATAATATTTTAACAACAATGCACTCTCATACAAAAATCATTTAAAAAACAGCATACTACATGTATTTTAGAGTAAAAGAAAAATCTCCTTCAGGAAATCCAGAAAACATATTTTTATTTTACTTAAAGCTCTCATTTTAAACACATATGGAGGTATTTTATTGCATTTATGATATTAGATTAACAGCAGCCGATGTGAGTTATCTCGTACAATTATCTGCCACCAGAAACTAATAGAAAGTGCCAGCCAATCAGAGTCAGTTATTTTCAATCAGAATCTTTTTTTTAAGTGCTGAAGATGCTGTTTTCTTTATTTAATTTTTATAAAGCGTAGAAAAATGTTTGTTTTTGTAGTTTTCTTTGTGTCTTTCTTCTTGACAGCTCCATGGTGCTCCTGGTCAGAAACGCTGACTTGATGTATTGATGTTTTCTACAATTTGTTGTATTCGGTCCTTTTACAAGAGCGCTTCAATTCTTCAAAAACGTCCATCTGGCTTCTCATATTGTGAACTCCCTGTGATAATCACACTGTCAGATTTATTTTGATTGTCTGAACGAACAACAAGTTCTTGTTTGACATATTCACAGATCTCTGAGTGTGATCCTCAGACGGCAGACCGTGGAAATAATTTGTTGGGTGAAAATCGTAGGAGAATACCGTTTAAGTTTCTCACATATAGAATTTATCATCTAAAGACAAGCGATGAATGTGGTGTAAGGCTGAACACACACTCCCTGATGGAGAAGCTTCTACTCCTGTAAGTCTCAGCCTGCAGAGCGTCTACACCCAAGCTCCCTCAGACTGTCACAAATCTGAACAATTAAACCAAATTATTTCAAAGGAAATATCTGCAAAATGCATAAACCATCAAACAGTCTTACTACAACGTTTATGCCTCAATATTTCTGCAGTAATGTAGTTTCAGACAAGCAACCAGGAGGAAATCTTTACAGCTGCTGCATTGGGTCTTATTAACAACAACAATAATGATGAGATAAATAAAATAAAATCATAAAAACAAAATTAATAGGCAGGCTGTTATAGTGTTATATAAAAGATATATTTGAAGGTGTATGTCTTGGAGGGGGGTAACCAAGGTTTTTTTAAGCAGTCAGTGGATTCAGCTAATCTAATTGCAGGGAGAGTGAATTCCAGAGTCCAGGGAACCGCAAATATGCCGTCCTATTTATTCTGAAAGGTTGGTCTAACCAGGAGGTGAAGGTCACATGACCAACAAGGTCATGCTGTGGTTAAAAGCTCCGAAATACAAGCTGTGGCTAAAACATATAATGCTTTGAAAGTAATTAAAAGTTTTTGTAATCATCTCTAAATTCAATTGGCAGCCGGTGTAGTGAAGCTACAATTGGTGTAATGTTGGATTTGCATTGGTTGGAGTTAATAGGATTGCTGCTACATTTTGCACAAGTTGAAGATATGTGTGAGCAGAAAAAAAAGTGAACAGTAAATTATATTCGCTGCACAGAGGCTGTGTAATTGAATTATTTCACAGTCTAATCTTATTTTGCATTTTCTATTTATAAATTGCTAAAGTTACAGAGGATGTCAGTGAACAGAGATGCTTACAACTGGATTTCAATTCTATAGAAGTACGAAGCTATGAGTCCATCAAAGTTTTAAATATTAAAATGGAGATGATTTGGGAGCTGTGGTTGTAGTTTGAATACTGTGAAGAGCGTTGTCATCAGGGTGAGGGCCTCTGCAGAAGTCTTAACGTACCTCTCTGTGTTCCTCAGCCTCATGTATGGAAGCACCAGGTCGTCCCACCCAGACTCAGAGCTGCTCCACCGGCAGGCGTATGGCACCCCACATCCCCTCCAGGGCTATGCAACCAATCACCATCCAGGAAGCAGTAGACAGGGCGGAGCCTGGGGCACACCTGGGCGCACGCTGGGTAAGATTCACTCGATGAGAGCTTTGATTTGAGATGATTATGTATATTGAAAATCCAGGCGTGAGATTATTGTAAAACAGCACAATTTTGACTCTTCATCACCTGCAGATAAAATTATGATCATAGTACTAATATTATTGAAATCTGCGCAGTCATGATGATCCAAAAGATTTCAATATTACTGTCTGGATGTCCTAAAGAGGCAGAATGAAAGAGCATGGTGACATAAATTTAAGGCTGAAGTATGTATTAGATGAAGTCTGTGTTTTGTCGCCAGGCCTGTCGGGGCTGTTTGATGCCAGCCTCCACCATGCCAGCCCCTCGGGTCCTGACCCCTCCGTCATGAATCTGATTTCAGCCCTGGAGTCCCGAGGTCCACAGCCCCCACCCTCTGCTTCTTCCCTTCTCTCGCAGTTTCGCACTCCCTCTTGGCAGACTGGTAAGTGTCAGCCTGTTAGCGCAATGCTACTGCTAAAACAGAAACAAAACAAGCCCCATTAGCATGATTTTATACTTTTAGTTTTTAAATGGCTGACAATTTGGATTGATTTCATTTGAAAAATATCCAGAAACTTATTTTGTTAGTCTAACACTATGAAAAATGGTAAAATGTTAAATTTTTCCTTGACTTACACTGACCAACACTGTCTGTGTAATGTTGTGTCCCATAGCAATGCACACTCCGGGCCCGGCGGAGCTCTTTATATCAGGAGCACTTCCGGGTTCCAGCTCCTTCCCCTCCTCCTCAGCCCTTTCTGCATACCAGCATCCTGGTTCCTTCTCTGGACGGTCTTTCACCCCTTCACTATCCCTGCAGGACACGCCCACATTTAGCCCCACCTCCAATGGTTTACTTTCCCCCCATGACCCTCTGCTGCACATCAAAACACCCTCTCAGCCCAGCTTGGGCTTTGACCGTTTGCTGTCCGCTCAGAGCTCCGCTTACCGAGGCTCTCAGGAGCCCACTGCCCCGACCCAAGCTCCTCCCACCTCCACTAGTTGCCATCTGCCCCCTCCTCAGTTCAATCTGCTGTCATCCCAGCTTCACAACCAGTCCCAGCTCTATAATGCCTCAATGTTTTCCTCCACACCAGCCTTGACACCCACAGCTCCACCTTCAAGCCAGCCTCCCCCAGAGAGGGCAGTTTCCCGGCAGGACAGCGTGATAAAGCATTACCAGCGAACATCCCCAGCCCAGTCCACAACACTTCCCCTACAGCAATATGTCAGCTGTGGTGGGCCAACGGGCTACCAGCAGATAGCAAGCCACCACCGGCATCCTGGATTGTCCTGCAGTCCCCTCGGGGAGCAAAGCCCATCCTCTGACCCTAAGCCCTCACCACGGATGGAGCCCAAAGCATATCGACCTATTATCCAAACTCCCTACACATCCTCATCCTCCAGCTCCACAGCCTCCTCTTCAGCTGGTACGAAAGGATCCAAGTGTTCCAGCTCCAGTAGTGGCTACTCCTCTTCTGGGTCAGCGTCATCCTCTTCCCGAACCCCTCACACTCCACCATCAGCCTCCTCAGCATCCTCTTCATCCTCCTCTAGCTCCAAGACAAGCTCTGGCTCAATGTCTGCTCCCTCTCGCCAACAGCCTCCACCTCAGCCAGCACCGACTCGTGCCCCTCTACAAGTGGTGTCATCCAATCTTGCTCAACAGCCAGCCCCCGAACAATGCCTCTCTTCTTACGGCTCTCCGTCAGTGGCCAAATCTAACCTACCAGACCACACCTCTCCACAGCAACACACCCAGTCCTGCTCGCCAAACCAGCCTCCACCTGCACACATGGCGCAGTCATATGGAGGTTTCAGCTCACCTCATGCCCAGGACTTGAGCAGTGGAGCAGGGGCCAATACAGGGAAGAGCTTCTCTGGTATTGGCTCAGGGGGGCGCTCATTTTCAGCAGAGATAGTCTTTGGGGACTCAAGCTATAGTTCAAGAAGAGCTGGTAGTCCCCCCTTAGGTTACGGAAATGCAGGAGGATCAACCGTAAGCGGACCCATTTCAGGTCTTGGAAGTGGAGTTGGATCATCAGGACTGGGGAGTGGGGCTTCAAGTAGTGGTACTGGAGGCAGCAGCTCTTATCACCTGCCTGAGTCAAGTCCCTCACCCTCTATTGGTTCCAATATCAGTCGCCCTGGATTGCATTCCCCTGCTTCTGCTCGCCCTGCACAGTCCCCTGGGGGCTCAGGGGCCAACAAATACTTTCCCTCCATTCTCTCCCCTGCTTTCATGTCCTCACCTCAAGGATTCCCTGATACAAGGCAAACACAGAGCCAGTCCTACCACTCAACACCACCCAAGTCTAAAACAGAGGCCAACATGCTTGGAGTTGAACGACCCCAGGATGCAGAAGAAGATGAGGATGATTTCCTTATCAATCACTTACTACACACCCAGAGCACAGCTTCCCATTCAACACAGCATCACCAGCCTCCTCAGCAGCTACCCCAACCCCTTTCACAGACTAGGGATGGAGAAGGAAAGGGTTTGGCCTACGATATGAACAAGATCTCAGAGGAACGCTACCACCTTCATAGTGTTATTCGCACCAATAATGCCAACAGTAGTTCAGGTCCTGCAATTGGTGATTCAACAAGTGGCTTGAACAGTCATTTGGAAATATCAAAGAAAAATCAGCAGAAGTCAGAGTTAACCATATCAAAGTCTACGGCTGGAGGGCTTGGAGGAGTCACCGACTCTTTCTCTCATTCCCATCAACAACAGCATGACTCCCTGGGCTCTGTGGTCCACTATGAAAGAGGGGACCCCTACACGCAACTCCCGCACTCCCAACATTCCCATCACAGCTCACATCTGTCCTCACACTCTCAGCACTCCCAAATCTCCCGGCACTCTCAGTCTGCTCAACACACGCAGCTCCCTCAACATTCCCAACACAGCCTCCCCCATTCCCACTCACATAGCCACCCCCATATAGACCTGAAGAAGCCCTCAGATGCAAATGACAACACCTACTTGTGTAACACACCTGATGTGCAACAGGCTTCTCAAAGCCGGGTCCCTTTGTCCCTGATGGATTCACCACCAGATCCTACCCAGCAAGCTCACATGCTGCATTCTGTCCTTTCCCATACCACCCGCCCCAAAATGGACCCTCAGCTACCCCATCCACAACAGCAGCAACAGCAGCAACAACAGCAGCTCTCTTTGAGTCAGCAGGCCATGATGGGTTCAGCAGGAGGAGCAGGGCCTGGTGGAGTGGATTCCAACCCACAGAGCCAGTCCTCACAGTTGCAACTCCAGCTCCACTCCCAGGGCTTAGATACACACTACAGCCTTGGAGCCCAGCAAAGGGACCAAACCCGTCCAAGTCAAAACTCGGTGTCCCCGTTAGACTTGCTTGAGCAATCTATTAACCGGGCAAACAGCAGAGACAGTGGAGGAACTCTCGACAGAATAGGAGTTGGGGTGAATGTAACTGGAGGGGAAACCGGTGGAGGAGACAGACAAAGACAGCAGCACAGACTTACACCTCACCACCAACAAACAGCCTCGGACCTCCATGACTTCCTCTCTGAACCAGATCTGGGCTTATCCACTCCCTCACACATGCAGCACTTAAGCCAACCCCAGGCTCATGCCCACCCTCATGCCCACCACCAACAGCAAGCACACCCTCACCATCAGATGTCACACTCTCAATTAGCCCACCAACACTCCCACCAGATGGCAGCAGATATGGGAACACCCCAACAACAGCAGCAGCCCCAACAGAGAGAGCCTGAAACTCAGCTGTCGCACTCCCAGCTAGACCAGCTCAAGCAGCCCCAGTTTGACACCATGAGTCCAGTGGGTAAACTGGGGCAGAATCAAGCTCAGCAACAGCAGCAACAACAGCAACAGCAACAACAGCAAAGGTTTGCCCCTCTTTCATCAATCTGCTTTCCAGAGTCTCTCTTACATGACGAAGACCGCTCTTTCTTTCCCGAGATGGATGACATGTTTTGTTCAGCTGATTACAAGTCAAGCTGTGCTGGGGACTCTGGGGCAGGACAAGGTGCTCAGGAAGGTCTTGCCCAAGGTCATGGACCGGGGCAAGAGGGCCTGGAGGTCTTAAAAAGAGGAGGTGCTGGAGAAAGCTATGATATGGTAGGACATCACAGTGATCAAGGCTATGGACAGTACTGCCATGGCCTTACAGGAACAGGAAATGGAAATATGCACTTAGATCTGGACTCTATGAAGACCCATGAGCTTCCATCTACTGTGAATACAGACCAGCTAGGTCTCATCCAATCCCAAACTCCCAGTATGGGTATGACCTCAGCAGTTCAAGGGGATGGTTCAGTCAACAAGATGATGGGAGCTGTGGGAGTAGGTGGAGGTTCAAGCACCCCAGGACTGACGTCACCAATATTTTGTTCCTCTCGACCCAAGAAGCTGCTGAAGACGAGCTCATTTCACCTGCTCAAACAGCGTCGAGAGCCGCAGCCACAGACAAAGAAGAACTATGCCCAGGAGTACGAATTTGAGGACGATGAGGATAAAGCTGATGTTCCAGCTGACATTCGTCTCAATAGTCGCCGCCTTCCTGATCTGCTCCCAGACTTGGTGTCTAGTTGTAGGAAGGGTGGTGGGGCAATGGGAGTAAGTGGGCTCAGCCCACTAATGGGTGACATGGACTTCTGCCAGCCTGGATACTCTTCCTTTGGACATCCACCACAACATCCTCCCATTGATGGCCCAAAGAAAAGAGGCAGAAAACCAACCAAACCAAAACGTGAAGGCCCTCCTCGACCACGAGGTAGACCACGAATACGTCCCCTCCCAGAGCCGCCTTACTGCAGGGGGCTGATGGGATCAGTGCCTGGTGAAAGTAGAAGGGGTCGTGGGCGGGGCCGCGGGCGAGGCAGGAGGGATGAAGGACTTGTGGAAATGCATCAAGATATAAATAAAGCACAAAGCCTTCCATACCATCATCATCAACAGAATCAACAGCTGAGCCAACAGCAGCATCTCCAACAGCATCCACACCAACAACACAGACTGCAGGCTGACCACCACCAAGCAGCCCCACAGCAGCACCACCTGCACCATCAACAGCAGCATGTTTCGTGTGCTCAGCACCAACCGCTTCATCAACAGCAGCAACATCAACCACACCATCTTCAACAACAAGAGCAACAGCAGCCATCCCAGCAGCTGCAACAAGACCCAATCCGTCCGATCAAGGTAATGGTGGACGAAAGTTCCAGAATCTCTTACTAAGAATTATAGAGTCATAGTGAAAAGGTCGAAATAATAATGAGAAATGAGCGTGTTTAGTTTACTAAATGGTTAAACATCACAACCCTCATTAGCACTGGTCCTTGTGTTGTACTAAGGTGCTAGCCTGCTCCACCACCCAGATGTAAACAGGCACAGATGACGGATGACATCTTGTAGTACAGAATGATTCATTGGTATTTTGAAATATTGACTTTCGCCTGGACGAAATATTGATTTTGTTTGTTGGCTGATACTGATCCAGGATGAAGTTACACCTGTTCTAGGTTTGGGCATACCGGGACCTCTTATTGGCTGCCAGGATCCTTTCCTATTCTCTCCATATTACATTTTCTCTGAGGGATTTATATAAAGCACCTAAAATATTTTACTTATGGCATATTACATGATAGTTAAATCCTTTTGAGTTACAAGAGTAACAACTTTTATACACCCTTAAAGAAAATTGGATTAGAGCAGGGTGATGCAGAGGTTCTTTGTTTTTGTGCCACACATCAGTAGATTGTGCAGTTAGAGTACTACATGGTGTGAAAATTAACGTAATCTTCTAGTTCTTCTTTTAAATAATGATTAACTAATACTGGCTGCAGGATACACATGCCACCAAGACAGAGTTGTGTTTCAAACCTGTGCAGAAATAGGAAATATGTTATTCTGGATTGCCTCCAAAAATTTAAGTTAAGACTTACTCCACAGACTCTACGAACAGTATCTACAGTCAGTAGTTTTGTGGTATTGCTGTTGGTCTTGTCTTTTATTAATTTAATGTTGCACACAGCAACATAGACCCAAATGTGTCATATTTCTATACAGTATATGTGTGTATGTGTAAGGACTCCTGCTGCTAATGCTTAGGAGTCTGCCCACGCTGCGTCTCGATGTTTGTGGCCACAGTGTGAGATACATTTCTCTCTGCCAGCTCTGGCGTGACCACAAATTAGATCAGTCTCAGAGCAAAACTGAACCAAATATTCATGCTTAGCATTGTGGACCGCTGTAATAAATCTCTGCAAAACTACCCCTGAGCCTGAGGGGGTTTAATACAAAGAGCATCAGTGACTTTGAGAGTCAGTAACTTGTGCATTTTTGTTTTTTTTATGCTCAATGTCTTAATGCATCCACTGTCTCTGTCCTCTCTCAGATCAAACTGCCCTCCATACTTCCATCAGAGTCCTTATTAAGGACGGACTCACTGTCCAGCACAGATCCAGTTCTGTCTGATGGATCAGTGGGATCCGCACCAACTCTGGGTCTCAGTCCTGGGCCCAGCACAGCCATGGACATAAGCAGAACTGATCTGAATCAAACTCAAGACAAGATGATGAAGCTTCAGCAGAAAGCTGGAGAGGTAAGACACAAGAGTTGGTATTTATGAAGCGATTTCTGTTCAGCTCTGTCTGCTCATTGGCTGTACCGACAAAGACCCTTTAAGAGGTTTCTTCCTGACAATTCCTGAGTTTGTTAAACCGATTTCCACCGAGGATTTATTTGACATTACTTCAAAGGTTTGAAAGTTTGAAAGGTTGGCGAGCACCTTCTTTGGATTCTTGCAGATTTACCCTGAAGACTTGAATGGACTGGCACTGTGGGATGTGCGACCAAAGCTGAGAGTTTTCTCATCTTCACAGTCACATTATACACAACAGCTTGAGGGGGAGTTGCTTTTTTACAGGGAGGGAGGGCAAAATGACAAATATCAGAGAGCAGAGATCCTTGGTCAAAGTCAAGTTATCTGTAGAGTTGAGTTATTAATCCCAAATGCAATAAGACCTAAGCCTTTGTAAATGATAACCACCTTAGAGAGGCATGGATCATTTTGGCATATAAACAACATACTGTAAAGCAAATTTTCAGGTCTTCATTTGGAGAAGAAAGAAACAGTCGTTCACTTTTAGCCTGCTCTGTTTGATGAGCTTAAATGTAAACCTTTCAGAATGAATGGATGTACTGTGAAAAATGTCCCTTTACCCAGACTTTACATCAAAACCCTGACAAACTGCACCAGCCAACAGTACACTATCTGCCTTTTGTAATTGTTTGCATCAGGGTAGTAGAGTATTATGGCATCACAACAGTTTCCATGCACTAGAGCTGCCCCAGCTAGTGTTGAGTGACTGCACTGCAACATACAAACAACATATGAATGGCATTTTAGTGCTACGATTAAGATTATAATAATAGTTAATGTAACAGGCAATAAATTCTGTGCCGACTTAGGAATATAGGGACATCCAGTACACATCCTTAAGTAAAATATACTGCTTTGTTTAGAAGGTTCCTAAATTTAAGATAACAAGTGATCAGTGATTTACAACAACAAGTGATTTAGAGTAGTTGTTTAATAAAGGACCTTAAAACTTAAAATAAAGGGGCTGCCACCTGGTGGCAAATTAATGCTACAACAAAATACAGTTTGGCTGAGATATTTATGGCTCACACAGGCAGCTCTAATCACATTTTGGATCAATTGTATAGAGGAGACAGAAAGGGCGATGCTGCTATATAACTGATACATTTCAGCACTTCTCATTTTCCCCTGGAATTTCCCATCAGTCTTATTGTTTGTGTTGACCACACCCTCTGCTCCAATTTAAAAATAAAAAAATGTAGTTTTCTCATATAATACAAGAATACACATATACAGGAATGATTAACCTTTGTGGTTTAATGAAAATGTGGATTCTAAATAGTAATGAACAATCAGAAATACAGTGCACGATAGCAACTGGAGACACAAACGACCTCTGTGTTTCATATCTCACTGTGAAGCTTCTCAAATCATCCTCAGCCAGGTGTTCTCTCTTTATGCCGCACATTGTCTTCTTCATTAAGCTGGGACTGATGTTAAAGTGCTGATTCAGCTGTTAGGATGTTGGATGGTGTTCACATCTGTACGACTCAGCCTTTTGTATAACTGCAATTTAGAACAATGCAGCAGGGCAGTGACCCTTGGAGCAGGGAAAGGATTTGTTGGTCGAGTGTGGCTGTGGATGTGTGGAGAACCAGACATGTCAGACTAGACCGAGCTCTCCCTGAGAATCTGCTGTGGTCTGTGGGTGGAAAGGATCTGCTACTTCACACGAGATGATCATCTCCCAGTTTATGTTACCTTAGCTGTACTTTTTGTTTCTTAAAATGTAAGAAGAGCTCTGATACTGTCCTACTGAGCCAAGGGGAGGTTGGCGATTGCTCCTCAAAATTTTCATTTTGAAAATTTAATAAGAAAGGACACAAAAAAGGCGTGAATACCAACCTCAATGCTACTAAAATGTGCATTTTTTGGCTCCTGCCTCATGTTGAAATGGTTTTATATGCATATGCTTTCTCTAATATACTGTATACAATTCAGGCGGGTACATATGTTCCTGATTTTATCTCCAAGGCGACCGGCCTCAGTGAACATTTTGAAGGAGAAAACACGATAATTGATGTAAATCTGAAACAAACTTTATGCCTCACTGTCTCTCTATAAAGTTTGATTTTACCGAATATTTTTTTCTCTGATGTTCGCACAGATGACGTGGAAAAAAGAAATAGACGACCCTCTGAATCCTGAAGACTGGGCTGCTGTGCAGAAACTCTCCAGTTCGGTAAGTTGGTACAAAAAACCAGCAAAGCCAGGAGCTTCATATATAATTCATTCCTCATCCATTCAAACTGCAGCCTGTGGTGGAGAGAGCAACACATCCTCCACCTTCTTCACACCTCAGCTGCCTGTATACACTCCTGCCAATATACCTGCGTGAAAGGTGGTGTTTTACCTGTTGTCTGTTCAGATTTAATGATAAATGTAAAGTGACTGATCCGTCTGACGTCAAACAGAAACAAAAATTGCACATTTCACTGGTGTTTTTGTGATTTGAGGTTTGGAGAAAGGAGGTTATAGTTGACTGACAGCCAGCTCTTTCTGACTGACAAAAGAGAGAGGAGAGAGATGGCTGTTACCAGGGCAGCTGTTGCCACGGTTACTACATTTTTTCAGAGCAGGACCAGTGCTGCCACCTGCCGCCAGATTTTGAGTATTACACTAAGAATGCAGCATCCAGGATCTGTTTTTTAATCGATTCACTGCCTGAGTTCAGTTTATAGATAGATTTAAATTAGTGTAAAGAGTTTTAATATTTAAGAGGCTTATGGATTTGATAGACACATCAATTTTCTCCTTTTAAATGAGCAAATAAAAATGATAATGCTTTAACTGATTTTGTCTGAAATTGACTGCTCCAATATCGGACTTAATCATCTTTTACAGCATTTTTTCTATTAATGCCTTTTTTCTCCTAATCACAATTTTGCAATACTTGTTTATTTCACCTTACTCTAATATGCTGAAGGCACCCTTATTCAATAGTCCATCTAAAATAATATTAATCTAGTAGAGTAACTCTAAATGAATTATTATGAATTATTAAAAATGTAAAAATGACTCCTAAGAACTCTCCACAATTATTTCACTGCACTTCAGTAATACGCTCCTGCTCTCTTCCAGGCTGATGATAAATCCTTTGACTTCAAACCCGGCTTCATGGCGTCTTTTCTGGACTTCCTGAAAACCGGGAAGAAACAGTCTGGACTTGACCTTGGACCTGATGGAGGTCCTGAGGAGGAGGACCTGAACCCCTGCTCCTCTTTGAAGAGCTCCTCCCTCAGACCCTTACCCCCGCCTCCTCCTGCCCTCTCACCTTCTCCTCCTCAGCAGCCTCCATCATACAGCGAGGGGGCGCAGGGCGAAGGGTCGGACCTGAACCTCAGTGGCTGCCCAAGTCCCTGCAAGCCTCTGGATGAGGAGCTGAAGAGGAACCTGGAGACGCTGCCGTCCTTCTCCTCTGATGAGGAGGACTCAGTCAGTAAGAACCAAGACCTTCAGAAGAGCATCTCCTCCGCCATCTCTGCTCTCTACGACACGCCACACTCACTCGCTGCTGCCATGGCATCTGCCATGGCTAAAGCTCCGCCAACACCATCCCCACCCACCCCACAGGAGCAACCCCTCAACACCCCTCTCCCTGCCCTGCCCCCTCTCATCCCCAGCATGGAGGGTGATGGTGAGGAGAAAGAGGAGGCCCTGACATACTCTCAGGAGCATCCCCAGGACAAGGAGGAGCAAAAGGACTCCCCCCTGCAGCTGGAGAGAGAAGAAGAGGAGGGTAGGGTTGTACAGAGAGAAGAGGAAGAAGAAGAAGAAGAAGCAGAGGTGGAAGAGGAGGAGGAAGGAGTAAAGATAGCTAATGATGAGGAAAGCCTGAGGGATGAACGGACTCTGCAGGAGGGATCTCCAGAGGAACAGGAGCTTGAAGGAGAGGAAGAGGAGGAGGAAGAGGAGGAGGAGAGGTCCTCTGAACCACAGATTGAGGAGGTTCCCAGGGTTCAAGGTAAATGCATGTTTGTTTTTGCCAGCCTGTCATTATTGGTCATGTTCATGAAGGGGGGTATTTACAGATTCTGATGTCTGTGTAAGGTATGAAAAAAAAACAGGTTACAGACCAGATGTTTGAGGAAAGGGGAGAGTGGGGTAAGATGAGACATTTTTCATATTTCGGATAACTACATCAAGGCAATCACAGTTTTGTCTCTAACGAGTGTATCTGCAGATATTTCATGATGTTGTTCATCCCTGCAAACCAACAGAATGAGTGTAAACATAACTGTTTTGATAATAATGGGGGTAAGTCGACCTCATGTTGTAGCTGATAGACACCACAATTGATGTGTAAAACAAATTTAAAATAATCTTTTTTGGTCTGAACACAATTCTAATAAAACTAAATTCACTTTCAAAAGTGAAAAAATGTCTAACCCCTTCACCCATGTGCTTCTAACCTTCACAGACTCCATGAATTGATGCCCATCTCCTAAATATTTGGTCACATTATCAATTTCTTTTACCGTTTCCAAGCAACAGGGGGTGGCTCAACTTACCCCACTCTCCCCTATATATTAGGAGGTATCTTTTTAAACGGATAAGACAGGATCCTGAACTTCCTCTGATGCCAAAGTAACAGTACCATGGTCACGGATTTAAGCCTAATTGCACCACAAACGAACATCAACTAGTAAACATCTGAACTAACGGTCAGGCTAAAACATTAGCATGCTCGTATAAATACTCTTTTAACAGAACAATTGACGTTAGACGAGAAGAACGGGCCTGCTTATTCATATTAGAGGCGATTATTATGACACTAATGTTTATATTTTTTCCAATAACTATCGATACCTTCAGATTTCCCTCAAAGCTCGGAGAAAATTCCTGAAAGTTTATGAATTAATCGGTTTTAGCATTTCCGGTTAAGTTTTTTAAAAATGGCGGAGACCGTAGAATCCAGTTTCACAGATTCCAAGGCGGTATTGTGAAATTAGAGGTTCTGTAGCACTTCAAGGAGCTAAGCTAGCAAATGTCAGTTTAGCACACCTACGGGCCTACAGCAGAGTTTGATAAACGTTAGCAACAAAACGAGCCGCAGCAAGAGTTAATCTCAGTAATTGACGAAAAAAGCCTCCCCCATAAGACATTAACTTCCACTCATTCATAATTACACAGTCACTTTAGGAGCAAAAGCGGCAAATGAATTGAGGAAATAGCCTTTTAGCTAGTTATCAGCTTGTTAGCTAAGCAAACACACCGTCTAACAGTGTCTCCAGGTAGATTCTGGCTCTACTCATATCATTACAATAACTTTAGCTGTAACTCCTTACGTTTAGCAGCGATAAAGGTCAACAGGTGTACACTCTTTATTTCTTTTGGTCTGTTTAGGAAAACTGGTTAAGATAATTATGTGTCTTGAGTAAGTCTTTGGTGGATCTTAAGGGATCACAGCTTATTTGATGGAGGAGGAGTGGAGATGTTATTTCAGTTTTTTTTCCCCCTTTATTCATGGTTTTTTCCTTCTCTCTTTGTCTTTCAGAGTCTCCATCAGAACCTGCCCCAGTCCCGGCACCTCCATCCCCATCTCCGTCCATCTCCCCCTCACCTCCCACCTACTCCTCACCCTCACCCCTCCCTCCCATGTGTCACTCTGTACCCTCCCCTCTGCCGATCCAGCAGGAAGAGGAGGAGGTGAACCAAACACACCCGCCCTCCGAGCAGCAGAGGCTGCAGCAGTCCTCCTACCAACCAGCTCCAACTGCAGGCACCTCCCCTCCACCTTCCACCTCCCCTCCAGCCACTCTATCCTCACCCCTCTCCAACCTCCCCTTGGCTCAGTCTGTCCCCCCTCCATCTACCACACCTCCCCCTTCATCCTCTGATCAGGATCAGGAGCCTGAAGCTGGACAGCTTTCCCCCTCCTCACCCTCCGCCTCCTCTTCACCTTCTTCATCATCCTCACCACCACCCTCACCCCCTACCCCAGAGGAGGCCCCTGCATCCCAGCGCCTCACCTCCTTACACCTGGCAAAGAAGCAGGCGGATGCTGCCATCGCTGGGGAGAGCGAGGAGGAGGATAGCGAGAGCGGAGGTGAAGGGATCTTCCGTGAACGTGACGAGTTCGTGGTTCGAACGGAGGACATTGGGACTCTAAAGGTAAGTACGTCAACACAGGTATGTGAGGTGAATAAAAATATTCCCCTTTGTGACTTACACTGTTTTTGTGTGCCAACAGATGGCCTTGCAGACAGGCCGGGAGCCCCCACCCATCTGGAGGGTGCAGAAGGCCTTACTCCAGAAGTTCAGCCCGGAGATTAAAGATGGTCAGAGGCAGTTCTGTGCGACCAGTAATGTGAGTGTAACAGCAGACACACCTTCAGCCGAGGAATCGACCTTAACCCTGCTGTAGATTTTTATGTGTCCTTATATTTAAACTTTACCTATATTTTTATGTCCTTCTCCATGTCTCCCCTCAGTATCTGGGCTACTTTGGTGATGCAAAGATGCGTTACCAGCGCCTGTATGTGAAGTTCTTGGAGAACGTCAACAAGAAGGATTATGTGAGGGTGTGTTCCCGAAAGCCCTGGCACAGAGCCGGTCTCACCCTGAGGTAAGGTTGATTTATTTCTGTTTTGGAGCAGCGGTGTGTGTGCGCATGGCAAGCCAAAACACACGCAGTAAAATCAGCCAAATCATTTTCAAACAACTTCCTGTCCATGCGCACACGTTTAATTCACTCTTTCTCTTTGTTTGGTAATTTCCTGATGAACAGGCGACAGTCTCTGCCCAAACAGCTGCCCACCATCCACAGCCAGACCCCTCCTCGACTGGAGAGAGACGACAGAGACAAGGAGAGGCAGAAAGAGAGGGAGCTGAAGGAGCAGAGAGACAGAGAGAAGGAACAAAGAGAGAGGGAGCACCGGGAGAAAGTGGAGAAAGAGAATAAGGAGAAAGAAAGGAGGGAAAAAGAGGAGAAGGAGCAAAGAGAGAGGAAGGAGAAAGAGGAGAGGGAGCAGAGAGAGAAGGAGAGAAAAGAGAAAGAGGAGAGGGAGAGGTGGGAGAAAGAGGAACGGGAGCAGAGAGAGAGGGAGAAGGAGAGGAAGGAGAAAGAGGAGAGGGAGCAGAGAGAAAGGGAGCGGAGGGACAAAGAGGAGAGGGAGAGAAGAGAGAGGGAGCGGAGGGAGAAAGAGGAGAGGGAAAGGAGAGAGAAGGATAAGAGGGAGAAAGAGGAGAGGGAGCAAAAAGAGAAGGAAAAAGCGGAGAGGGAGCGGAGGGAGAAAGAGGAGAGGGAGCAAAAAGAGAGGGAGAGGAGAGAGAGGGAGAAAGAGGAGAGAGAAAAGAGGGAGAGGAGGGAGAAAGAGGACAGAGAACGAAAGGAGAGAGAGTACAGAGAAAGGGAGAAGGAACTGGAGAGAGAGAAGGAGAGGGAGAGGAGAGAAAAAGAGCAGAGGGAAAGGGAGAGACGGGAGTACGAGAGGGAGGTACGAGAGAGGGAGCAAAAAGAGAGGGATAGAAGGAGCAGGGAGCAGAAAGAGAAACAGGAGAGAGACCGTAAAGAAAGGGAGAGACAGGAGAGAGAACAAAAGCAGAGAGAACGACAAGAGAGGGAGCAGAAACAGAGGGAGAGGGAGCGCAAAGAGAGGGAGCAGAGAGACAGGGAGAGGCAGGAGAGGGAGCAGAAAGAAAAAGAGAGAAAGGAGAGGGAGCAAACGGAGAGAGAGAGGCAGGAGAGAGAGCAACGGGAGAGGGAGAGGAGAGAGAAGGAAAGGGAAAAGAGAGAGAGGGAGCGGAGAGATAAGGAGAAACAGGAGAGGGAGTGGAGGGAGAAGGAGTGGGAGCAGAGAGACAGAGAGCGAAAGGAGCGGGAAAGAGAGAGGGAGAGGAGGGAGAGAGAGAGGAGAGATGGAGGAGTGGAGCTATCAAGGTTGAAGGAGGAGAAAAGAGGAGAAGATAAGAGGATGGAGCGCCAGTCTCAGGCTAAGACGTCAAAGGACAAGGCGGAGCCTCCTCCAAAGAAGAGGAAAAAGTGGCTGAAGGAGGTGCCATCCTCCTCCTCAGAGTCAGACTCCTCCCCTCCGAGTGAGGACGAAGGTCAGCTCCTCTTCCTCTGTGTGTGTGTGTGTTCATATATGATTGAATGTGCGTGTGCTGGTGTGTTCAGGTGTCGAGTTTTAGCTCCTCTGTGTACTGCAGGTCCTCCGAGGGGGGGAATTAACAGCCGAGCCATGCGTGAGATGTTCAGGAGCTACGTGGAGATGTTGGTCAGCACGGCGCTCGACCCTGACATGATCCAGGCGCTGCAGGACACTGACGGTGAGCATCGTTTCCCTTCAGATTATCACACTGGCTGGTTTAATTCAGCATCAGAGAACAGGTGGAAAAATGCCAAAAACTGCAGCTCCTTTAGCGTCCTCTAGAGGCTGGTTTCAAATGTGAGTCAGTATGCATGAGCTGGAGATGTTCTTGCTTTCACATATGTAACATGAGAGTAATTGTGAATGTACAAGACTACCTCATTGGTGCACACTCCACTAAAACTGTGTAACCAACCAAAAACCAAAAAGTGACTAAAATGTGGTGATTCAAAAGTAAGATAAAAATATATTTTTCTTTTTTGTCCACCTCCTCAGATGAGCTGTACCTCCCACCCATGAGGAAGATTGACAGCCTGCTCAGCGAGCAGAAGAAGAGGCTGCTGAGGAGGGTCAACATGAGCGCTCAGCACCAGGTGAACCTGTTCATCCTTCTGCTTAAACACACTTTAAATTACAGTCTGTATGAAGGTGATTGTTTCTAATACATACTGCGGTAGAAAAGTAAAACAGAACTTCTTCCTCATCTCTCCAGGAGTCTCTTCATATCTTCCCCAAAATGACTGCAGACCCTCTGGAATCTGGAGGGGTCAAAGTTCACCTGGGTGGGGAGTTTTACAACCGTAAAACCCTCAACAGGGTCAAGAAGAGCATTCCCAAACAACAGGTAGGAAAGAGTAAAGTGGTCTCTACAGATAATTCGTTTTTCAGATGAATTATCTTTGAATATAAATCAGGATACTCAGATATTTGATCTGTCACCTGCTCTACAATGAAAAAAGTTTGTAGTTATCTTTGCATGTACCTGACTCTGTTTGAGGAGGAATACAAATTTAGTCTGACTTTTCTCATCAACATTTCCAGGATCTGAAACTGTCCATAGAAACCTGCCGGATCTACAGTCTGTATCACTCCCTCCATCACTACAAGTATCACACCTTCCTGCACTGCAAGAAGGAGGTAAACTCAAGTCTTACGTTTTTATCTGATTTGATCTGTCTGCTCCATCAGGTATTAATCATGACTTTCTCTAGATGTTGAAGATTAGATACAATCAGAGGAGATTGGCGTTACTGATGCTAAAGGAAATTCAAGAGAAGTCAGGTTATCTTCATTTCGCAGAGGCTCTTAAATCAGGTTTAGTGTTGATGTTTCACTTCACATTCAGAGGAGCTTCTGCTTTAAAAGTTTAGAGTTAAACACCTCAAATGTATGTCCAACAAAGACCCCACATAAATGTCAAAAAAGTTCAGTAATAGCAGTTAAGGTGGTTTAAACACATCTACATATGAAATCGGATATTTTTTATTCAAATACGATCAGATTGTGAGTGAAATACGCTGTAAAAGATGATTCTAAAAAGCAGAATCTGGTGGTTTGTAACTCATGTAAGCCCTCTTCTTAAAGAGTACCCTGTTAGGAAACCAAGAGGACCAGTTTCTGGGGTTTGTAAGGTGAAAGTAGTCCTACTCTTGTTTAAAATAGGATTTCAGCTAAAGTTTTCAGTTTTGATGTTTGATATGTCATCTTTTACAGTTAAGAATGTTAAGTTTAAAGGATTTGCAGACCATCGACATATTTTTAATCAACATTTTAAACAGTTTTTCATCCACTGGCAGTTTTGGGAAGCTGCGGTATAGCTTCTCAGGCATAACGAACCACCGTACGGCCCTACAGATGAAGAGGGAGAAAGTCAGAATGAGAGAATAAAGGAGAGGAGAGTGGTGGGTTTGAATTTATAGAAGTACAAGAGGAGGCGTGGGTGAGGTGTGGTTCTGCTCCTGAAATCTGCCATAAAGCACCACCTACTAGAACTATAAAGGTTGTGTAGAATAAGTAGGAAAATGTCAGATTTTTTGGTCAATTTGTTCTTTTATCACTTTGACCACAGGGGGCGCCAGTGTCAACTCAAACTTAAAGTTCCTCACAGCAGCTTTAATACTCAGTCATAGTTATGGGTGTACTTCATTTTACTGAATTTTGTAAACATAGAATCGAGTTTTAGTGAGTTATTGTGGTTGTATCCTCTGCAGACGGACAGTATCGAGCAGGCGGCGGAGGACCCGGGTCAGGAGGAGGTGGTGCAGCAGTGCATGGCGAACCAGAGCTGGTTGGAGAGTCTGTTTAACTCCTTCATGGAGCTGCTGAGCCTCAGCGCGAAGGCCTGAAGACTGACCCGGGTAACAGACACACATCCAGCTGCAGGGTCACCTAGACCTTACCGAGAGGCTTCAGATTAAAGATCAGACACCTGCAGAGAGAAATTCTCAGCCGGTTCTTTTCTGGACATTTAACATTTAAAGTATTTGTTTTATTACTGAGTCCGTTTTAAAGGAGCTGAACAAACCGAGAGACGGGGGGCGTTGTGAAACTACGTGAATGTGACAAAGACAAAGAAAGGGACCACAGACACTGACAGACACTCAGAGGCTGTCTATAAGTATGTAATAAACTCTGGTTTGTATAATTTATATACGGGGACGTTTCTAAAGAGGACCGTCCTCAAACTGGTTCTTTGCTCTTATTTTATTTAAAGCAGTGTTCATGAAATGCAACCCTGCAGACTTTTCTTCTATCAGACAGAGGTCCAAACGACACAGACTATGTGATAGTTTGTGTTTCCGCCTCAGTCTGCAGCAGGTAAGAGGAGCTCACATGTATTTAAACTAAACTGTGTTCTTTCTGTTTGTTCTTCTGAAGACCATGAGAGACAGAGAGAGAAAAAATAATAATAATAATAATAAAGCTCCACTTTCTGAGAGGAAGTGAGGAGAGGAGAGACGACCTGAAAGCATCCATGTCAGTGTTAATGTCATTTTTATCTGTTAGCTGTTGATGATATTTGCGATTATTCGACCTCTCAGAGGAGATTTCTTTGACGTGTAAATACTGTACAGTTATTTCATTCTCTAGTCCCCCGTTGCTCTTCTGTACATGAAATTCCTGTATTTGACATAATGAAATAAAACTGTTCAAAGGACAAATGTGATAATAAAAACCAACCCAGTCTGATCGACTTATTTCAGTTCTATTTGATGAGTGGAGGAGGATGTACGGAAGGAGATTACGGCCAATGGGGAGAAAAAAAGGTCAGATATATATATTTTTTTAATTCTGAGAAAAAGTCAGAATTCTGACATTTTGTCTCAGAATAATAATAAAAAAATCTAATAAAATTGTGAATAAAATCTAATAACATTTTATACAATATTAAATTATATAAAATCTAATATAATTTTTATAAATTATTATTCTGTGATTAAAGTCAGAATTCTTAGAAAAAAATCAGAATACGACTTTTTTAGAATAATAATAAAAACAAAATTATTTTAGACCTTTTTTTTCCCAGCGGCCCCTTCCACTCATGTAAGGATGTGAGCTCATGCTTGGTTCAGCTTTATCCTCATTACTCAGAACAAGAGTGCATTATAAAGAGCTTTGTTTGATCAAGATACCTTTTAGTGTTTTAGGTATAAAAAACATTTTGGTCTTAGTTTGATAAGAAAGATGATTTACAGCTTAAATATCAAAAAGTTGTAATGCTGAAACTTTTATAAAACCAATTTTGGTGGTTTACAAATCATTCCAAACTCTTATTTAATTAATAGTAGTACATATCAAATGTTGATGCTGGTATATTTTAAAGTTTAATGTAAATATTTGTGTCATGAAGCCAGGGTTAAACAAAGGAAAAGGACCCAAAAATGCAGACTAAGGAGACACTGCACACTGAGAAACTAGCAACAGGTGAGGCAGACGAGACACAGGTGAAACTCATGGGTGACTAACGAAGGAGTTGTGTTCATCTGTGTCATCGGGCCTCTTCCTGGTTATTTGTCATGAGATTTTAATTCTTCCAGAGCAGCTTTAAAAAGAGTCAGAGTTTTGTGCATGAAAACAGACTCAGATACCTTCATGACATCGGCCTTCGCTCTGCAGACTCTGCAGGTTTTAAAAATTATCCGACTCTTTGCGTCAGTGAAAATGAAAAACAGCACTAGTTTAAGATTACATGTGCATGGTTGAATCTCTGCTTGGAAAAGAAAACAGAGCAACTTTTAAAAAGTGTAAATCACAGCAGTGAATCCTGAATGTGGAAACGGTCAGCAGGAACACAAGGTCAGGGCAGGAAGTGTGTGTGTGTGGAGCTGTTAAAAAACGTAACACACACACAGGAGAGAGGAAACAGAGGAAACAGAGGAGTGGGACAAAGAGGAGAGAGACAAGCGGAGGAGGAGGAGGGACGTACAACAACACACACACACACACACACACACACACACACACACACACACATCTGGAAACCATTGAAAAACAGAGAGAGAGAGAGGGTGGGACACGGTTCAGAGTTTGCAGGGTAAAACCTCCTGCACGGAAAATTACATGAATCAGAGATAAAGTTTAGACTGTGAGGAAAGGACGAGGGATTTGTGGAGGAAGGAGGGTTAACTAGTCAGGAGCAAAACGGAGCGAGAGGAGGAGAAAAAAAACCAGACCAAAGCAGATCGAGGAAGAGATCCAAAGGAGATCTGAGGTCTGGAAAAACTGAGTAACCATCAAAACCAGGAGCTGAAGGAGCCGAGACTTACAGAGACTGAGGAGTGAGACCAAGACAAGACGTGAGGTAAACTTTGATTTAGAGCTTTAACGCCACAGACTGAAAAGAAGAAAAAAAAATCAACTTTTGAAGCTGTTTCTGTGTCTGAGTAATAATGAAGTTTATACGTACAAGACTGCTTAAAAACTATGATACAGACTGATTTAAAAGACATGAAATCTCAACAGTAAAATACTGTTACAGCAGATTAGTCTGCTTTTAATATGGATGAATTCAAACTGAACATACACAGAGGGTGTCATTAAACCCAGACTAAAATCTATTTAAAACATCTGGAAAGAGGAAGTTATTTGTTTGTGCTCCTCTGTCTCTGTCCTGTGATAAAACAATGTCATGTCTAATTGGATTTTTAGATGATATTTTGGTTGAATTATAACTTTTAGGGCCTGCTGCACAAACACTCAGATCCCTCATCATTTTTCTCTCAGTGTTGTGATGTTAATTTCATATGGTGCTGGACCCTGAGTCAGCCTCCTACTGATTTCAGACTGCCTTTTAGTCTATAGGGAGGTCTGACAGCCAGTTATTGAGCAGTCTTTACTTAGGCATGTGATGATAGTATAGTCTGACCCTCCTCTCATCCTACACTCACAGCAGCCCTCCACATGTAAACCTTTCAGACTCAGGCCCGCCTCTATAAAACCTGATAATGGATCTCAACACTGTAAGGTTTATGCAGCAGCTGCATGGTTTTCTTATCTTCCTCTTTCATGATGCATTAAGAAATTACTGATTTTAAATTCTGAGTTGTATATTAGAACATTTGTTTGAACTGATCTTGGCTAAAATACTCTCATACATAAGATTTTAATTTCAATAGAGATTGCCTGGTCGATTTACCCTGTATAAGCGTGTGTAGTGCAGGTGGACTGTTATTTGTATTAAACATTTAAAAGTAAAAATGTTAATGAGGTCAGTATGAAATTTAGGTAATGCATGAGTGCAGAACAATTGCCTGAATATATCCAATATCGTTTATCATATTAAAATGTATCATTTAAACTCATATTGGGTTGTATAATGTGATATCTTATTTTCTCAGAGTTTACAGTTTAGAATCGTATCGAATCAAATCAAATTGTATTGTATCACATCGTATTCTATCGCATGGTATCATATCGTATCATATTGCATTGTATCGTATCGTATCACATTGTATTATATCTTATCGCATCGTATTGTATCACATCACATCGTATCGCATTGTATCGTATCATATTGCATCGTATCGCATCCTATCATATGGCATTGTATTGTATTGTATCTTATTGCATCATATTGTATCGCATCATATCATATATCATATATCATATCATATCATATATCATATCATATCATATATCATATCATATCGTATCTCCTATATTGTATCATATAATATATATCATATGGCTGCGTATCATACTGTATTTATTGTTTCTTATGGTTTGGTATCTTATTGTGTTATTGTTTTGGGATCACATCACGTTAAATTAAATCATGTTTTTTTTCTCATTGATCAATGAGAAAATCATTGATCAATACAATCAGGTAAATTATCATACTTCCTCATACCTAATCATATCATATTATTTCTCATGATATTATTCCTCATCCTATGATATCAAAATGTGTTTTTTCTTATTGTTTGTCATTATATTTCATATTTCAAATTGTCCTGTATTTTATTGTAGCCTATGTTAGTGAACCATAATTTGATATATGGTCAAGTATTTCAGTCTATTGTATTTCATTCGTTGTATTTTATTTTAATGAAGAGCAGTGTGAGGGTAAATAATCTAGCCTCCTCTGATTACATTAGTCGACATTTATCTTACATGGAGTAAGTGTTTAAAGCTAACGTCCCATGACCTCTGACCTCTGCTTGTAAGGCCTAAAAAACGGTGGTTAACTTTTTATGATTTTTTAAAATGGGATTTATTGATAACAGATCCATGCTCAAAGCTCTTTTGCTGTGAATCATGGGAAATGCCTTTGGCGGTATAATTAGGTCCACTAAGGAGGGAGGAAACTTCCTTCCTGTCAGCAGGCTAACTTCCTGTGTGAGGTCAGCAGTCGGTGTGAGGACAAATCAGACGACAGCTCTGCGGAGAATAGAGTCTGCATGAACACATTATGGTCTTTAGATCAAACAGACTCAAGGTTTTTATATTTAAGAGCAATTGCATTAAAGCTCCAGTGGGGAGTTTTCAGACGGTTGTAAAAAGACTGAAATTAAATCAGAGGTCTGGTCAGCTGACCGTGTGCTTGCTCTGTGATAGGCTGGGATAACCTTCATTTAAAACCAACCCTCCTCTTTCTCTCTCTCTGTGTTGCAGGATGTCGGCGTCTCGGAAGTGTCTGTGCTGCGTGAAATATCTGATGTTTGTCTTTAACCTCATCTTCTGGGTCAGTATTCAAACAACGAAGAAAACACACATCATTAAACAAACAGAAAACATAAACAGAAAACAAACCACATGACTTACAAATGTGAGGGGCCATCAGTTTATGTGGATTTTGGCGCCCCCTGTGGACAAACTTGGTAAGATGTGGCCTTACATGGAGCGCACATATTCCAGATTTGGTCATGTTTAAATATCTGAACCTGGATCAAATTAACTTAAAATAAGTTAAATTGATTTTCAAATCAGAATCAGCCTCATCCGTATGAAAACATCTGTGACGTCTGAAAGCTCCGAAATGATCTGATCACTTCTCTGACCTTTGACCCCTCCTCCCCGTCATCTCCCTCACTGTGTTTCCTGATCAGCTGGGAGGATGCGGTCTCTTCGGCGTCGGCGTGTGGCTCTCCTTCACGCAGGCCGAGTTCTCCTCTCTTCCTCTGTCCTTCCCGTCTCTCTCCGCCGCCAACCTGCTGCTGGTCGCTGGGGGCATCACCATGGTAACGGGCTTCCTGGGGTGTCTGGGGGCCTTGAAGGAGCAGCGCTGCCTGCTGGTCATGGTGAGAGGTCACACGGTTGAAGCTGGAGTAGTTTAACTCGCCGTCGTCACACTGAAGGTTAAAATCTGCTCTCGTGTGTTTCCCAGTTCTTCGTGATCCTCCTGCTGCTCGTCATCACGGAGGTCACTCTGGTGCTGGTCATACACGTGTTTCATGACAAGGTGAGCTCACCTGGATCTCAATACATGAAGGAATTCATTCAGAATCAGAAATACTTTAATAATACCCAGGGGGAAATTACTTTTGTTACAGTAACTCCAGTGCAAATACAGTAAAAAGAGGAGATAAATAATAGATAAAATAAGTAAAAATAATTAAAAATATAGAGATAATATACAAGTATTTACATTACAAACAACACAGATAGTAAAATCGTATGCATGATATTATATATTATTCATTATTATTCAATGGATTAGGAATAAAACAAAAGAGTGAAACCAAAACTGAAGATTCAACATCCGCTCGAGTCTACAGAGTTTTGGTTATTTAAAGCTCCTGTGAGGATCTTTGAAGTTATGTTGAATTTGGTTCCCCATATAAACAAGTCAGAAAGAGTTATTTCACTTTTTTTTACCAGGCAAATGTGCAAACTGTGCTTTCAGAGGTCATGTAGAGGTGTAAGAATTAATTATAGTCAGTTTCACTACCAGGGAAAAATTTCTCATGGAAGCTATAAAATAAATTCATGAGTGATAAAGTAAATTTTTTGAAAGTTAGGCTACAGTTGTGCTTTCAAATGTGTTTGTTGCAGTCAATGCTGCAGAGTTGAAATGCTGATATGCCTGACTTCAGATTATTCTCAACAGAGTTAAAAACTTCTGGATTTGCAAACAAAAAACTTGGAAATATTTATCCTACTTCTCTCTGTTTAAGGACACTTGAGTATCACCTTCTATTTTGATGTCTTGTGCACATCTTTTGTGAGTTTTCATGTTAAAAGAGGTTTTGAGGAAGCTGTGGGCAGAAGTTACATGTTTATTTGTTCTACTGATGTCCGACGACAATGAAACCCTGCAGCAGCGTTAAAGGAAGGTGTGATTGTCTCTGTGAGGACTCCTGCTGTGCAGATACCTTTCTGAGATAGAGCAGGAATGCTGCAGCTTCACATTCCTCTCCTGGATTTGGACCTGAACATAAAGAATCTCTCGCATGTAAACAGAGAGGTCACAGGAACGTTTTAGATTTAATATCTGCAGGAATCTGACTGTAACTTCAAACATCACCTTAGATGGTTTTCTCCTCTCTCTCTCTCTCTCTCTCTCTCTCTCTCTCTCTCTCTCTCTGTCTGTTTCTGTGTCAGCTGGACGCCAAAGCACAAGACGATCTGAAGGAAGGAATGAAGATTTACGAAACAGAACCTGGGCTGAAGAAATCCTGGGACAACGTTCAGAAAATGGTGAGCAGACAAAAGCAAACATGTAGACAGAGCTGCATCATTCAGTTTATCTCCGACATCTGTAAGTCCTTTTACTCGATACTGTAATCGTCTTCTTCATGATTTTACTGCCAGATGTTTCCCCCACAGATGTCAGGTTGTATCTCCATGATTTGACGGTCCTCTCTCTGTCTCCTCTTCTCCCAGTTTAAATGCTGTGGAGTGACCAATAAAACAGACTGGTTTGACGTTCTGAACGGGACGCTGCCCTCGTCCTGCTGCTCCGTGGGGACCGATCAGTGTACAGACGGCTGGGATGAGGTGGGTTTCACGGCTGGATGTAAATTGTGATGTCAGAGCCTGCAGGGTGAAATTACAGAGCTGCATTTGTTGGTTCTTAAATGTAGATGTGTTCCAGATGCAGCAGAGTATCGGTGTGTTTCAGACACGCAGAACTCAGTGCAGGTCTCAACTCAGGCAGGAAATGCATGTTTGTATTGTTTTTAAATGTGCTTTTGCATTTGCAGAACATCATGTTTGGAGTCTGTGCATCTGTGCATTATGAACTCTTGCAGCTTTAACAGATTGCCAAATTTGGAGATTATATCCATCAGGTGGTCGTGAGATGATGCATGCTGGATCTGAATCAGTGGATCTCCAGTTTCTTGGATGATATCTTGCTGCAGTTGCTCCATCAGTGCTTCGAGCAGATCAATTTCATAGAGCTGAAAGTTTAAAAAAAACGAGGGATGCACAGATGCAACTTTTGAAAGCAGAACTGCATCCAGTGACTTTGTTTGAGCTGCAGACAAAGAAGTTGGAAAAACTGCAGCATGAGGAGAAAAGAGAGTTTTTCTAATTTATCGTCCTTGTGTTCAGATCTGAAGAAACGCTTCAGACAAACGCTGAAGTTTAAAGTACTGTACTCACATTCCTGACATTCTCTGTGTGTAACACTCTCACTCACACACACACACACGCACACATACACTCACACACACACACACACAGACGCGCACACATCTGGAAAGCATTTAGATTCATGAGGAGAACGGGGCAGATTAAGTATTTTGTATGTTTGCAGGATTTAGGTCAAACAGACTGAAAGTGGAGTTTCCGTTTCTCTAAGTTCAGACTTAAAGATTTTGCAGATTTTGACAGTTTAGTTTTATATTTCTGTCTGTTTCTGTTTCATGTTGGTGTTTTCTCTCTCTCTCTCTCTCTCTCTGTCTGCAGCCGTGTTATCAGAAGGCCCGTCAGTGGTTGTTGGATAACATCCCGTCAGTCCTGGTGTTTGGAGTGTGTATCGGTGTTGTGCAGGTACTCTCACCTCATCAGTTCAGAGATTCATTTTTCAGTCATTTTAAAGGGATAGTTCCCTTTTTTCTGTGGAGTTGTCTGGGAAAGTCGTCCATAGTTAAGTCCACTGTATAAGAGCTGCTGGTCAGCTCTGCATCTTTAAGAGACCATCAGAGTGAAGCCTGGTTCATGCTGCTGTAGATGGAGCCGTTTACCTCCTTTTTGAGATGTTGTGTCCCGCAGCTCTTCGGTGAATACAACTAAGCTATAAAATAATTAACATTTACATTTGGGTCTTTTTCTTCGTTTAACCCTTCACATCATGACATTTTCTTGCTGTTGTGCATTTTTGGCCTGAAAACATGTTGATATCTGCATGCACAAAATCACTGCAGTGACTTTGCAAACAGACCCAAATTTTCATGGCTAAACTCTCGATATATGATCCCCAAAAGTCACAATGCAAGGATTAAGAGGAGATGGATTTTCATGTGTTAAAAGTTGCATCTTCATCTGAATACGTCTGCACCAAACTCTGCAGAAATAAAACCAAACGAGTGTTTTCACGTGACGGATCAGACAAGGACACCTTCATTTAGAAAAAACAACAACATTGTTTGTGCTCTGACTTATTCGCATCTCTAAGTTAAGAAAAAACTGTTATTTTACAGGTGTGGTAAAGTTCTTTTGTCCTCCTTTTCCTCCTCAGATCCTGGCCCTGGTCTTCTCCATGATGATGTACTGTCAGATCATGTGCGCAGAGAAACACCTGGACTGACTTTAAACCAGCTGATCTGTCTCATCACAAACTCCTCTCCTCTCTGGGATCTAAAATCAACATTTTACCTGATCCAGACTGAGTCTCTCTGGATTCACACATTTCTGTATTTCAGCCTCTGAAACAGTTCGTGTTCAACGGCCTGAAGTATGAGGACTGCACCACAAAGTCAGGACCAGAAGAAGAGAATAAGACGAGTAAATGAATCCTATTTGAACATGAGTGAGATGTGATCGAACAGCGATGAGACAAATCAGAGGAGCTCACTGACTCACTCCTGCAGGGTGAGCTGAGACTCCAATGTCGTCTAAAATGTGGAAGAAAATTATCCTAAGTTTCTCAAGTCGCCTGAAAAGGTGAATCTTTAATCAGCGAGGATCTCTGTGAATAATCTGATCTGATACTGTTATTGATTAGCTTCCAAATGACCGAGGAGCCCCTGTGGGGAATTCTTTGGCGCCCCCTGTAGACAAAGTGCCATCCTCTACATCATCTATACTTCTGCATACGAGCCTTGTGTCTTTGCAGGATTCATCCCCCCTCAGAAAAGTTAAAGAGGCCGGTTCAGTTAGAGCGTAAAAAAGAAGAAAATAGTGTGCAGTTTACAAATGGTATAAAGTGATTCTAAGGCTTGTATTTTTCTTTATTATATGAACATATTAGAGTTTACAGATCTCTGATTCATTTCTGATTTATCTCCATGTTAGTTGAGCTACATAGTCAAATGTTTCTCTTGTAAATAGACCTTCCTGCTTTAATTGTGGTTTACACTTTATTTTAGGGCTTTTATTTTGGCCTGCAGAAATTAGTTGCAGTTTTATTTTGCTGATACAGGTGTCTCAATCATCATCACGCCTTTTAATTTTGATAATAATCCTGATACGGCGTAATATCAGTGTCCTAGTGACCACATTTCTGTAATGGGGCGCTCACACCAAGCGCGAGTAAAATCATCCACTCGCTCAATTCGCGCGAATCTAGCTGTGTGAATGAATAGTATTTACTCGCTTAATTCCTGCAAAACTAGACGCGTAAATGAATAGTATTTACTCGCTTAATTCGCGCGAATCTAGATGTGTGAATGAATATTATTTACTTGCTTCATTCATGCTGTTTATATTAATTTATGCCAATTTCAACAGTAATTCCTGCTAATTCAACTGGCGGGATCAAGTGATGGAAAAAAGGTTTTTTACAATTTACCAGATAATCTGACCTCCTCACTCACTTACTTTCAGTAATTTAAAGAAAAGGTATCATGATTCGGGGCACCCACACATCGACGCGATCAGTTTATCCTCTATTTTAGGTACCAGTGAACAACCATCTGTTTCCATATGTCACCTGACAACCTTCGTGCTGATTCATTATCATGACGTGAATATCTGTTCAAATTCAGACATTTTCAGCACACGCCCAGTTTGCATCAATCGCGCCGCTAGAGTAGTACAAACGTCTAATCGCATCTTTGCATTGACTTAACATGTAATTCATTCACGCGAATGATTTTACTTGCGCTTGTTGTGTGGAGAGAACGACACCTCTAAAACATCCAAACATGTGTGTGTAAATATCACACCTTGAGTCTCGTATCAAACATCAGGTAAAGCTGTTTGTTGTCTGTTGTGATTAGTAAAGTTCATTTCCGTCACACTTCACCTCGCAGCAGGACACAACGAAGCCTTACCTGAACCCGCACAACAAACACAGCAAACATTTCACTAAATACACATCTGCAGGTATCATCTCCGGCAGGTTGAGCTTTTACGTGAAAAGACGAGTCAGATCAGGTCATTTTTTCAGGATGTTTATAAAACCACATATTTACAACGAGTCTGTAAAACATGCAAACTTCTGCAGACGTCACGTTTTCTGAGAGTAATGACGACGATCCCTGTTCAGTGCTCAGAGTCTCAGCTGATTCTTTGTTGTAGTAAATAAAATGTAAATACAGTAAACCTGCATGTACAGACACTAAAATCAACAGTATATCCTGTTTCTCAGATGCTGTAAATAAACAGATGTTACATGATAGATTGATGCTTTCTTCTCTTTTCTTCATGTTAAAGTGAAACAGTCAGTTCAAAACAATCAAATAAAACATTCAAAGAAGGTTTCACATTTCATCTCATAGTGTAATGCAGCTCTGCAAGGTCGTTTCTACTCCTATCCATCACATCTCACACATAAAAACACATTTTTATGAAACAAAAAGTTTCCAAAAAGCAGAATATGACATTAAAATCAAAGTCACCTTTCTGTTTCCTTTAAATAAATCTGTTTTTTTTTCCTTCATAAATATTGTAAACAATAAATAAGTAAACTGTCAGTGATAGGGGACCTGCTGCTGAGGTCGTATAAATAGTTAGGTTTCTGTTTCAGAGCATTAAAAAGCAGACTGGCCCTTTAAAAAATGGTCAAAGAAATCATGTTTCAGTTCAACTGAAGTCACAGGGGAGTGCATAAAAACTGCAGTTCCTCGAGTGCCCACTCAAGGCAGGCCCATTAACTGTCAGTCTATAAGGACATTAGCTTCGGTAACAATTAACCAGTGAATTCTGTTAGAAATTGACTGAACTTTACATTCAAATTAACGATAAAACCTGTTTACAGTCTGGTGGTCTCCCTCTCCCTCCTGCTGGAACAGGAGGTCCAAAGTAAGAGCGAGATTTTGATCTTTTTATTCCTTTAAGTAAACATATCGACTATTGGTAAACCCGGTATGCCTTCAGTGTTGCACCTATTTTCTGGAATTTTCTGCAACCTTCAGATGTGCCTTCTTTTCTTGCATGTCACTTCTTGCCATTTTTCCTATTTCTTGCTGTACCTACAGTAAAAAAAAAAGCCAAAAAATAAATCTTGAAAAGTAAAAAATCCTCACTGCTCTGAGGTCGGTATCACAGATTACAGTCGTGTCAGCAGCGTGATAATGTTAGCTGTAAAACCGACAACGATGACGTTCAAGTCAAACCAGTGAAACAGAAGTTAAAGTTTGGATAGTTGGTTTCAGAGTTACATTCTGGTTTAGAGTTCCTCCATGATCGACAATAAACAGATTGAACCTTTAGGCTGAGAGCTACGCCTACATTTGCATCATTAAGGCGAGGGCGCACTGACTGACAGGTGAGGAGGCCTCGAGTCCACCACAGATCCAGCTGTCTGCCTTCGTTGGGCTTCATAACGCCTCTTTAGAAACCGATGGGCGACGTCACTGAGACTTCTTTGTGCTTCACAGAGTCGATAGTTCTGCCGCCTCACCAGCTCCTCCTGCTGGCTGATCCTGGACAGTCACAAACTCAGGGTGAAGTCTCCTGTTGGCTCCAGATCAGATCCAAAGATTTGCCGTCAACGATCTTCACTCTGTTTCACTCTGCTCTCCCAGATCGACGATGTTCTCCTGAAGATGAACCAAAGATCAGCAAAATTTAAGATATGAGCCCGTCTTTGCCGAGATAATGAAGGTGAAGATGTTTTCACACTCTTACCCATCCTCCATGACTCTTCACCCACGGAGCAAAGGTCTCCATGTAGCACTCGGCGTATCCCTGCATGCGCTGAGTGCCTGTAGCCGTGACGATCCTGCGGGACACCTCCATGGTCACCGCCATTCGTCTGAGCGTTGGGCTGGAGGTCGGGGGCACGGTGGGCGCATCAGATACCTGATTCCTGCTGAACGTGTCGAGAAGTTTGGCGAAGGACGGGTAAGAGAGGCGATTGAGGTTGGAGCGGAGGAAGGGGTCTGATTGGATCTGAGGGAGAAGAGCGTTTAAAGATCGATAAGAGGAGAGACGATAACGTGGCACACCTGATTTGTACGTCTTCACACCTGTTCTGATGAAAATCACCCACCTTGTTGTTCATCGAGTCGCCCTCCTGAGACAGAAGCTGAACCAGCTGATTGACCACGGCCTGTTTATCAGTCGGCGCTGACAGAGAGACAAAATCAGAGACACAAGGTCACCTTCAAACGTCTTCAGATTGGTCATATTTTCGTCACGTCTCGTCTGTTTGAGTTTTCTTACTTTGTGAAGTCTGGCTGATGGGACTGGGCTTCTTCTTTATACTCGTGGACTTCTGAGCGATCTGTTCCAGTCTCTCTGCTACTTCATCGTAAAACCCGGGAGGATGAGCTGCAGCGACAAAAACGACAAAAACATGAGACACAAAGATTCATTCAGCGTCAAACTGTAAGCGTGTGGCGTTCGCTCTTACTGGGAGAGACGACGGCGGGCTGGACATCCGGTTCTTTGTCTTTAATGGGCAGGCTGGTCGGTCTCTGAGGTTTGACCCCGTCTCGGTCCTTCTCCTTCTCCTTCTCTCCGCCTTCCCTTTGAACAACTTGGACAGTCTCTCTCGGATCTTCTTTGGGTTCAGCTTCTTCTTCTGCTTCTTTTCACCGTCATCTTCGTCTGAGGACGTGGAGGGGGACGCCACGTCACCCTGAGGGGGGAGAAAGAAAGAAAGAGGAAGGGTTGAAGGTCATTCTCCACAGTGATGCGTCTGACTCTGCTCTGAGTAAAAATGAAGAATCCTCACATCCGTTTGGTCTTTGCTCAGTCCCGGTTTGATCTTGTTGTCTCGTTCCAGCGAGTTTTTAGACTCCTTCCCTGATCTCCATGAACTTCTACGAGGAAGCTGCTTCATAAAACTTTTTAATCCAGATTTCTTCTCATCCGTGGAGCTGACGTCCTCCGCCTGGGAGTCCCAGCCGTCCTTTGACTTACGGGGTATACAGCTGCAGTCAGGGAGGAAGACGTAAAGAGTGATGAGCAACAGAGCAGCAGGTATTTCTTATTTTAGCTGATAGCGAGACGAGAGCGTGTGTCTGATCTTATGGCGAGTCTATAAACCCAATACTAAAGACCCTGTAAGGAATGAAATCAGCGCTTCTTTCTGTACCTGTATTTGTTGTGGTCTGTGTAAGCTCCGCCCACTCTGCCGGGCCGCTCCTCCAGCGGGAGGGTGAGGGTTCGATGGAGGAAGGCTTTGAGGACCAGGTGAGTGTCCGCTTTGATCTCCAACAGAGAGATGGAGGAGACGGAGGAGACGGAGGGGAGGCGCTCCTCAGTGGACGCCATCTCTGATTCAAAGACAAAGATACGGCGAAAGTTAGTGGAATTAAAGTTCGATGTCTCACCTGAGTTTACACCTGCTGAGAAAGACACTCATGACACCCTGAGAGATCCTGTTATCAGTCCACAGAGCGGGTTTTTTTTTACTCTCAGGTAAAAAGACAGAAACGCCAACAGGATTAGAGATTCCTCTGAACTCAGGTGAGAGTTTCAGACTCTCTGAGGTCATCAAACAATGAGGAAGTGGAGTTTTCCTGACTCCAGGCGATGGCAGTAAACGCCTCATGGAGGATTTCTGCTGCAGTGATCGAGGAGAGAAGAAAAAGAAAGGCGGAGACAGGAGAAAGGGGGGAAAACCCACACCGGCAGGACAGGACGAGGAGCATTCTTCTAAAACACTAACCAGGAAATTATTTTACAGTTAAAATGAAACTAAATTTAATAAACACGATTAAAAACGGAGAAGCACATTAGTTTTCGGCAGAGAAACTCATTTTGAACCATGAGAGAGTTCATGAGAGAGCTGCGGTGACTCTCCGGAGACTGAAACTTCACCAAACTGAACTTTAACAGAAACTCACCGCTGTCAGAACTCCAATACTCGTTAACCTGTTCGTTAACTTCAAGCAGACAAACTCTGAGTGAATGAAAACCTCTCACCTGTGTTTAGTTTCGGAGGAGCTCGTGAGCGTGTCTCCTTCCCGTGTGTGTTTGTGTGTCGCTTTGTGTACGCGCTGCTCTCTGTATGAAAGGGGGCGGAGCCTAACGAGGAGCAGTAAAGTGTTTATGACCCTGCAAGGTAACACTGATTTGTACCTGTGATATCAAACTTTTATAGGACAGGTGTCAAAGAGACGTCAGTGGAAACAAACACGGAGAGTCAGTAACCATGGTGCACCGAAACTTAGTCTGACTTTGACCAGAAATTATGTTTTAATCTTTAGGATGCTTTCTGTAGGGGAGACCGGGCATGGTGGGAACACTTATAGCTGTTGCACCAGTAATTTTAAGATTATTTTGACCTGAATTTGTGAGTTATGCTGCGTTCAAGTTACCTTGGAAGTCAGATGTCGGAGCTGAAAATGATGTCACACCCGAGTTACCAGCATTTCTGTTATTAAGTCGAGAAAAAAGCAAAAATTGGCGGAAACAAGATGGCTACATCTATGAAAGTTATTTTAGCGCTTGCCTTATATATTCGTTTGTTTACTTACATGCGTCCCTGAAGAGAGCATGTGCAGAACGTTAAAGCTAGTTTTAGGTTTGATTGAGCGTGTAAAAGAGAATCAATCCCCAACTAAATCATTTAGGTTTTAATCCCAGGCTGCTAAACCCGAAACATGCTGGGGCTTGAAGAAATAGTATATATAAACAGAGGCCACACCATGAGAAAGGCTTTAAAAAGAGGTGAAGTCAAATTAAGGAAGTATCCAGCCGCCCTAACTTTTACTTTCTCTTTAACTCAGGGCTGTGTGTTCATGTAAACTCATCAAACAACATTTCTGAACAGTTGTACACAATCAGCACTACATACAAATATATATTCAAATAACTACGTTGCTGTAGTCCAGAAAATAGACGACAAAACATCTGGAGCTCCCCCTGCTGGTTGGCAGCAGGATAGGCCTGCCTGCTTTTGGTCAAATGGGACATAAACTCTGATGACTTCTGTGTTGGATCTGATTAGGGTAAATGATGTTGCCGCAATTCTACCTATGTTGCATCCATACCCGGTCTCCCCTACTGAAGCTTCATCAACTACAATATAAAGCTGATTGTTCCATGTTTATTTGATAACTGTTGTCTCTCTGCTATTTTAATAGTTTACAGCTTAAAAACTGTAGCCGATCTTGTGATATTGCTTCAAGTGACGCCTCCAAATTCTTAAGTTTCAGTGAACCTCACAGGCGAAGCTGATTGAAATATTTATAATCTGATTAGAGCAGCATGAGTCGACACATGTTAACCAACTTTCCAGCCAACTCAGATACATCACAGTCTGTTGATATGACCCAGACATTTTCTTTATTCCATTGTTTTTCAACCTTTTTCAACCCTATAGAGGACCGTCGTCTGCAGTCCCAGCCATCCACTGTGGGGTGGATTATATTCTGATGCTGCAGCTGCTGTAACCTGCTATCATGCCCTGTTGGCTGCTGCCTGACGCTGTAAATACCTCTTTAAAATAAAATGACTGTGCACAACCTTCATGAAACAGCCAGAAAGATCAGCATTTGGAAAAACCTCCTCATGCTGATCATGAACTCACACATTAAAGTGATGTTTTTAATCTCTGCTCTGCAACTGGGATGAAAACAAAAGAAATCTTCAGCTATCAACCATGTAAGACGAGGCTTCCTCTGAAGTTTTGGTCTGTACATGCAGAGTTTGGTCCTTTAAAACACTAAAACACAGACCAGAACTGTGTAAGAGAGCCTTTTGAAAGTGGTTCAGATCTTTACTTTTGGTGTGTTTGAATTTAGACGAACACACCATATGATTCATCCTTTAAATCATGCAGGAATTCATCACTTTACGCTCGATATTAAAGCCACTTTTCTGTTTTTCTCAGACTGATTTCAAATATTTTTGCTCGTCTTCTTGTTGTGAAAAAGAAAAACATGTTATCATGTATTGCTGCAAAACACCAGAGCGTACAAATCGGATGTGATTACAGCTGTTTGGTTAAACCACAGCTGATCAAATCTAATCATATAGATCAGCCGAGAAATTATAGTGGACGTGATTTTTGAGGATCAGGAGAAACTGCGATTAAACTAAGACACTTTTAAATGTTAACAGACTCTTTTTATTGTTTTAATTTGACTAAAAGACATGTCTCATAATGCTTTAATCCTTTTTTCACCCTATTTTTTGCAGATAAAGAAAGAAAAAGAGAAACAAAGAGGAATCTGTCAGCGCCACTTCAACTTTATTGACCCTGAGAGGAAATGTCCAAAATAAAGCCGTAAAAGACATAAAATCATCAACACTCAGACTCTGTTTAAACATGTTTAAATACATGAACTTATAAAGTTAAAACTGGAAACATAAACGATGTTAAAGAGTCTCTGAAATCATTGTCAGTCTTCAGGAGGTAAACAGAAAACTTTTCTTCAGCTTTAAAAACTCTGAGTTTCTGATCCTGCATCTGAAATCTCAAAGAGAGGAAAGAAATCTTCTCCTGCATACTTGATTTGAGGTTTTCCTGAGCATGCACGCAGGTTTTCACAAATAATGGAGCTCATATCAGCAGCAGCAGCAGCAGCAGCAGAGCACAGCACAGCCCCCCCCAACCCTGCACAGCGTCTCTCAGGATCAGACACTGGTACAAGGATTGGGAGTGACCGGACCGAGACAGACAGGCAGGAACATGGACTGAGGACAAGAGAACAATATCAGTAAAATATTATTACACTGCAGGAACAATAGACTGAGGCTCCCGGCAAATCTTATCCTGCACAAACTGAAGATGAAATGTTGCCAAAGTCAAAACAAACTGCAGTGAAGGTCAGAGAGTTTTTGCAAAGAGCAGAAAAAAGAGCAAAAGTGACGTTCAAGTTTGTTTTTCTGGTGATTAATTTAAAAAAGGAAGAGGAAATAAAAAGTTCAACTCTAAAGTCGTGCAGCTTGACAAAGTGTGAGTGTGTATTTCTTTGTGTTGTTGTTGCGTTCACACTCACCCACTCGTCTCCCTCTCTCTCGCTCATCCTCTGAAACCGTCCGTCCGTCCTCTCCTGCGTCTCGTCCACTTGTCCCCCTCCGTCCTCACTCTGCTCCCTCTTTCTATCCTCCGCAGCTCCGTCTCCCCCCTCCAAAATAAAATCAGTGTTCATCACGGGCCAATGGGGAGGCAGGCGGCAGGGTGAGGCACTTCCTGTGTGACAGGAAACTAACAACAAACACCCAGAAACCACCGGAGGGGGGGAGGAGATGAGAGGAGGGGGTAAAGAGATGCAGATGTGAGAAAGAGGTCAGGAGGGGGTCAAAACAAAAACTCACTCCTGATTTTGTTGAATTCTGGAATATTTGTGCCTCTATTTTGTTGTTAGTCGAATAAAACTCTTCATATTTATCGTCAGTGTGTAAAAACGTCTGTTTGCTTCAGATCTTTTCAGGTGATCGACTCTCACACTCTCGCCGTCAGCTCCACCGTCACACACACTGATGACACCTGAAGTCTGCAGGTAACAAACACTCTGAAGTAAAGCGCGGTCATGTGGACAGATTATGTGTTTTACATTGAGAAGGAAGCAGCAGATTTGCATTTTAAGCATTTTATTTACATCTTAAAAAATCTCAGAAATACGACATGTCGCAGTTTCTGCAGGATCTGATGAAAGAAGCCGATCAAGACAGTCAAACAGTTAAAAAATCAAATCGTAGATGTTAATCAAAACATTTCAAAAAGACATAAAGAAAACTTTGACACTGATGGTTATTCAGGGATTTATTTTTGAAGCTGATGTAAAGATTTAAAGGTGCAGTATGCTCAAACTTAGCTGTTGCGTTGCACAGTTACTCTTCACAAAAAACAGTTCATGGGAAAAAACGGGGGTGCAAGATGGCAGGCTTCGTAGAAAGGGACCCGCTCTGATGTGAAAACACAAGACTCAGTTTAAAGTAACAAATAAAGCATGGTCATGTGGACAGATTATGTGTTTACATTGAGAAGTAAGCGGCAGAGTTACATTTTAATACACAAGACTCAAACATGTGGGTGAAAGATGGCAGCCCTCATAGACAGGGCCCCGCTCCGATGTGAAAACGCCAGACTCAATCTGAAGTAACAAAAACATTTAGCAGCATTTATCAGGTTACAGTAGAGAGGAATAACTTCGATAACTGAAGGACAAAATCAAGAGACGCCAAAGTCATAAACTGAACTCACTGACTATATCATACTCTCAAAAACCACACACTGCACCTTTAAAGCTGCTTGGTGGCTCCTTTGGTTTGCGCTAATTGTGGTGGCAGCCGTTAACGAATGTATACATCTGATCTTGTTTTTGATCTTGCCCTGTGCATACAGAGGATGTGGATCTGGAAAAGTAGATTTCATCAAAGTTTATGGTTACAGTCAGATGTGTCACTTATGGTTAATATTCGCCATCTGCCTCCTCGTAACGACAACTTATAGAGTTTGGGGTCACAGAGAAGCACTGGCGTTCATTCAGTCTGTTTAAAAACTGATTTAAAACGCTCCACAGGATTCTGACTTAAGATGCATCACTCCTAAAATCATTGCTTTAATGTCAGGAGGGAAAATTCACCGTTGTCAGATCAGAGGAGTCACAATTTGATTTCTTGAGCGTGCACACGGTTATCAGAGCAGAAATAAGAGAGCGGCTGACAAATATCACAGACAGAAACTGGCTGAAAACTTGATTTAAATATTTGCATGATGAAAAACTTTTTAAAAAACTTCATTTTTGTTTTATTTTTATGTCAAATTTTCGATGAGGAAAAAAGGACATTAATAAGAAACTAAACTTTGATGCCACTCAAGCTGAATTGAGTCCAACGTGCAGCCGGATGTCGATCAGTGGAGGTCCTAAAGGGGCTGGTTTGGTAAAAGAGTGTGTGTCAGTGTGTGTGTTAGTGTGTGTGTGTTGATGCTGATGGAGTGATAGGGACGGGGGGATGAAGAGGAGTGCTCTGATAAACGAAGGGTGCGGGGGGTCTTTGGGGGATAGATGTTTATAAAGGAGGTCCAGTCCCACATTTTATCTCCTCTTACCATCCTTCGCCCACCAGCACCACCACCCCTCCGACCACATCATTAACTCCGGACTCTAACTGCGTCGCCATGGTAACACACAGGCCCCGACATATCTGACCTTATATGGTCTGCAGAGAGGTTTTTATCGGAGCAGGAGGATCTGACTCCTCCCTGATTATCCTGATTCCTGATTTCTCCTGTCTCCACCCAGATCAGATCATCCTGATTATAGATGACAGAGCTCTCACTGATGACACTGACGGAGAATTAACAGTTAAACCTTTAGAAAGTTAGATTTATATTTTCATGCATACAGCCTTGGAAACAAAGACGCACATGTAACGCCTTTCTCCTCTCACAGCTGTAAAAATGTTCAATTATTCGTGATCGCTGTCTCTGTTATTCCAGCTCCAGTTCAGTGTGTGCAGCTCTTACAGACACAGATGTGTGTTGTGTGTGCAGAGCAGGGTGTAGTGATCTGCTGACAGGAAATCCACAGTCACATAGGCAGGAAATGCTGCTCTCACAGAAATAAACGGTGCTAACATCAGAGCGGTCTGACAGTCTGAGTCCAATCTAAAAACTTCATTTTATCTTTTCTGATCTACCTGCAACATGACGTAACTCTACGTTTAAAACTTACATGAGGTTGTTCAAAATGCTGCAGTTGTCAAAGAAGAGGAGAGGGATGAATGAAAAGGTCAAACTGGTCAGTAATCACAGCAGCTTTTTGTCCTAAAAGGCCACCATTGCTTAACAACAGGAGGGGTGAGCAGGAGAATCTGACTGTTAGATATCAACAAATATTCTCGTTTCTTTGAACTGGACTTTTAATGTAGATAGACCAATCAAGCTGACTGATTATTGGCATTTTTAAATAGTTGGTCCTGTCAAAGGTTTGGAAAGTATTTTAAAAATCCGCCTAAATTCATTAAAATATTCTCAAAACTTGATTATAAAATACTAAGTCTTTTCTTGCTGCTTTTTTTACACCCTTACCACTCCTGCATTTTTGAAATGTGCGCATAATGGTTGACAAGATATGGAAAAAAGAGATTAAAGGCGTACAGAGACAGTCACTTCTTTTAAGTCAAATTTAAAAACTTACTTTTACAGACCTACTTTTACGTGATGCCCACTTTTCTCTTTTACCTCTTTTATCTTATTTCAACTTACTGTCCTTTTAACCTTTGTTTTACTTATAATCTTTTCCTATTTACGTTTTAGGCCTTTAATTGATTGATTGTTTTTTCCCACTAATTTTTGTTATTCCATTTTATCATTACATTATTTTGCTATGATTTTATTATCATTATTTATATCCTCTTTTTGTATTTACTGTCCTTTTTCCTGTTTTCTACCCCTCTTTTAATTACATTTCTTTTTCTTACCCATTTTATGTTTTGATTTTGGTCCTCATGGTCTCTCATTTTATGTCGTAGGGTTCTTGTATTGTCTGGATTCCTTATGACAAATAAAGTTTGCCCTCAATTCGTAGGTTTTTAACTGAGCTTTTGTTTTTTATTTGTTTTTATTTCCATGTGCTGATGTTCTGACAGAGCACTCTGACAGTTACTATGATTATTACTATTACATTTCCAGTTCAGGTGAGTTAAGAAAAGAAGCTTCAAACTGACACAGCGCTGATAAGATAAGAACCACCAGGCGGCGGTAACTCGAATGCTGCCATAAAATTAATAGTAGAAGAAGAAAGAGGAGGCGGAAACAGTAGAAGAAGAAGTTGTTGTCCGGTTCTTGTACACTTTTATCTCTTCTGCAGATTAAATATCGCCGGTAATAACTTTATCATTGGTTTAATCTTCATGTAAAGCCAGGTTTAATCCTCATTTGTACATTTGAACCGTGTATGTGTGTTCATGTTTGTGTTCGTGGGTTTGTTTTAGCCTGTTAGCATCAGAGCTAACAGTCGTTTCATCCTCAGATCAGCTGGTTAAAAAATGACCCGACATGGAAAAAACTGCACAGCTGGAGCTGTTTACACCTACCATGAGAAGAAGAAGGACACAGGTGAGGTTTGTCGTTACTCCAATTAAATAATAAAGATTTTCTGACTAAAAATAAAAGTTTCTTGAGTAATTTTGATCTTCTCACATCCACAACTGTATATGTGACTTTTCTCATCTTCTCTTCCTCTTCCAGCGGCGTCCGGTTACGGCACTCAGAGCATCAGGCTGGGAAAAGACGCCATCAAAGACTTTGACTGCTGCTGTCTGTCCCTGCAGCCCTGCAAAGACCCCGTGGTGACGTAGGTGTTCACATATAATCAATATACTTTCAATACGGCATATTCTATAAACTGTGTGTGTTTTCTGCCTCAGTCAGGATGGATTCCTCTACGAGAAGCAGGCGATCCTGGAGTACATCCTGCACCAGAAGACCGAGATTGCCAAAAAGATGAAGGTGAGCATGTTTACAGTTTACAGAGCGACTATAGAAGATTAAAGTTCGTCATTTAATTCAGGTATTTGTTTGTGTTTTCTTCTGCAGGCGTACGAGAAGCAGAAACAGGCTCAGAAAAGCAGCAGTCAGCTGGAGTCAAAGTCAGAGGAGAGGGAGAGGATGGAGAGGTTCAAGAGCAGAGAGAACAGCATCGTGTCCAAACCCATCAACCCCTTCACATCAGGTACACACACCTGTCCTCACTGAGCAGGTGCCTCATCAGTTATTTAGAGGGAAAATGTTGAACTATTCCTTTAATAGCGGCACTAAAATCAGTCAGTCTTTAGTCCGTCAGAGTGCTGCGTTCAATGACTCTCTTTAAATCTCTGATGCTTCTTCCCATAATTAAAAACATTCTCTTGGAGATGATGGCGGTAAAAGTTTGATTAAAAACTGTGTTTCTCTCTCAGGACAGACCTCAGGAGGTGAGAAGACCCAGACAGACTCTGCTGCTGCCTCCTCCTCCTCCTCCTCGTCTTCATCAGCTTCCTCCTCTTCCTCCTCCGCTTGCTCTTCGTCCAGTCTGCCCAGTTTCTGGATCCCCTCTCTGACTCCAGAAGCCAAACCCACCCAGATCAAGAAACCAGTAAGTGCCCTCTCTGAAAAACTACTCTCACCGTGACCTTTACTATGAACACCAGTGTAAACTATTTAAAGTTTTAAACCTGAAGAAACGACGTCCATTATCTGTTCAACCTCTGAATAAGTTTAATCAACATGTGCCAAAGTTTTCTATCGGACACAGACTAACGTTAAAACTGACTGATGATTGTAATTCTCCTCTCGGCCTGCAGAGGGCGTCAAATCCTCATTTCACTGTCCGTTCAGAGTTGTTGTCCGTGTTTGATGTCAGTAAATCATCTCTCTGATTATCTGCAGTCTCTCAGTTTGATGTTGACTCAGTTTCAAGAGTGCACAGGCTGACCCTGGATCCAAACATCGAGCTCTCTGATTGGCTGTCTCTAACTGACCCCCTCCCCCCTCTTCTCTCTGTGTCAGAGTAAAGTGGTCCTGTGCCCGATGTCAGGACGACCCTTAAAGATGAACGAGCTGATTACAGTCAAATTCACTCCACTGGACGCCAGCCTGGATCGAGTCGCTCTGCTCACACGGCAGGTCAGTCCGAGTCAGCGCTCACAGATGGCCATTTTTAAAGGTCATGTGACACCTTTAAGGTCATGTGACAGTCTGTGCGGACACATCCTGACTGATTTTTTTAATCCAAGAGTCCTTGTCTGAGTTTCAGGTGTGCTCTCTCTCTCCTCAGGACAGGTACGTGTGCGCAGTAACCAGAGACGTGCTGGGTAACAGTGTCCCCTGTGCTGTCCTCAGACCTTCGTGAGTACAGACGTGTCCTCGACCTCCTCCTCCTGTCTCAGATGTCCTCATGTTTAATCTTATGCTGTGATAACCCATGCTCTGTGTGTGTGTGTGTTCAGGGGATGTGTGGTGACACAGGAGTGTGTGGAGAGGCTGATCAAGAAGGACATGATGGATCCTGTGAGCGGAGACACACTGACCGAGAGAGACATCGTTCCTCTGCAGAGGGTACGTGATAAAGACATGAGATGAGTTTTCTGTTCAACAATAAGAGTCCAGAGTAAAACCTTTGTATGAGACACGGATTTAAAGGAAAATAACTTTGGATAAAAACTTTAAAAATACGTTTGAAAGTTTAACTTTTCGTTCTGCAGGGTGGAACCGGCTTCGCTGCGTCTGGAGTCGACCTCAGAGCTAAAGAGGCTCGTCCTGTGATGCAGGTCTGAGACTGACGGGATCTGATTTTGTCCACTTGTGTCGTTCCTCTGCAGAGCCCGAGAGGTTAATTGTGAGACACGTGTAACACCTTTCACCTGTTCAATTCCTCTGTTCTTTCTTTCTTTTTTTGTCAACTTTTTGTTTCTTTTATGCAGGAATTGTTTCTCATTTAAATAGTTTTGTGGATTTTTTTTTTTACTTGTGAAATACATTTTACCTAATTTAAAAGTTTGTCATGTTTTTTGTACAGAACAAAACATCAGACTGTGTAAATATTTAAACAGGCTTCACACACTAAAGTCTAAGAAGGTAAAATTAACTGAATCTGGTGCTTTAAGGTGAAAAATCTCACAATCTTAAAACACTCCCTCGCTCACTCTTCCTGTCAATAAAGGGATGGTGGCCTTAGAGGACAAAAAGCTCCTGTAATGTTTGATATGTATGAGTTTTCACTCGTCAACTTTTTATTAACATATTTTTCAAACCACAACAACCGCTCTCCTCCTCTTCCTCTCCTCCAGTAGCAGTAACAGGCTCATTTTCAGCCAAAACAAAACTAAACATTCAGGTAATTTTACACACATTTCAACCTACAGCCTCACAGCTCATCGTGTTCCTCCACCTTCATGCCTCCGTAGTCTGTGATGGTGCTGATTCTGATGAAGTCCATCTTGTCGAGCAGCTCAGAGAGAGTCAGACGCCCGTCCTGGTCAGAACAGAAGGAAACAGAAACCTAATGAAGTGAAATTTTACACACATGGATCTTGTACTGAATGTCTGTGGAAGTTTCAAAACAAAGATACAGACACGTGGATGACGTTCACACCTGAGTCCTGCTGGGTAGTAGTGTTTTGGAAGTGTAACACCTACATCATCATGATCTTGTGTTATGTGTTTACTATTAACAAGTAAAGTTTATATGTTACACATTTGATCACATTTACAGACACAAAAACTCTTAAAAAAAACAAAAACTTTATTCAGAATCAAACCCAAAAAGTCAGAAACACATCTCAGCAGATCCTTCTCCAAGACTGAGTGACAGAAAACTTTTCAGAAACCTCCAAAATAAACAAACACATTCACAAATGTTTGAAAAATAAACAATGACCAACTTTCACCTGCTACATAACAAACACTCAACAAGCATCCAGGCAAAACTCAACAAATCAGACCATGAAAAAGGTTTTTTTTTTATCAGAATTAAGTTAAAAAAATTTTTAACTTGAATATTTTCTATGTTCGGCACATAAAATATGAATATTTGAAGATTGACTTTGTTTAAATTTTGATGATTGTGGCTCAGAGCTCATGAAAGTCAGAGACCCAGTATCTAAATTAACACGGACGCTCCCTGAGATTGTTAAGAAGTTAATTTGAAATACAGAAAAACAAACTTTTGTCAAGTCTGTTTGTTCATACACTCAGTATTCAGTCTGGGCTCCTTTATCAGACTTCACTTTCTGATGTCGCTGGTTAGAAATACGGAGCTTTTTCATGGTCATCTTATTTGTTGAGACGCACCCGACCATCTACCTGACTTATAAAATCTGCACTTTTCCTGTCGGCTGATTTCACGATTAAAGTTTCACTTTCTGTTTCAGCTGCATGTCAGTGCACGAGGGATTTAATCCACAGTTTGTCTGGAGATGCAGAGAAATGTGCACAACACAAGAGAAAGAGGAGTGTGTGTGTGTGTGCGTGTGTGATCATGGGTGTCACCTGTATTCACATACACAGTATGTGAGTGAACACCTGATCGGAGTGGATTAGAAATCATGCAGGCACTTTATTCCCTGGATAACAAAGAAACACAGAACCAGGACTCTCTAAAAACTCAGTTTCCATGACGACAGAGCATCACAGAGGGATGTGTCGTGCGTTCCTGTCGGCTCTCGTTGAGTTTGATCGTCACGTTTTGATTAAAGAATCGAGTTTTTGTGTTCAGCTTCAAGAGAGACTGATCTGAGCTTCACACAGAGGTGGTTTTGTTTGTTTGTGATCATCTATTTATGGAGATATTCGATACTCTGAACTCGAACCGAGGACTGACCTTCCTGCAGATTTTCAGAATAAAACTACCTGACACTGAGACCAATGGACCAATAAATAAGATTGAAATAAATGGACCTTTAGAGGTGGATTAAATCACGTCCATATTCATAAAGTATCGAACCCTGGGTTTATTTTCCGGTTCAGAGTGTGCACCACCTCTTCCTGCCGCTTCACACCCCGCCACAATAAGAGCTGTGTTTTTAGAAAGCCCTGGTTTAAACCTGACTTCACTGACTTTACTGAGCATGACCCCCCCTGCCCCACAATCCTAACCCCGCCCACCCTCCCCGAACCCCCCTGTAACCCGCCCCTCCATAGTTTTTGAGATCTCTGAACCCTGTGGAGCTTCATCAAAGTTCGTCGTGTCTCTTGGTCAAGTCTTCTCCGTAGTTGGTGGCCTGGCTGCCCACAAACATGTTCCAGTTGGCCAGAATCTCTTTCTTTGTTATTTTTTCATCCTGATGATCCATCAAGAGATTATTGGAATGATTGACAGAAAGAGAAAGAGGAGAAAGAGGAGGAGACAGAGAGGAGAGAGTTAATAATTAAGTCACAATTATTCCGATTATTCCTCAGAGCTGATGGACCGACTACAGCTAACCTGTCCGGCTTCATTTTTTCATAACGTTGATCTGAGGGATTTATAAAGTAAAACCAAAGTGTGTGTGTTAAAGGTGTACCTTGTCCATATCGGTTTCATGGATCAGATGTTTTGCTTCGTTATCAGCGTGATCCACCTCTCCAGGTAGAACCCACTGAGCGACCTCGTTAGCATCCAGGTAACCGTCCTGTAGATACAAAAATGAGCAGATTTGCTTTATTTCTGGGTTTTTTTGGCGCCCTCTGGAGGCTCTAAGTTTGATTTTCTTTTATTTCACAGTGAAGCTTTAAACCAGTTTTCACCTGGTTAGTGTCTCTGAACTCTGCGAAGTGTTTCTTCTCCGTCGCGACCCACTCAGGCTCAGACTCCCCATCCTCAGGCGTGTACATGTCCCCTGTGGAGCAGCAAACACACTTCTTAGGACAGGTGGGCACCAGGTGAGGATAAAAAAGAGGCGGAGTCATTTGAATGAATAAAACACTCACCGATATATTCATGCAAGTTGATCTTTCCGTCTCCGTTCTTATCGATGTCTTCGATCGTTTCCTTCAAAAAGACAAATTGGATTAATGATCCTGAAGTGCTGGGTTCATCCTCTGAGGATCATGAGCTTGTGTGTCTGGACTCAGAGTTTAAGCAGAGGTCTGTACCTGCACCACCACGTCTCTCATGTAGTCAAACTCCTCTGGGTGGAGGAAGGCGGTGAACTCTTCTCGTGTGGCGATGCCGTCTCTGTCTCTGTCGGCCATCTTGAATCGTCTCTCATCTCGGGTCAGCATGGCCTTGTAGGTGGCTTTGTCGTCGACATCATCGAACTCCTCGTCTGGAAAAAAAACCCCTCATGTTTCAGCTCTGTATAAAACCTCCAGCTGTAAATAACTTTTCTTTAAATCGCTAAAAGAGGGAATCAGGATTAAATGTGGAGTGTAAACTCGTACCCAGGTAGTATCCGTAGGTGGTGTTCTTGTACTCCATCCAGCTGATCTTCCCGTCTTGGTTCTTGTCGTAGTCGCTCCAGTGTTTGTTGACATTGTCCTGGATGTATCTCCTCTGTCTGTGTTTGATCCAGTAGTGCAGCTCGGAGTGGCTCACGTAGCCGTCTTTGTCCGTGTCGATACGATCCACGATCTTCCTGCAGGAGAGAAAACGTGGTTAAAGACAGATGTATGACGACGCCGATTCATCACGTCTGAGGGTCAGTCAGGGTTCACAGTGACGAAGACGACCGTGAGGAAGAGTAAAACCTACGAAAGCTTCTCCTTGCTCTCCTCGGGGGTCAGCTGGTCGAACGTCTTGGCCTCTTCTTTCCCCAGGAAGGCCTCGTGGTCATACTTGTAGCCGTCTTTGTCGTCGTGGGCGTGGTCACTCAGCTGGGCTTGGTGATGGATGCGTTTCTCCTGAGCAGGTACGGCGAAGGCCACAGCGGCCAGGACGCAGAGGGACGCTAACGAGGTCAGCAGCATCTTTACAGTCTGTGAAAGAAGAAACAAACGGATTAAACTCTGAGACACATGATAACAGAAAACTAACTTTAATCTAACACACTGAGAGTTTATATGAGATCAGATTAAGACCAAAAGTTTTAGAATATAACAGACAACAGCGCCCCCTGGAGGCCAAAGCTTAGGACCAGTGGGTTTTAAACTACCACTTAACTCTTTTGTGTTTACTGATATTAATCTAAGTTTAGCACCATAAAAAGTTAAAATAAAAGAAAAGTTTATTGTTTTTATGATTTGTTTTATTTGTTATCAGATCCACTTTTGTTTCTTCACTTTTTTGCAGTTTTGTTCAAAGTCCAGAGGGGATTATTCAATCTGGGACAGGCTCCAGTTACAGGAAACTACATGGTCGGCTTTGGGAAAATATCTAACAATAGTCCCAAATGATCTAAATCTAAATGTGTCAAACTAGAGTCCAATATAGACCTCAAATACATATGAAGATGTTCGATGAGGATGCTGCTGGTGTTTTGGGAGGAGTAAAGGTATCCCAGTGCAGCTGGACTCCAGTCTCTGAGGTGAGGTGTCTCATTTATGGATTTCAAACCAGTTTCAGTCCACACACTTTCCCTTTGGCAGTGAAGTATTTTATCTTAATCTACTTTAATTTGCTGCACGGTGTATGATCTGTGAAACTTGAGCAGTTTTCACTCTAAATTTAGGAGACTTTATGTAGCATTTATGTACCTTGTCAAAGTTTAATATGATTAGCCTAACTTAAATAACCTGTTAGTTGAAGTATCTACACACTGATTTCTCTTCTCTTGACAGTAAACTTTCCTTGAACTCATCTCCTGCTGCTCTGATTTCCTCTGATTGTAAAGCTGCTGAATAAACTCAGGAGATGAAATCCTCTTTAATAATCTTTGTTCAAATAAGTCTGATTATTTTCACAGTCAAAGAACAAACTAATTTCTTCAGTTAACCACATTCAACTCCAATGATGCAATGATTTGTAAAAGTAGTTTGCTGAAGGAGGCCTCGGACACTTTGTCAATATCACATTAAAACACGAGTTCAAAGTAAATCCTGCTCATGAACTGTTAAAACACTGTAATAATCGGAGTATTAGAGGAACAGGTATAAGAGAAAACCAAGTTTAAACTGAGATACAATCAGTGCACTTCACTGACATGTCTGAACAAACAGAGGTTCAATATAAGTTTAATTCACAGATACTTTCTCTCATTATCTGTCAGACTGATAAAAACTTTACTAATGAGAGATAATGAGAGATTATGAGGAGCAGTGATGAGAGTCTGCAGCCCTGCAGCCTGTCTGACCTCCATCATTCCATATTCTCTAAATCTTACAGGTTCCTGCATCTTAATTCTCCTACAAACTCCGAGTTAGACTTTAAATTAACTCTGTCTTTCATTATTTGTTCTCTAATTAAACTTTTTTCAGTCTAAAAGTCAAAAATCTGAACTCACCGTCAGTTTTTATCGTCTCGCGACACCTCCCCACTCCCTGTGAACAGCAGATCAGTCCGCGTTGGCACTCTGTACCTTTAAATATCGACATCTGGAGGGCGGGACTTCTTGTTAATTCAACTAATCGCTGACGATCTGTGGAAAATTCTAACCAATGAGAAGTAGCAGAATGCTGGCAATCTGATTGGCTGTTAAGCGCCACGTTGTCACGTCAACGCAACACTTTCTAATACTTCTGCCGCCGTAAGGCGAGTGTAACACACCGAACATGATGTTTGATTTGATTTTTTTTATCATGAAATAATTTATAAGTTTACTAATAAAGCCTTGAGGTGCGAAACATTAACTATTAACATTAACTATAGTTTTTTCTCTTTTTGTGTTTTCTTTTTTTTTGATTTGTCGTTGTTTTCTCTTTTTGCGTAAAAAAAAAAGGCACAAGTAACAAAGAAACCTTGCATCAGAGAACACTTTTGACGCGTTGAGTCAAGTGTATCATACGACTCACGATATTTTATGTTTTTTCTTCTTCAATGTATTCTTAGGTTTACAACTAAAGCATTGAGGTGCAAAACACAACGGCAAATAAAAAACACAACGACATTAATCATTGTGTTTTCTCTTTTTGTTGTGTTTTTCTGATTTGTTGTTATTTTATCTCTTTTTGTGTTGTGTTTTCTCGTTTTGTGTGATGTTTTTTCTTTTTTGTTGTCATGTTTTTTTTTGTATTATGTTTTTTGATTGCTGTTGTTTTCTCTTTTTGTGTTGTTGTATCTTCTGTTTTTGTGCTATGTTTTTTCTTGTTTTGTTTTCTTACACTGTGTTTTATTTTCTGATTTGTTGTTATTTTATCTCTTTTTGTGTTGTGTGTTCTCTTTTTGTGTCTCATAGGAACCAGTAAGACACTGTTTCAGTCCAGGCTGTTTCGAAAGAAGCACAGCATGAGCGTCAGTGAACACTTCTGCCGCGGTAAGGGGAGTGAATCACACGAAACATTATATTTTATATGTATTTTCTTCTTCTTAGATTTATTCTCAGATTAACTAATAAAGCCTTGAGGTGCAAAATACAACACACAAAAAAAAACCACACAACAGAAAATCAGAAAACAAAACGACATTAACCATTGTGTTTTCTCTCTATGTGTTCTGTTTTCTCTTTTTGTGTTGTATTTTCTCTTTTTTTGTGTTAAACAGGAACTACTTTAACACATACTGTTTCATTCCGGACAGTTTAGGGAGATGCACAGTTTGAGCCTCAGTGGATCCAATGGGGTTCGGGGGTGTGTTGGCGGAGCTGTTATGGAGGTGAGCTTCAGTTTATTAATAGAAACTTCTGCAGCTTTTTGATTAAACAAACGTTAATCTGCGGTCTTATCAAACAGATGATTAAGTCTGTATTATTATCTGTTTTAGTCTGTCGATAGTTGGAGAGTTAATCGATTAAACTGAAGTTAAAATTAAAACAGTTTATTATCTTCTCTGGTCGTGTCAACAGGTTTGTCTCTGTATAAACTAAAGTCTTTGGTCTGTCTGTAGAATAAAGGGTTGATTTACCATCTCTGTGGGTTATTTCGACCTCAGTTCAGCCTGCAGGTGTTTCATCCTCTCATAGATGCTCAGAAACGTTAATAATGACCTTCTGTGGTTTAAGTTGATGTTTCATTCAATGATGGTTTAACAGGAGAGAGTCTGAGTGTTTATAACATGCTCCTGTCATGTTGTCTATGTTTAATAAGATCAGCTTTTATCGCCTTTTGTAGTCACCTTCAAGAAGAGGCAACAGCGTGTTTGGGTTACTTAAAATAATCTGATTATGTTAAATTTTATGGTTAATATTTCACTGCTGCAGTGAATTAATAAAGTTTTATTTGAGAGGTTGTCTGTCCCTGTTTACCTTCCTAAATTTAACAAAACTCAATTTGACCATAGTTATGTTGGCAACAGGAGCAACAACAACCGGTGATGAAATTAAAGCCAATGTAAAGGTATTTTTAAAAAAAGTGCAGTTCTTTAAATGTCCACTTGGGGCTCTCTCTGAAAGCTGAGGAATCACCATCAGATCTCATATCTAAAGTGCCTGATAAAAGTTCACAGTTTCGGTTTATAAACATAACTTCTTAACTTCTTCTCTCTTCCAGCAGCTGCTTGTTTGTAGCGAGACCTCCGGGCCAGTCCATTACGGACTACAGCGGGGTGACGCAGCCCAAAAAAGAACATTTATGATCATTTCTTCATGGAAATACAATCAGACCGAGACGGTAAGGCAGAAGAACGTCTGCAGAGAAAATGATTAATATGGTGATTATTACTTCAAGGAAATGATAAAGAAACGATCATAAATGTTCTTCCTTGAGCTGTGTCACCCTGCTGTAGTCCGTAATGGACTGTCCTGAGGTCTCGCTACAAACAAGCGGCTGCTGGAAGAGGGTAGGTGAGTTTTTTTAAACGCCTCATTTGATCATTTTGAGCTCAAAGCTCTACAGACATTTGCATAATTAGGGGTGTGGCTGATTGACTGACAGGCGGGTGGTTGTAGCTGTTTTGAGGAGGCTGTATACTTGCAGCAACTTTGTTTTGGTTCTGATTGATTCAAAGAAAGCTGGAGTCAGCATTTTAAATAAAGGGACAATCTTTGGGCTTCATAAGGTCTCTTCAGATACCAATATGTGACACCACTGAGTCTGTGTTTGTGTCTGATACTGTAAAGGCAACAGTCAGCTATGAGTGAGAGCACCCTCTGCTGGTCAAACCGCATAATGACAACATTTCCAAACCACATAAATTCTTCTTTTCTGGTGTTTCTGCACTTTTTAAAGGAGGAGGTCGCGCTCTCAAAGTTTCCTTTGCAGCCTCACCTGTGTGTCTCTGCTCTCTCTCTCTCTCTCTCTCTCTCTCTCTCTCTCTCTCTCTCTCTCTCTCTCTCTCACTCCTCAGGTGCTGAGATCAGGTGACTAAGATGATGATTCCTCTGTGGAACACCAGCTGTGATCAGTGATGGATCAGATCACCTTCCATCATGACACCGTGCTGTCAGACATCCACCTGCTGCTGCCGAACACACGTCACCTCATGACCCGCCTCAACAACGTTGGACAGCCAGGTGTGTGTGTATAAGAACATCTTTTCTCTGATCTTAAAGAAATCCAGTTAAAGAGACAGACATAAATGTATAAATGTGTTTTCTTTTTGCTGTTTTTGGTCCGTCCAGTCTTTGTCTCCAAATTTAAGATCCTGAGGGACGCTGAGAGGAGGGACAGCAGCGATGGAGTGAGAGGTTTGGAGGAGACAGAGAAATATGAAGACAGGAGGAAAGACGATGACACACCGAGAGAAGATACAGAGGAAGGAGGAGGAGGAGGAGGAGGAGGAGGAGTGGAGCCGCTGCTGGATGAAGATGGAGATCTGGACGTTACACACCGGTAAAAAACATGATGACCTTTTCTGTGACTGTTAGTGTGTTTAATGATCAAAATTCACATAATCTTCCTCATCATGAAGGAATGGGTTAAACGGCTCCTACAGCAGCAGCAGGGTGGTGTCTCTGTGATCAGGAATCTCTGTTCAGCAGAAGTTAATACCCTGACCTCCTCCCTCCTCCCTCCACACTCTCAGACCGTCCTAACATCTAAAGATAGAAACCTCACCACCTGATACCTCATTCAGCTAAAGCAGCGTGACGGTGTCCTTCTGTGTTAAAAAAAACTCGACCTCACAGGCAGGAAACTACACAAGAGTCCATTTTAAAACAGACATTTTACAGCAGAATCAAACATGTTTACAGCAAACCAATACCAATATCAATATTCATAATCAGGAGTGCAGCTGGTTTGTCTTGTTGTGTTGAGGCTAAGCTACAGCCTCATGAATGAACAGCTGTTTTTATCCTGTCTCTGTTTACATTTGTGTTTTAGTTTAACATGAGAAATATCAGAGTTTCATGGATGTACTTTCACCTTCCTTTGACTCCACAGACCGAGGAGAGACTCTGTGGAGATCAGCCGAGAGTTTATTTGTCCTGTCATCCTCCAGCAGTCTGACTCTGCGCTCAATTATGAAGAAGAGGAGGAGGGGGATGATGAAGGTGATAAATGCTCCAAAGATGTCATAAAGATCGGTAAGAGCCTGGACTAACTCTGTGCTGACTCACTCACTTTATCTCAGACTGTGTTGCTGTAAAGATGAATCAGGTTACAGAGGATGTTTTGTGAATTCAGACATCTAGAGATCAGTGTGAGGTTAATGAAGGTCGGTATTTAATGAATGAACACTGATTTATGCTTTAATCTTGTCTTTTCACAGAGCACACGATGGCCACTCCGCTGGAGGACGTCGGCAAACAGGTCAGAGATTAAAATTTAAAAATAAACTTTCTCCTCTTTTACTCATTTAAACATGGCATGAAGAGAGGTGGAGGTGTGATAAACCTTTCAGTCATTCAATGGTTAATATGAACACATGAATATGTGGTCGTTTTCTCTCCATTGGCTCCTCAGGTGTGGAGAGGAGCCTTCCTCCTGGCTGACTTCATCCTCTCTGAGTCCGTCATGTTCTCCGGTGCTACAGTCCTCGAACTCGGGGCAGGAACGGGTGTGACCAGCATCGTCATGGCAACTGCTGCCAAAACGGTCTACTGCACAGGTGAATGTTTTGATCTGTCAGACCAAAAAAAAGAATTATGTTAAAAATGTTTGTATTTGACGCTTTACACTAAAGGAAAAAATGATAATTAATGCAAATGTAGATAAATTTATACGGTGAACTGTAATAAATGGACGCATTAAAATGAGATAGTAAAGCATGTATGCACAGGTGTGTAACGACGTAAAGAAAGAATTAAACACAGTAAATCTAATATGAATATTAATCACATATCAGGATTAAAGTTCTACGTTTAGATCCTAATATCTGATTTTTGTTTTCCAGATGTTGGATTTGACCTTCTGAGCATGTGTGAGAAAAATGTGACGCTAAACAGACACCTGATGGAGCCTGCAGGTACGAGCTCTTTAAACAGATATTTCACACATTACATTTATGTTACATATAATCCAAACAGTCCGAATATGAAGCTCTTATTGTCGCTGGATTGTTTCTGTCTTACTTTGCTTCATATTTCATCAAACAAACGAGTTAAAAAAAAGAGTCTCTAATATGGAAAAAGTTTATTTTCTTCTGTCGTTTAGGTGGTGAGGTAAAGGTGAGACAGTTGGACTGGCTGCAGCATGACCTCTGCACAGGTAACACACACACACACACACACACACACACACACACACACACACACACACACACACACACACACACACACACACACACACACACACTTTATTCTTAAATCACCGAGCTGCGTTAAAGCTGTATCATAATAAAGTCACTAATAAATGAAGAACTCTTCCTCCTCCTCCTCATCCTCAGTGTGTTACTTCCTGCTACAGAAACCATAAAAAAACCTCTGACTGTCTCTGTGATCTTTAACCCTTCAGATGCTGGAGAGGAGTTCAGCTGGACGGAGGAGGAGGTGGCGGACATGTTCGACAACACGCGCTTCATCATCGCTGCTGACGGTACGAGAACATAATACATGACCATGATTTTATCCCTCCAGATCAAAAATATAAAGTCCTATCTTGTGTATTTTGGGTGTCTTCAGTTTGCTACGATGATGAACTGACAGACGGCCTCTTCAGGACTCTGTATAAACTCTGCAGCAGCTTTAATCGCCCCTGCATCATCTACATCTCCATCGAGAAAAGGTACGAGGATAAAATCATGAAAATCATTTCAAAGGTTGACAGAAAGAGTTTGTGTAGAGACGGTTTCAGAGTGAGATAAGATTTTATCCTGCTGTTAGAGCAACAACAAGAACTTTTGATTAACAGACTCCTTCAGAAAGCTGACTGACTCTGAGTGCTCCGTCTCTGAGGTCGAGTTTGATTCTTATAAAGGACCAAAAGTTAACCACGTGTCTCCTGCTGCTTCCATCAGGATGAACTTCACCCTCAGACACCTGGATGTCTCCTGTGAGGCGTACGACCACTTCAGACACTGTCTGTCTCAGCTGCAGGACCTGCAGGACGGACGCTGCAGCTTCACCGTCACTCAGCTTCAGACCGGCTTCCCTCAGTTTCTGATTTACGAGCGCATCGAGCATCTGGTGGGAAACGCACAGACAGATATATTCACATTTATGTTTCTTGTCTTTAAACAAACCTGAAACCCTGAGCTTCAGGTTGTAAACTCAGCTGAGTACTTGGCATGAACACAGACACACAAAGACACATAAAAGCTTAATGAGTGTTCTTAACGATCATGATCAGAGAAGTTTATGAAGGTTTTTACTAATAAATAAAATAATTGATCTGTGATTGATGTCTGCAGGAGCTGTGGAAGGTGACCTCCTCTCCTCTTCATCTTCAGACTGAGTCCAAAACCGACTGAAACGACTCCCATCCTGATCCGGGGGCCACAGGTTGACCCACAGATCACAGACTGCACTGACCTCTCTGCACACAGAGCTCCTGTTTTTAATCAGCTGTGAAATGATTTAACTCTTTTTTTATAAAAACAGGGAACACTTTGAGTTTAGGGAAATAGTTGAGCAGGTCAATTAAGTATTTAATGAGTTTTAATTAATATATTGTTTGCAGTTTGTTGCGTGAACTAACACGTGACGTTCAAAACTGAGCGTCAGCCGAGTGTTTGTTTGATTTAGAGTTTGAATAAAGTTTTAATATAAACTGAGTCTCTTTAAACGTTTGCTTTGGCTGCAGGTCTGTAACATGATTTAAAGCAGTGAAGTGTTGCTTGAAGTCAGCTCTGCAGAAGATGTCAAATCCAGGTCAATTTTGGATTATTTTCCAATCGCAACACAATATTAAGCATGTTATTTCACAGCTTTGTGCTGCCCTCTAGTGGAGGATATTTGCCTGCTTTTATGCAAATCAGAGCAGATGAAGCCTCCTTTTTCTGCAGCTTTATCAGTGTCTTATTTCACGGTGAAGAGGCTTTACAGAGAATGTATCACATTTAGAGACAGCCTCAAGTGGACACTCTTGGTAGTGCAGTCTTTGAATCAATCAATCAATCAATCAGTTTTTATTTATATAGCACTTTTCAGACACGACCATGTAGCATAAAGTTCTTTACACAGAAAAAGGAATAAAAGAAACGAAGAATACCCAAATCTACCCCAGCCAGAAACAGGATTAAAATGCATAAACTTAAAAAGGGCTTGATTTCGTGGAAACAGGAATGTGCGCACTGAGGAAACACTGGAGGTTTAAAATCTAAAAACAAAGTAACATAGAATTAAATTTAAGAAGTAATAAATAAAATGAAATAAAAACAACAGTAAAAGATACTAACATAAGAGCACCAAAACAGCTCAATAAAAGACGATCCTGTCATTAAAACTGGAAAGAGATAAATGCTAAAACACTTAAAGTTAATGATATAAAATTTAGTTAAAAGCAAGACTGAAAGGTTTGTTTTCAGTTTGCTTTTAAAATCATTAAGATTAGTTTCAGTCCTCAGGTCTTCAGGTCAGCTGTTCGATAGACGGGGGCCGTAGTAATAAAAAGATGTCTCACCATTTGTCTTAATTTTAACTTTAGGTAATAATGTTAACAGAGAACTTCCTGAAGACCTGAGGACTCTAACAGGCTCATAAGGTAAAAGCAGTTCGTATAAATAAGACAGCTAAAGCCATTAAGAGCTTTAAAAACCAATAAAACAACCTTAAAATCTATTCTGAGAGAGACGGGTTGCCAGTGCAGAGAGCTTAAAATCAGTGTAATGTGATCTCTCTCTTTCTGGTCCTTGTTAACATCCGTGCAGTTTTTGGGACTTCCTTCACGGCTGATTTTAATCTGTTGTTCAGAATAACTCAGTTTGTCCTTTAAAAAAGTTGCAGCTAAAAACACTAAGAGGACATCACAGAGCAGGAGGAGCAGAGGTATGTTTCTACTGTATTATTATGCAGTGTGAATTTTGTGTTATTTCATAAAAACACCCTGAGGCTTTATCAAATAGGTGACTCATCTCCTCAGGTGAACTTGTCAAATAATACAAACAAATTGTGGTCTTAGTGTTACGAAACAATCAGAGCAGAGGTGCTTTATTAAACAACACTGGGTTAGGTCAAAGTCATGATCCGTCTGATTCGTCTCTGAATGAAGTCCCAATTAGACTTTTGTTTGGAAACAAGCAGCTTGACCCCGAAAACATCAAGAACCCAGAGTTCATTATCCTCAGTGAGTAATGTCGAGGTTATTCTCTCGGAGAGCAGAGCTGCAGCTGTTTCCTTCTAACACTGCATCTGCGACCAACAAAAAACAAGGAGCTTTATTGTGAAAGGATTTATGGTCTGACTGCACTGAGTGTGGCAAACACTGGACTGAAGAAGAGAGTCAAACATCATTACAGACAGTATAAAACATGGTGGACGTCCTGATAGGGTTGCGTTCATGACAAAAAAAAGGGAACAGAGTCATGCCACGTGATCTTTCTTCTTCTATTCAGACATTTGTTTACAACAATAATATTCAAACTTAAATGCAAATAGTGTTCGGTGAGTTGCTTCATCATGACTATTAAATTTCCACTTCCTAACTAAGCCTTTGCACAACCACACAGAGATATGCAACATGCAAGAAGTGTGTGACCCAGTCTGCACAGACGCCACAAAAGCAAAGTGGTTCATGAATGAATTCAGAGGATCTGAAGCACTCAGGGGTGTGTGTTTAATTGAAGGCTCTTGTTTTGAAGGGCTGCAGACTCTTTTTTAACTTGCACCCTGCAGAAACAGGGCTTCAAACAAACACACTTCTGAGAGCCTCAGATCTTCTCTAACTTTAGACGTTGACACCTTTTGTTTCCACGCTGTGTCTGAGTTTCTCAATGAATAAGTTTAAGAACGAGCTACAAGTTTGTGCAAAAACAAAACAACATGGACATAAAGGTGCAGATTTATGCTTTTTGATTTTATTTTTTATCCAAATGTTTAGCAGTTGATTGCAATATATGTGTTTAAATCTGCTTGACTCCTATGTAGGGGAGAGTGGGGTAAGATGATCCATTTTTCTTATTTCAGATCACTACATCAAGTCAATCATAGTTTTGTCTCTAACTCGTGTATCTGCAGATATTTCAAGATGTTGTGCATCCCTGCAAACCAACAGAATGAGTGTAAACAGAACTGTTTTGATAATATAGCATGCAAAAAAAAGTGGTCTCCTATGGTCAACTTACGTCATGTATGTATGGGGTAAGTTGACCATTGACAGAGATTGGAGAGCTTCTCCTTTTCCAGGGCAAAGACAAGTAAAAATAAGGTAGTAAAAGTACAAATAGCTGTATGAAAGAGGGTACAATATATACAAGACAAGAATTCTACTGAACAGTAAAATAAAATGTATGTATAAGAATAAATACTAAAAATAAGTATCAAAAATTAATAAATATGTGTGTTTGAATATGTATATATATATATATTTATATGTATATAAAATGTTTTAATACGTATATGGACATGTATTCATGCACAGGTGAAGGGTATGATAATCAACACAGCAGCAGTAACGTTGGTAATATTGCACTTGTTACCTCATCTTGATGGCTGGAGCTGCTTTATGGGGGTTTAAGATGATGATGGATCGAGAGAAGAAGCTGTTTTTGAGTCTGTTAGTCCTTGCTTTGATGCACCTCAGTGTGTGTTTCCATGTTAACTTTTGATCGATGACAATCCCAAGAAATGTAGTCTCATTAACTCTTTCAATGTCAACATCACAGATTGTTAATTTAACATTACAATCAATTTCATTCACTTCATCTTCTGTATGGAGATCATTTACATTTGCTTTATGAGTCATAGAGTTTCTTTATGTTATTGGCTGATGCACATGTTGTTTTTGCGCATGTTTTCATAACCACAAGTCCAGAGCTGGGATCCAATAAAGGTTTGACTTGAAAAAACAGAGAGAGGCAGAGATAAACAGAGAGAATAGGCCCCGCCCCCTCCTCTCCCTCCCCCTCCTCCCCCTTCCTCAGTAGAAATCAGGCCTCTCTCCCCCTCTCTCTCTCCCTCTCTCTCTCTCTGTGTTTGTGTCTCAGTCTTCTCTCAGTCTTGTGTCAGAGCGGTTGTCCGCTGTGCTGCTGAGCCGCGGGGATCGAACCTGCTGCAGACTCCGGTACTCGGTAAGTGATCTCTCTGACTCACAGCGCTGATTCACCGGATCTGAACCCGGGGGGGCTCCGCTCAGACCTCCGTCATGTCTCTGTGTGAGTCTGCAGCTGGAGCAGCGCAGAGCGGAGGATTCAGCATCCACAAAAGATCCGCTTTAACCCGCACGGAACCTGTTACCAGCTGATCAGGAGCACCAATCAGCTGATCAATAAAGAAGTTCGATCAGCTGAGAGGGGGGGAGCCGGTCAGAACCAGCCCGAACCAGATTCTTCAAAGAGCAGAAACACTGAACAAACAGCGAGCTCCATCCTTCAGACTGAGCACTGTTACATATCTGTCTGCAGGGAGGTGCACCGTTACAGATCTCATCGATGATTACCTCGATGACTACACTCATTTATCAATCCATCGATCTGTTTTTAACAACTTTTAGCAACTTTCCTTCATTTTTTGCGCTTTAAATAAAGTTTGCGCCTTGCAGATTGTGCGCTTTTTTGCATAGCCTATCAACCTGCAGCGCAACTGTTACGGAATTCACCGATGATCTACTCGATTGAAGATAAAATTCATCCATCGTTGAATCAACCTGTTAAACTCTCTCTAAGTAACCGTTCTGCTTTTGTTGCTTCCTGGATTGTGTAGCTGTGTGACTGCAGACTGAGCAGCGTTACGTATCAATCTGCAGTTCAACTGTTACAGATCTCACCGATGAGTAAATCGATTAATGCATCTATTCATCACTTTGAGTTTTGTATCAAAATGATGTTTTTTTCACATCAGTTTAATTCCTCTTGCAGTTGAAGAGCACTTTTTTCATTTGCAGACTGACATTTTGTGTCTATTTGCATGAGGATTAAATGTTACAAAATTCATTGATTGACAATCAGATGAATAAAAAAAGAAAATCTAATGTATCAGTCTGTTTACTAGCGTTTTTAAACACAATCTGTTTCCAGTTTTGCTCTTAGAAAATGTGATTTCCCTCCTGCAGACTGATATGTAACCTCACCGGTCTGCAGCACAGACTGTTACAGAACTCACCGATGATTAAATCAGAACATATGAGCCCATTCTCATATCTGTGTTCCTGCTTCTGCACAAAGAAAACTTTGGTCTCTCTGCAGCAGACACACACAGGCAGAGCTGCAGCAGTGACACATTAGCACAAGTTTCCCTTACACAATCTGGATTTACATAATATGCAAATTAACTGCAACTTTGCCAAAATAATTATAAGAATCTAACTGTCTGATAACACCGAGCAATCATGATTGTTTCAGTCTGCAGGCGCCGCACTGATGATTTATTCCATCACACCTTCAGTCATTCATTAATTATTCATGCGTCTGATCATTTCTGTGTTATTGTTTCATCAGTGCTTTTTAAATAGGAGTTTTAACCTTACATAAAAATTAAAATAACTCTGCTGTTTGTAACAAATGCATCCTTAAACTCTCCTGATGATCGTTATAATTGAAGAATTTCGTTTCCGTAAAAGTAAAGTTGATATTGCACCTCACCGGTTGTCTCCAGTTTGTTCCGGTCTGCAGTGTGTGTATGTTGTGTAATATGTTGATGAGGGCGAAATAAGTTCTCTTTGAAGCTGTAAGCTGTTAATGAGAACTCAGGCGATGCACTTTCTAATTTATTGTCCTATAAGCAGGAAGAAAATACTGATCCTCATCAGAAACTTTATTACCTAGAGCTTATTTAAGTCGAAGAGTGGAAGATTCGCTGATTTATTGTCCACCACAGTGAAGTAAATGTTCCTTAAAATGAAGAATATTCATGTTAAATGTTATCCTCTCTGTGTTTCAGAGCCCTGTGCAGATCCAGTCGGGACTTCTGGTCGGAAAACAGAAGTCAGCAAGTGAGTAAAGCTTTAATCAGAGGTTGATTTTTTTTCATTTGCATGTCTTTAAACCAGTTAATGACCTTTGGTAATCTGGATTGAGGTTAAAAGAGCACATGCAGTAAACTAACACAATACCTCTCTCTTGTTAATCTATCATTGAACGTTTATCTGAAGAGCTGTCTGACCTCTCTATAAAACTCTTTATCACAAACTCCTGATACGAAAACTTCTCAACAGACTTTGATTATCGTGAGATAAAACGAGGATGAAAGTGACCAAAGTGGGTCAAACGTCATTCGTCCATTTTTCTTTGTGGGTTCAGCTGTTATTGGACCATCGACTGAAAATTAAAGATATTTGTCTGTATTAAAGTTCAAGTTTATTAAAGATTAAGCTGATCATGACAGTCTGTGCTGGTCTGTGATGGTTACTGCTCTTTACAACGGATTATGCTAGTTATAAAAGTCTGTGCTAGGGTCATATAGTCTATTTTGGGTTACAGTAGTCTGTGCTGTTTCACAGCAGTCTGTGCTAGTTAATGACAGTCTGTTCTGGTTTTGGTCAGTCTGTGCTGGTTTGATTGTTATGACCCTGGACTTTTTTATAGTCTGTGTTGGTTTAAGCTTGTTCTTGATAGTTTGTAGTAGACTTTATGTCCCTGCTGACTGATGAAAGTCTTTGAAGTTTATGAAGTTTCAGCTGGTTTATGACAGTCTGTACTGGTTTATGACAGTCTGTACTGGTTTATGGTAGTCCTTGTTGGTTTATGAAAGTCTGTGCTGATTTATGACAGTCCTTGCTGGTTAAATATAGTCTGTACTAGTTTATGGTAGTCCTTGCTGGTTGATGACAGTCTTTGCAGGTTTATGGGAGTCCTTGCTGGTTGATGGCAGTCTATAATGCTTTATGGTAGTCCATGCTGGTATATGGCAGTCTTTGCTGTTTATTGACAGTCTTTGCTGGTTTATGACAGTCATTGCTGGTTGATGACAGTCTTTGTTGGTTTATGGTAGTCTTTGCTGGTTTATGGGAGTCCTTGCTGGTTTATGACAGTCTGTACTGGTTTTATGACAGTCTGTACTGGTTTATGGTAGTCTGTACTGGTTTATGGTAGTCTGTGCTGGTTAATGACAGTCTTTGCTGGTTTATGGTAGTCTGTACTGGTTTATGGTGGTCTGTACTGGTTTATAACTTTGACTTGTATTAACACAGCAGCTCAGCAGTTCTGCTGAAGCTGTTTCTCTCCCTTCTTTTTCGTCTCAGTAATTAAAAGTAATGGTCCCTGAATTTCTCTCCCCCTGTTATATCCTAATGTGAGATCTTATCTAGTCTATCAAGTTCTTTATTGCTCATTTTATCACACTGTAGTCTGGGTTAGGTTAGTTACAAAAAGGCCTCCAAATGTCTTGAACTTCACTCTGAGAGTCCCGTCTCTCGCTGCCCTGTGTGTGAACCCTCCTGCAGCCCGTGGTTTGTGTTAATGGTTTTCGGCTCAGTGTGAGTCCTCTGCAGGTTTAATGTGCATCAGCAGTCCCTGTCATGCCGGATCTGAATCTGCGATATCGTCTTGTTATGTGTGCAGATATCTGAGTGAATGAAGAGGGAAGATGAGGAGAGTCTGCGTTTCACTGCACTGTCATTCATGAGTTCAGAAGCAGTGGTATAATGGGCCGGTGATGGATCTGAGGAGGAGGTCCTATTTAAAACGAAACGCTCAGAGCAGATGATTGAAAAACTGAACTAGTTCATTTGGATCTGTGTGAACTGAACTTGTAACGTGAAAGTTTGCAGCAGGAAAGCCTGGGCTCATCTTAGATTAGGTTTCTGGGTGTGTCATTGGCTTGAATTGAGCTAAAAAACACAGAGGAGCGACCTGATGTCTTTTTCATTGGTGTATTTTTATGATCGGGTGAAGGACTTAAGGGAACCAGTTCACCCAGTAAGTCCAGACGCGGTTCCCCCTCCTTAAAATACCATTATGATCACGGCATTAAGACTGTAAGTGTTTGCTGTAAATGTTGAAATTAAACAGTCTTGTCCTTGGCTTGTAGAGGACGGTGAGTTTGTCTCCTCAGCTTGAGTTCATCCTGCTGAAATAAAAACAAACAGCACAGGGTTTTAAAATAGAAAATCTCCAGATGGGTGTTATTAATCACCAAGTGTAATTTCTAAATATAAAGAATGATCATCCTGCATGCTATGAAAGATGATAACCCAACAGACTGAACCGCACCTCCTGTCTTGTGCTGCATATTCTACTTCCACATCTTTTCCTGTAAATATATCCCCACATATTTAGATTTCAGCTGGTTATCACTCCTTAAACAACACATATCTGATTGTTTCCCATCGACTCTGTGAGATAGAGCTTTCTATATTTAGTCTTTGGCACCGGGGACGACTGTTTGCTCCAAAAATGAGAAAAAACACTGAATGCTCCAGTCAGATCTCCGAGATACACCCTTCTCTGTGTCTCTTTTAGACTGTTTCTATGTCGATCAAATGCCTGCAGACCGAGTTCTTGCTCTGTGGACTCTGCCAGCTCCAGAGTTCGATTACACAAACTAGAGCCGCGGTTACACAACAGTCTTTCTGTCAATGTACTTTTAGGTCGCTGCAGGACAGGACGATGATTTAACCGTCCCATACTGGATCAGAGACCAGCCACGCTTTATTTACACATCAGGATGTTTCATGTCAGGGAGCGGGAGAGATGAGACGTTAAAACACAGCAGGCCGCAGAGAGAGAGTGTCACCGAGACGCTCCTGCATGTGTCAGCGCAGGATTTAATTAAAGGAAACTAAAGAAGCTGCAGGAAAGAAAGTGACAGTTCACCGTGTGATCATCTGTGGAGTAAATCCGTCACTTCTGCGGCTCTTTAAAGGATTTCATTCATGCATCCACCTTCCAACGAGAGGCCAGTTTTAGGTCATTATTGTGCCTCATGCAGATCTGAGTGTAAACTGGGACACACACACACACACACACACACGCTCAGCTTTGTCTCCATCTTTCTTTGAGTTCTGTGCGTTCCCATGGTGACGGATGGAGGTGTAAGCTGCATGTTAAACTGGTTCTGAGCTCGGTTCTCCACAGAATTACAATGAGAGTGACGACGTGAACTTTGACCTCGGGGCAGGAAGTGAGACGGCGACCGTGAAGCTGAAAATTGAAATGAGACCTTCATCATCATCGTGTGTTTCCTGATGTTTTGATCTTCAGGATCCAGAGTTCGGCTCAAACGCAGAACTTGAATCCTATTGGTTGTTGCATTGATTGACGTCTCATTAAGTCAATTAGCATGTAAGAGCTAACGAGATATTGCCGATCAGATCAAATTTAATCATATTTTAAATGTTTTTAGTAGAAGCAGCCTCTCCTGCAGCGTCCTGATGGTTTCACCTGCTTATGAAAGCGTTTCTCTCTCATGTTTGATTCACTTTGATGAAAGTCGGTGAATCTCCTCCATCAGAGACAACTTCTGCTGAGTCTCGATCATCTAGACTCACCGACCCCCTTCAGCTGACCTGCATCTCTTCATTACCACCCCCCTCCCCCCACCCTTCACCGAGGACCCCCCACCCCCCACTCTACCACCCTCACACCCCTCCTGGCCATATGAAGATGCAGTCTTGTGTAACTCTCACTCTCTAAACCAGTTTCATCCAGTTAGAGCTGTTGCCAAGAAACCGCCTGCATGCTTGTGTGTGTGTGCATGCATGCATGTGTGCGGCTGTGTGAGTGTGTGTGAGTGTGAGTGTGAGTGTGTGTGGAGGTTCAGGGTTTCCTCGTCTGTGTGAAAGCAGATAGCTGGAATTTTCCTGTTCCTGCTGCCTGTGTTACATAAGAGCGGCGAGCAGACAGACAGCTCATTTATTCTTTTATAAAACCTGTCAACAAAAACACACACTGATGGAAATCACAATAAGGGTCTGAGCGTGTGCAGACACGAGAGCCGATCATGCACGGATCAGTATATGCATGCTTTCATTTATATGTAAATGTGAAAATCAGACTTGTATTTTCTGAATGGTGTCACCGCCTGGTTTAGTTTACCTCTCTGCTCTGCAGCACATGTGGAGCGTCAGCGCTGAGGAGACAATAGCCCACTCTGGGACTGACTGACAGTGTGTAGTAGTGTTTGAGTGTCATCAGTGTTGAAGACAGCAAACTCTCTAAGGACCTACGAACCCGTGATGCTGCAGGATCTGATGCAAACGAGTTTTTTTCATTCATAGATATACATGAGAAGAAGGTTGATGTTTTCACTTCTAAGATTGCAGAAAGAGGCCAAAGTAAGAGTCGTAAACCTGCGGTCTCTCTACTGTCCAGCAGGGGGCGACTCCACAGTTTATTTAGTCTCACTGCAGTGATTTTCCAAATAAATTTACAATCTCAGTTTGTAGTTTTCAGTCTTCTTTAATGCAGAATGATGCTACTTTTTTCTGGATTAAGGTTCCTATTTTTAGTCAAATAGAAAACAAAACCAGGGGAGAAGTGGGCGGGGCTACCTGTGATTGACATGTGGGTAATGTAACGTCATTATGCTGTTGTCTCGGCATATTAATGCTGTGATCCAGTTACCTCGGAAGTCAGATGTCGGAGCTGGGAATGACGGCGTTTACGGCGTTCCAGTTAACAAGTCGGAAAACCAAGATGGCTGCCTACTGTCAGCCGCTGTCAGCTGTTGTTAACAATTGTCAGTTGTTGTTAGCTATACCACTTGTAAACAACGCATATCACAGTATTTTACTCTACAAACACCATAGCACCGTGTTCACAGTTAGACGCTGGGCAGTAAAACATAAACCACTTATTTAATTTCACAAAAACAAAACAGAAATGCTAATAGATAAAACATTAAAACATTAGGAGAGCTTTCACTGTTACTCTTTACTGTTGATGCACTGCGCTGCCATCTTGGATTATGACATTGTCGTCAAATCGGGGTTTGTGAGGATCGTCCAATTTTACGAGTCGGAAATCCGACTTCAGGGGGGCGTTCCAGATGAATTTCTGACTCAGAGCTCGGAAATTCCGACTTCCAAGTACAACTGGAATGCAGCGTTAAATACAATACAGATACAGACACAAATGCACAAATGCACATCATTGCAAAGGTGCGAGTGTAAAAGTCTGTAAATTTGCACACAGAAACCTATTAGTCAATGCATGCACCATTACACATAGCTGCATTTGTAATCCTGCAGAGGGACAGTAAGTACAGATCAAACTAAGGCTTCACCTTCATTAATCTAAAGGGGAAGTCTGTTTTTAACGAACCAAAAAATAATAAAACAGTTGATACTGACAGAGTGAGGAGGAAACCTGCCGTCCTCCTCAGCTCCTCTCTTTTGTCCATATTGACTCACTTCTTGGTCAAACAAGTAAACAAATAAAGACTGTGGTCTAATTTACTCATGCACAGTTACTGCTGAAGTAAGTCCGAGTCACAGACGTGTTATTGACACGAGAAAACAGCATCTAAAGCCCGTGTTGAGTGATAGAAGCAGTTAGAGATAAAGACGAAGAAGCAAACAGAGAAACTTGTCCATCTCTCTCCCTCTCTTTCTTTCTCGCTCTGCCTTGTTAACCCCAGACGACCCTGATCAACCTGCTTTTTCTCTCTTTCTTCACAGGTGAGACCCTGAGGGCAGCTGCTGCCTCTCTCTCTCTTCTTCTTCTTCTCCTCCTCCTTCTCCTCTGTGACTCTTCATCATGGCGTCCTGTCTAATCAGCCGGCACTTCGCCCTCTCTCTGCACAGAAACGTGAGGCTCAGCGCTCCAGGTAAATACACAAACACAGTAAACCATCATTTAGGAGCAGACTGTAGTGAATTCACATCTTTAAATAAACTATAAAACAAGTTAAAATAATTAGTATGAGTGAACTCCAGGCTGCTGTCAAACACCTCATTTGGTTTGAGTTGAAATCTTGCTTTCTCAGAATCCATCAGCGTTATATAATTAATTATTATATAATCTTACATAAGGACTATAGATGTTTGTGTGACCTGCGGCAGGAGTTGGTTATCGAGTCTCAAAGGTCCTCTCTCCTGTCAATCATCGACAGACCCGGTCACCTTTACTACCTCGCTCTTACCTGCTCAGGTTTATGATCCTCTCAGTGTTCCCCGCTCAGATATCCGAGAGTTTGAGGAGGAGGAGATTTACGGACCGGAGCAGATCCAGAGTACAAAAGTGATTTGTCAAGGCTACAGTTTGGCTCAGTGGTAAATTGTATGCCTCATGTACCGAGGCCGAAGTCTGCAGAGCGGTGCTTCAACTCAAACTCCCACCCCCTTCGGTCTCTGCCTCATTTCACTCCCCTTGTTTCTCACTCTGTCTTCCCTGTAAAGGCACGAAAAAGTCTCATTTTAAAAGGAAACTCTGCAGAATAAGACAAACTGACTTTATTGGACTCACATACCAAAAAAACTACTCAGGTTCTCTGCGTTTTGAGGAAAATTCAAAGGACAAATTCGCTCGTAGTCCTCCTTTGTTGCTAAGTGGTCACTCTGCTCGTCTCCCCAAAGCTTTCCTCGTCTGTGACGCTCGCTGAAGCTTTTTAATCTTGAGACGAGCGCGGAGTAAGTGAACAGGTAGATGCTGCTGTCTATGTGGATCAAAATGAAAACTGTCAGAGAGCCGAGGAGGCGAGAGTGGAGTCAAACGATGGTATCTGTGCCGCTCGTCAGTGCCAGTTTAGAGGGAGGGAGGTGGCGAGGCTGCTCCTGATTCATGAGTTCATGATAAAAACATTTTATTTCTCTAATCTGTCAGCCTTTGACCTCTGCTGTATTTTATTACACTTCATTTGAGTCGATCAATGAATGAACTCTTTGTTTGACACAGTTTTTGACTTCCTTGAGGATAAATCAAGTCGTATCTAATCTAATTCTTCACGTTGATATTTAGTGACAGGTTTTAATGAGCTCAGATAATAAAAACACAGTTCAAGGCTGCAGCATTAATCTGGATTATATCACCATCATTATATATCAGAGTTCAAGGGCAAAATGCAGATGCTGCAACTTTAACAATTAAACATTATTATTAAAACTGTGTCACACTCATCTGATACAGAGATTTATGTACGGTGGCCCAAAGGAGTCAACTGCAGGAACTTAACATGATCGGTAAAGGACTTTTTATCAAGTGCAAAAACACAAAAAAAACAGGGAAACCCACAAAAACACTTTATACTAATGCAAGAATAATTTCATGAAATCCAAAACTATTTTTTATATAAAAAGATTCTACCTGAGAAAATTTATTGAATAACAAAAACTTAAACAAGAAAAGGAAAATATTTGGTAAAATAGATTTTTTTTATAAATCTTTTGTGGCATACATTTTTTTAATAATACAATAAATAATTAAATTTAAAGTAAGTAAACATAATAATTATAGTTATAATAAATAAAAGTGATAAACATAATAATACATTATTTTTATTTTCATTAAAAATTGTCTTGTTTCGTTTTTTTTCCTTTTTTTATTTTCATATTATTTGAATTTCTTAGTTCAAATAATGAATATGTTCAGAAAAAACAAAATAAAATAAATGAATTAAATTTGAGTACTTAAAATAGCTTTTTGTGAAGTGTTTATTTTATTTTTATTTAAAATCAAAAATTTAGAAACAGGGTTCACCTCAGCATCTCCTCCCTCAAACCGCTTTTAGGTATCAAAATTTAAGACAGGAATCATCAGTCGAATGGTCTTTTTTTCTTTTGTGTATCATCAAAAAGCAATAATACAAAATTCAGTCTGTTTCATAAATGTCAGAAACCTCCTCATGGGAGCTTTAATGAAGTATTTTAGCAGCAGACCTTCAGGGCCACCGTATTTACCTCTTTTTTAGGTCTCTGATAACAATCATCCGAACTAATCATGAATTATGTCTCAGTTTTAATATCTGTCAAAATAGTCCTTTAATATTGAAACACTGCACTTTAACTTGCACTATAAACACACGACAGTAAAGGACGTTTTTAACCATGAGAGCGGGTTGTTTTTCTCCCAGGAAGGAAACGCTTAGAGCTGCACAGACAGTCAGGAGACATTTTAGTTGTTTTTTAACCAGAAAGAAGTTTAACTTAAAAAGGAAATCATTAACTTTATTCACAGCTGTCAAAAACCTTTGTCAGCCTGCAGGTACGTCAGCAAAGCAGCACCAAAGACTCAGCAGGACTATGACTATAACGGACCCTCCATGAAAACCACCGTACCTGGACCCAGATCACAGGTAACACACATGCACACATACGGCGAACATGAAGACCCCTGAAAAAGTAGGAGAGACCTCTATGAGTCCAACATTTCAGGATAAACTGCACTCAAGGTTGTTTCTTTATTAGAGGTAAAAACAGATTCAGATTCAGAGTTCTCAGAGTCATGATTGTTGGCGGAGGTTCATCAGGTCTGAATTTGGCTCAGAGATAAATCACAGTCCAAACTCTGTGTGCCGCTCAGTTCCTCCCTCACCAGCTGGAGCCTCAGTTCAAAGTGTTTTTAATCACACTGCCACCTGCTGGTGAACCAGATTATCACGCATCACATTTTATAACACCTGAACGTCAAACCTCAAGGGGCCCGAAGTACGCAGACAAAGGTTTGATTCACATGCACATCCTTAAGTCTTCTACATATTCCTCCATTATGAAACTTATAAAACATGTCACCAAATATTTTCATCACAAACTCAATTCTTCCACAGAGCGGGAGTTTAATGTGGGTTTCATAGAGTCTTACTTATTTATATTTACAGAAGAGCAGCAAGCTAATGATTAAATTCTCTATTTAACTGAATAAAACACAAAGTTTTGCAGTTTTCTTCTTGTGCAATGATTTTATTTCTCTTTGCAGGAGCTGACCAAACAGCTGGGAGAGATCCAGGTGAGCTGTGTGACAGGAGTCATGATAAAATATGAGATTTTTTCTGAATGTTGGAGCAAAATCTGTGAAAGTTGAAGGTTAAAAATTAATGTTTGTGCATCATAAAAATATATTGAATTAAAGATTTTATATAAAGTGACCCGAGAGAATAAAAACACAGTTAGAGTCGCTGTTAAATCGTTTTATTAAAGTTACTCTCTGGAGCTGAAACTGCGTCTTAATGGTACAGATTGTAACTCTCTTTGTGTGTGTGTGTGTGTGTGTGTGTGTGCATCTGTCATTGCATGCATGCATGTGTGTAACCAGATGGATATCTAATTGTGTTAAAGCAGTGAACCAGTATAATAAAGCCTTGAGCAGTAATTGTTGCACACACACACATCTTAGTACACAACCACATAGACACTCTTGTTACACAAACTCACACCGGACTGTCTTGGTTCACCGAGTCGTACAGATTCACAGATTCATGTTTCGGTGATTTTCTGACAATGATAAATACGAGATTTTTCCCTCATCTTCGTCTGTTTTTATCACTTTCCTGCAAAAAGACAAAATGGGAAAAGTTGAGTTGAGACAGTTTTCAGGATTTAAAGCTCCGGAGCTCATTTTACCTCGTTATATTTATGTGAGTCTGTTAAAATCAGCGACTCTGAACGTGTCTGTCCTCAGAACGTGGGAGCGATAAACTTCTTCTGTAACTACGAGGAGAGTCGGGGGAACTTCCTGGTGGACGTGGACGGAAACCGCATGCTTGACGTCTACACGCAGATCTCCTCCATCCCCATCGGTCAGTCTCTCATCTCAATCTCTCTTCTTATTTTTGTTAATTTAAAATGAGTCTCTTTGTTTTTAACTCTTTTACTGTGTGATGTCTGACTCTCTGTTTTCTCTCCTCCTCCATCTGTCAGGTTATAATCACCCCGCTCTGCTCAAACTGATGTCCAACCCCAACAACCTGGTAAGTCACCTGACTTCCTTCATGAATCACACGGGGTAGAAGTTTCAGGCTGAATCTGAAGCTCTTCTTCTGGATAGTTTGACCGTAAAATGACCGAACTGCCTTTCCTGTTTTAACTGTTTTAGTTACTTTAAGTCTTAATGAGCAGTTTTCATTCAAAACCCTAACACACACACTTACACACACACACACACACACACACACACTTACAAACACTCACAGTCGCAGAGCCGTGCAGCTCCTGTAGAGCGAGTGAATAATCCTCTTTAACTCACACTGAGGCTGAGAGCGGGGAATATAATCTCAGACTGTTACAGCCAGTCGGAGCTCCATAATCTGAGATTACTGCTCGGATTTTTATTCATTATCCCGCACATGAGTTAGTTACCGCCGCACAACAAAACGCCGTGCTGCCGAGGCTCAGGTGACGCACAGAGCACATGCTAATAACCTGTTTCATTTACATATTCAACCCTCAGACGTCGTCAGGAGATGATTCATATTTGAAATTTGACAACACAAGTTTATAAAAATGTGTGTTTTAGTGTGTTTTTTCAAAGGAGTTATAACAGGAGTGTGTGTTTGTGCACGTGTGTGTGTGTTTCAGAGTACTCTGGTGAACCGACCCGCTCTGGGAATCCTGCCGCCGGAGAACTTTCCAGACAAAATCACCGAGAGTCTGCTCTCGGTCAGTAACACAGAAACACGGTCAGTAAATCTGCAGTTATTGTCGTTCTTCGGTCTCTTTAATGTTTGTTTCTTATCATCAGGTGGCGCCCAGCGGGATGTCCCGCGTTCAGACGATGGCGTGCGGCTCCTGCTCCAATGAGAACGCCTACAAAGCCATGTTCATCTGGTACAGGGTGAGCTCCTCAAACTGAACCTGGAGTCTGTTTTCATTCTGACTCAGGGTCAAATCTAATCTGTGTTTTCGTGTTTCTACCAGAATAAAGAGCGAGGCAACGCCGCTCCAGTCGATGACGACCTCACCAGCTGCATGATCAACAAGGTGAGAGAGAGAAATCCTTTTTTTAACGACGCTGAAGTGGACTCAGATCTTTACTGCACTAAAATAAATCCTCTTCGTGTTTCTCAGAGTCCTGGATGTCCTGATCTCAGTATTTTGTCTTTTATGGGCGGTTTCCACGGACGAACTCTGGGTCTGTACACAAGTCTTAGTTATTCTCAAGGTTTCGAGCTCATTCTTGGATCTATTTCTGATCAAATCACTTTAGTTTTTCTGATATAATCATGATAATAATTAATTTCTGATGTAATCATTTTTAAAAGAAATCCTAAAATCGTCTTTCTAACACGTCCTAAATCTGCTCTGTGTGAACAATCCTTCAAATTAAAGGTCAGGCTTTTATTCCAGACTTCATGACTAACACGTCGTGTGTTTATTGTTTTCAGGTTGCTTAGCAACAACACACTCAAAAGCCATCCACAAACTGGACATCCCCTCGTTTGATTGGCCGATCGCTCCGTTCCCCCGCCTGCAGTATCCTCTGGAGGAGTTCACCCGGGAGAACGCTCAGGAGGAGGCGCGCTGTCTTGAGGAGGTGAGTGTGTTAGTCTGAGTGAATGAATGAATGTTTGTGTGTGTGTGCATCATTTAAGAGATGTGATGTTGGATTTTAGCTCCAGTTATCTTTGAGTAATCTTGATTTAACTCCCAGGTTTGGATGACCATAAAAAATAATGAACTAAAACTTTTAAAATTTACACTCTGAAGCTGTTTTTTGTCGATTTGTCGTCCCGTTTATGTAAAAGTTGTGTTTGTGAATGAAAAAACTCACCTGTCTTTACTTCAACTCTCAAAAATATCACAGATTTGAACCTCTGCCATGAAAATGTGGTAAACTGAAACCGCCCACCATCATGACTCTTATAAAACTTAATATCTCTCATTATTTCCAGTCGTAAAACTTTCATATCTGCTGATTAAAGCTCACGGCTTCCTCAAGTTTGAAACCTGATCATAAAAAGCGACATGGTGAAGTTTAAATTAATCTGATGACTGGAGAAAAATCTGTCAGAGAGAAGAGCTTAGATTGAAGAAACTGAGGATGAGTGTAGCAGGAGGTAAACTGACTCTGGAGGTTTATCGTTTCAAGGTTGAGGACCTGATCGTGAAGTGGAGGCAGAAGGGCAGACCGGTCGCCGGGATCGTCATCGAGCCGATCCAGGCTGAGGGTGGAGATAACCACGCCTCCCCTGACTTCTTCAGGAACCTCCGCAACATCGCACGCAAGGTAACGCCGAGGAAGAACTGCTGAACTGAGCAGGAAAAGAGACATTTGAAACTCATCCGATTAAAGCTTTTCAGTCTAAAATCAAACCTGCACCATGTGGAGATCGTTCCTCTTATTTACAGATCACTTCCTGCGCTGTTATTGTGGTTCGGCCTTTTGTTACTTCGACATATTTCCTTCAGCAGCTCCAACCATCTTTCCATGTCTGCAGGACATTCATTAAATATTTACAGACACACGGCTCATGTCCCTGGCAGCACGCCGACACAAACCAGTCTCAGCTCAGGGAGAGAGAATCTGCCAAATCCGTCTGTGAGCCACTAATCACCGCTGAGTCATCAAATTAATTAGCTATACGTAAAAAAATCAACAGCAAACAAAGTGGAGAGTTACAGTCATTCTCAAACTTCCTTATTTCCTGCTTCTTGGTCAATTTACCTGAGTGTGTTAACCCTTTCCTCTCCAGCACGGCGCAGCGTTCCACGTGGACGAGGTTCAGACCGGAGGCGGGGCCACGGGAAAGTTCTGGGCTCACGAGCACTGGGGCATGGACGACCCCGCAGACATCGTCTCCTTCAGCAAGAAGCTGCTGACCGGAGGATACTACCACAAAGACGAACTTCAGGCCGACAAGGTTTCAGAGTTATTCCTTTATGCAGACTAAAATCAGTAAAATCTCAAACTTGCAAGTTGAATTTTTGTCCTGAAGTAGCTTAAGGGGGAGTTAATAACTATTTTGCAAGTGTCAGGACTTATAAACATGAAGTCTGTTTGTTAAAAAATGTGTTGCAGCTCTAAACGAAGCATCAACACTCTCGTCAGGCCGTCTCTTTCAGGTCACGGCGGAGTTGATAACAGTTTTAAGTGTGCGGTTTTCCTTTTCCAGCCGTACCGTATCTTTAACACGTGGATGGGTGACCCGTCGAAGAACCTGCTCCTGGCTGAAGTCCTGAACGTGATCCGCAGGGAGAACCTTCTGGAGGAGGTGACCCGCTCAGGAAAATCCCTGATGAACGGCCTCTATGAGCTGCAGGTACAGTAACACTGATGGACGAGCGTATCGATGATCACTAAATCAGCGCTCAGAGTTCACGTCTGACAGTATTGAGTTTTGATTCTGCTCTGTGTGTGGATGTGACCTACATGTGTGTGTGTGCGAACGTGTCCGCAGGCTCAGTACCCCGGCATATTGAGCCGAGCTCGAGGACAAGGAACCTTCTGTGCCATCGATATCTGTGACGACGCCACACGTAACAGCCTCCTGCTCAAGGCCAGAGACAAAGGTAGGAACTAATCTGTCGCCTCCTGTCAGGGAAGATTCATTCATCTATTGTGGTTTAGGAAGTCCTTATCTAGCTCTGCTGCTGGCTTTTATTGAACTGACTATAGAGCGAGATGAAACGATAAGCTCTCCTTTTTTTCGCTCCTGCTCACGACAGCCGCAGAAATAAATGATACTTCTATCTGAACGTCTTTGAGGCTCATCCGTTCATGATGATTTTCAGCCTCATATCAAGTCATCCCAGTCTAATCCTGGAGGGAATTTAACAGCAAGAGTATTTTTCAAGGTTACTCAGACCTTTGTTTGCATGTTTGTAGTTATTAAAAAACAGTATTTTGGTTTCTTTGGATGTTACGGTCTACGGTCTTTGTGGTGCGACCAAACAAAGGTAAAGTTTAGTGAGGATTTGACACCATGATTTATGCAGAGCTGGTGCAACAGGGCCCAAAGGCTCCCCTGCTTACCCCTCCTGTGGTGCATGATGAGTATAAATCCTCCACTTGCACCATCAAAAATGAATTTTGTGCACAAAAACATCCTCTCTCTTCCTCATCTTCCAAACTGTGCATTTCTGCAGCCGTTCATTTAAAGGTGGTGTAGTCAGGATCTGAGGAAGTTCCTGTTTTTAGGAGAAATCTTGAATGTAAACTCTACCCCTCCCAAACAGTTTTACTTCTGTTACAGACACTTGTCTTACTTAAAGCGGTTTACCTGTCCAGCAGAAAGGTTACAGGGTCACCAAGATCCCCAAGCGTCCCCCATCGTTTTTGTTGACCCGGCTTTTTAGCTCTTGTCCGGTCTACCTCCGTTTTAAGCGCCCGTTATTCCTCCAGAGTCTCCGGTATTTACGTTGTTTTGTTGCTTGTGTTGACAGTCGTGGCCAAAGGAGGATTCAGACAATTTTCCAAACTTTCTGGTTGGTTTCTACTGTCCGATATTGTAGCACGCTAACTTTGTTTGGACTCGTGAACGTTATTTGAGGACATGGAGCGCGCCTCACAACACGAGGGAGCAGCGTCTGCCCCACAACCAATCAGGTTGAAGGAGGTGGAGAACAGCTTTGTTTACAGTCAGAGAGAGCAGGCTGCTCAAAAATGTTAAAATGTTGACTACACAGACAGAACAGAACACAACGATATCGTTATATTACCAAATGTCATCAATAACTAATAGCTACTGATTGATATTAAAAGCTTTGTTTTATAAACACCACAAAAAAGATGCTTCTTTAACAAAATCCTGCCTAACCCACCTTTGAAACAAAAACGTGCATCCCTCCAGTTTGTCCAAGTCAACAGAAACATTTTTTTCTATTTTAATGAATATACACTCATTTAAAAATGCTTATAAAGTTTATTTTTCAAGTCTGTTCTGACTTTAAACCAGTATCAGGATCCAAGCTTCTCAGTATGTACCTGCAGTTGGACTTCACAGTAAAGACGCCGTCATTCTCGCCCAAATCCAGCCTTGAATTTCTCTCTCTGACAGGAAAGTAAACGAGGACCTGCAGCTCTCAAACTCTAAAGTCTAATATCTGGTTGTGTTGGACAGGTGTCCTCCTGGGAGGCTGCGGAGATAAATCCATCCGTTTCCGTCCGGCGCTCATCTTTAAGGAGTACCACGTCCACATGTTCCTCAACATCTTCAACGACGTCTTGGCCCAGCACAAATAAACCCCAGAGGACCCTGAAGGACCCGGACTGACCCTGCATGAGCCTGAGTGAATCCAGAATGAAGCGGGGGAGACTCCAGACCGAACATGTCATGATGAGCACAATCCACACAGTAATTCACACACTTTCTCTCACTGCTGTTTACAGGTCAAGGACCAATTCATTTCATAACAACACTGACCAATTATCATCTCGTTAGCTCCGTACGATCGTTAGGACGTCCTCAGAATACAGGTCACAAAGGGTCCTTTTGTAGACTACGATAATGAAGTCCACTGATGAAGAGGTCCGGCTGCACATGTGGGTCTGTTCCTTTAACAGGTAGCACAATATTATTATTATTATATTAATGTAAATAAGATCTCCTAATTAACCTCGCTAACTATTCAGAGCAAAGTCTGATATTCAGCCTCAATAAGCGCACATAAACTGACGTCATCGAGACCTTAGACTTACCCCGGACTCAGGGGGCCTATCAGAGTCTACTGTGACGGTCCAAGAGAGTCCTCTGAAGTCTGCCAGAGTCTGTCGGAGTCTTTTACTCACTCCGTCCCTCTGCTTTACCAACACGCACACCTGTCGATCCAGCTCCTTTGAGATTTCCAGCCCTCAGATCTTGTCCTCGTGATCATTAGGAGCGAAAATTGTGATTAAAACTGGAATTGGATAAATCCCCCAGACTCTGAGCGACCGTGAGCGTCTGTGTTGGACTGTGACAGGGTTACACAGACTGCAGTGACTCTGGGACTCTGACAGACTGACTGTGGTGGTCTGTGATGATGGTGGGTCACTAAATAAAATGCCAGCCTGCATGTCATTAAACGCCATCCGTTTAAAAACGTCCTTGTTATGCTTCTGACTGTTATGTTGCTCTTTATGGGAATGACTTTTTACCAGCTTGAAATGTTTTAGCCCAGAAAAATGTGAATCGATAACGGACCACAAAAATGTCATAGATTATTTAGTGCCTGCATGTTACTTAAATGTGCTTAATTTTTTTTATTTCCTTTGTTTTTATTTTTATACTGCCTCCGATAAGAGCGAGCACTGGTTAGAAAAAGTCTGAACACATTCACTTTACTCTTGAACAAGAGCTTCATATCAGATTCCCTGATTCTTAAACCCAAATGTGTAAATAATGCTTTTATTTTTATGCCTCACTTTAATATAAATAGTTGAAATTGAACAGCGTTTTTTTTCTTTCTGCATCAAATGCAGTTTGAACAAATAACAAAAGCAGAAGCAGAACTGCTTTATGTGTTTGTCTGAATCCAAAAATGCCACAAATTTAAAAAAAAAACATGTTTAAATCACATTTAAATTATCTCAGAAACATGAAACGCACACTGTAGTCATAACACAACTATAATGAACCTGTGCTTATAGCAGCTAACTGCTACAGCCCTCTTTTTCCTTCTAACTTTACAGTATTTAGACTTTAGTTTATCCAGCTGCAGCACATTTGTGCAGTTTTAAGGTTTTTCTGATAGTAATAATATCAGAAATGCCTCCAATCCAGCCTGAGATCATGTAACAGTGAGTATGTCGAACTGTTACCGACAGTTATTGTAATTTTTTAGTATAATCTTTGAAAAACAACAGCTTACACGTCAATATTGTACAGTCAGGTTGACGTAAAGCAAACCTGAGATCCTGTAAAATGTCACGTCGTCAGGATAAGAAACAGCAACAGTTTTGTGCTAGCCGTGCGTGTAAAATCAGTCAAAGCTAGCTAAATGTCTGCTTTAAGTGTTTACTCATAATACATGATGATGCTCTGTAATTTTTGTAAGATTTCAAATAATCAAAACACAGTCGAAGAAAATTGTAAAAGCAGATAAAGTGGTTCTCTGGTGCTGTCTCGCAGACACGTGATGTCAGAATAAGGTGACCAGACGACAATCCCAGTATTGGATGACCTAAAACTATTGCCCAAAGCGTTATTTTTTTTTCGTAGGTCCCGCCTCCTTCGCCTCTGATTGGCTAGAAAAGCTGGAAACATCATCACACACTCAAGCCGAGTGCGGGCTGTTGGCTCTGAACAATATCGCAATTCTGAATCTCCTAACCCTAATGCTGCGTTCGAGTTACCTCGGAAGTCAGATGTCGAAGCTGAAAATGACTTAGCACCTGAGTTCCCAGCGTTCCAGTTACAAAGTTGGAAAAAAGCAAAATCGGAGGCCTGAAACAAGATGGCTACATCTACCAAAGTGGCTACTTTCCGCCTCCAATTTTGCTTTTTTCCAACTTAGTAACTTAAACGCTGGGAACTCAGGTGTGACGTCATATTCAGCTCCAACATCTGACTTCTAAGGTAACTTGAACGCAGCATAACCTTAACCCGACAGATGATGAAGTTTCACAGCCATAAGGAATGACCAATCGGAGCCTAGCACTTCTAGCCAATCAGAGGTGAAGGAGGCGGGATCTTCCCCGTCCCACCATCCCACAAATAAAAATTATCGCACCCCGGAAACATCCTCGATTTAAGCGTTTCATGAATTAGAACAAAAATGTTGCGCGTAGACTAGAACAACAGTTATTACGGGGGTTATTATGGGGGGCGAGCGCTGCTACAAAGTTGTACAGAGATGTTGTCTGTTATCACTCAGCCTCCCCACACCCTCCGCTCTGGATGTCCCCAGATTTAAGCTCAGAAATCTGGTCACCTTATGTCAGAAGAGGCTGCGAGCTGAGCTGCTAGGCTGAATAATGATGGAAATCATATCACATACAGGGTGAATAATTGTAATAATATGAAGATATATGGATAACAGAGTTTGCTCAGGCAGTTTAGGTCATGTTTATTATGATCTCCACACACACACACGCACACCCCTACCATGATGCCAGCTTCGATAGCACCCTGTAGCTAACCGGCTGATCTTTGAGCACAGGTCCATCAAACAGGGTCTCCCACAAACACCTTAGCCTGAGTCTGTTCAGCACATCTTTTATAAATCATGTTGAATTTGTCTGTAAAAGTGCTGAATCTGGCGCTCTGTGACTGGTTGGACCTTCATCACGTCTGTGAATGTTCATGGAGCTTTTAGACAAGTGTTAGGAATGTGTAGCAGCTCACTTAACTACAACCTAATATATAAATATTTACTGTATATGAAGACATTTACATCTTTTTACATCCATGTCGCAGAGATAATGTTCAGTACGCTCATGTAAAGTATCTGTTTCTTGTATTGATTATTCTATAATACATGTTAATAATAATAAAAGATTTATTTAGGTAGCAATATGAGGGATGGAGGTGATGACAACAGTGCCTGTCTGTTTGTTGTCAGTCAGTCAGTCAGTATTACCTGCTGTAGACTCTTCATTATCACCTCTATTCACGTTACTATTGCACTTGTGATCTGACAAATAAATGATTATTGTTGTAATTATTTTAGATGGCTCTAACTGTTGTAAAACCTTCTGTCCATGTTCTGTGATCAATAAAGAAATTAAGTTTTGACTAACTTAGTGACTCCTTATTTCTTTTCCTTTTCTCTTAATTTACATAAATAAATGATAATTCACATATATACTAGAAAAAATAGATTGAGATGATTTGAGATATTTTCTCCTATGTCTGGCAATTTTCTCTTGATAAAAAAAATATGTTTAAATCTTTTTTTTCTTTTTTTTTTTTATTTTACAAAAGTTAAAGGAGATTTCTTTTTATTTCTTTTATAACGTTTTTGACTATTTTACGGTGGCCCTGAGGTGCAAAATATTACGGCAAATCAGAAAATCCAACACAAAGACAGAAAACACAACAACATTTACCACTGTGTTATTTCTTTTTGTGTTTGCCGTTATGTTTTGCACCTCAGGGCCACCGTAATTTTTGCCCGTTTTCCTGAATTCACAAAGTAAATTAGCTGAGAATTACATGATCACTTTATTTGTAACAGTAAACAGAAATTTTCTGCCCGGTTTTTCTAAATTTATGAGATAATAAATTTTTATAGTACAGTATTTCAGTAAAAAGGAGCAAGATTTATTTTTCTCAAGTGAATGCTCTTTACATCTGTAAAATTAAGAGATAAGTTTAAGCAAAAATAAAATCAAATAATGAATAAATAATTACAATAAAATGAAAAAGAAAAATAAAGAACACAGAGCCAAAAGATAAGCTGTTTTAATGTATTATAAATATATTGATTGTATTGTTAAATAAACAAAACACACACTGTAAGGGTTTCTGATGACTGTAGACCCTCATCAATTTTAGGTAGCCTAACAGAAAATATCTTATTTAACTTTATGCGAACATAAAAATGTAATATTATTACGCCAACTTGATCAAACATTTATTTTTTAATTAATTGAGTAATGCGTAGTACTGCTGCAGTGTCAGTGGGTGGACCCTTCTCTGAAGGTACAGCCCCACCTGGTGGACATCTATATCTTGAATCCGTGTTTTGTTTGCAGGAGCTGTAATGAGACCTTGAACGCAGCATGACTTCACTCTGCAGTCCGCTGTGAAAGAATTTATTAGTTCTGGATGAGTTGTTCCTTTTACATGAGCCTGACTGGACCAAATTCACAAAAGAAACCACATTCAAGAAACCTTTCAAGGATGTCCTCAATGCCACCATCGATCTTCCTGTCAGAGAAAACAAACACACATTCATAATGTGCACTTGCTACAGTTTGTGAGCCTGGCAGGGGTCCTTGAATGCACCACAAACTGCTGCTAAATCTCACGAAATGTTGTTTGGTTGCACTGTAATGTTTTTTGTTTTATCCTGCAGCAACCTTTCTGTGTTTCTCAGGACAACTACAAAACTTTACAGGTTAAGTTTCTGATTGTAAGAGGTCAAAATGAGCTACCAACTGGGGTTTAATCTCTTTAACAGTAAAAAATAAGAGCTGAGGATGTATTTGAACCATGAAATTAAACTCAAACTGTGCAGGAGGAACAGAAATCAGATCAGCCAGAGATCCTGCAGAGATTTTCTCCTTCATTAAAATCAGTCAGACTGCATGAAAAGAAGTTTGAACATTCAGATACAGATTTATAGGGCTTAAAAATGAGAAATCGTCCATTTATTGATACTGAAAACTACACTAATATTACATATAATTAAATATAATAGATGTTCCCCTTCCTCAATATCACGAAGCCTCTTTAAGGTGTAAATAAATAACACACAGCTCTGACCAAGTCATCAAACATGAAAAAAAGCACATCTTCAAACACGACCCTGTGCAAATAAATCTTTAATGAAACTTGTTTTACAAATAAACACTTACAGTCCTCTTTCTGACCAGTGTCACAGGTTCGACTCTCTCAAAGAGGTGTGTTAAGATCCACACACACACACATATTTATCTCACAGCCAGTTTTATCAAAACTAGAAGCTCTTATTTTAACAAACTCATATTACAGCTGCTCGGAGTTTAAAGCAGATCACAGAAGATAGTTTTCAGTCTTAAAATACGGAGGTCAGCAGGTTCAGTTCTGACTGACAGGTGGGGGTACGGAAAGCCAAAAGGGACATTATTCACCGCTAGGTCCTAGCAAGTAAAAAAAAAAATTGAATGTATTGCATTAGTCAGATCGAGACTGGACTTTTAGGATAAATGTAAACCTGTTAGTCTGACTGAAATTGCACCAAGTCAAACTGGTTGGAGATGGACAAATATACCCTGTATTTATACTTCCTCTTGCAAAAAGGCCCTTAATATGTTAAATGTGGAGTTCAAATGCTCTACATGCCAAAAGAAATAATGTTTTATTGCTCCTTCACTGAGCACCTTAATAATTGCAGTTTTAATGGTGTAACGTTATATAAATGTACGTCTAGAAATGCGGGATATTTACAGATAAAAAGGCAAAAATCACTCAGAAACAGCGGCGTATAATGTCCCTTTTGGCTCTCCGTACAGGAAAACATGCACTCATGCTTTAAAAAATATAAATACTTCATGCCTGCACGGCATCAAGCATCGATCACTTCAAGTACACTTGCAAAGGAGATAAAGCATCCATAAGCATCATAATGATAGTTATAATATAGACAATATATTTCTTTTATTCTATGAAAATATTGACATTCAAAGTCTGTTTTTTTCATGCAGCTGCATTGAAACCGCACGCACAAACCACTGCTGTGCAGTTTTTTCTATTCAAGTTAAACTTTAATATGATAAAAGTCATGCGCACAAACTCTCAGTCCTCTTTTTTGGACCACTGCAGCTAAACTTGAGCTTTGGCTGAAGCTCCAGTGGAGCGAACAATGTTTAGGAAAAGGGTCGAAATTTCTTTAAGTTTCAAAAAAGTTCTGCAAGTCAGGAGTTCAGACGGTTCAGTAAATTCATTACGAGGAATCGTCCAGATCAAAGCGTACTGAAATGAGTAAAAAAATCAAAAGCAAACCGTCTTAAACACAGGGATAAAACTATCTGTTTACTGCTTCTTAAATCTGCTGTTTTCTCTGAGGGGTTTGGTGCTGATGGTGATGCTCATCCTCTGTTATTTTCCTAATAGGCAGCAACAGAAATTCTTAATTGCAGGAGACTCAGGCCACAACACATGAAGCAATAATCCCTATAATCTTAAAATATGAGAAAAATTATTTAAATATGCTGCTTAGAATCTGCAACAAAACAAATACTATGAAATTATAAGATTAATATAAAACACCGTCTCTGTCTTATCTAAACACAACTCAAAGTCTATTTCAGAAAAAAGGCCATCGATTAAAGAAGACCAGAAAAGAAGAATTAATACATGAATAAACTTATTTGGGGTTAAAACTTTGTAAGGTGGTATCCCCAAGCTCACCTTAGTACTGTTGTGTGTGATTGGGGTGTGGTCTGTTGAGCTGCAGGCAGTCTGGTCAGGTGACCTGCTGCAGTCAGGTGACTAGAGGTGTGAAGAGGGGTGGGAGCAGAAGGAGAAACATGGAGGAGCAGGAGGAAATGTTTGAGGAGAGATTTGGCTGGTTCCAGGAGGAAAGCCGGGCCTCTGATCCCAAGTGAGGAAACCCAGGACACATCTGAGGCTGCAGGTCCTAATATTGGACGGGGAACAGTGGAATGGTGAGAGTTGGAGCATTTCAAGGACTGGTGAGTCTCCTACTTTTGGATTACTTTTGTTTTGGATCCCTATTTTTCACTGAAATTTCCTTTTTGACAGATTATTTGGTTTTTGGGACAGTGGAGGCTGGGCCAGGATCGTACCTTAAGGATTGTTGTTGTGTCTAAAAAGGATCAGAATCAGTCTGTTAAATGCTTCTTCATGCAGTAATAAGAAGTCTCTGTCCTTCCTCCTCCTCCTTCATTGTTAGTTACTGACCGACTCCCAGAACCTTCTTCATGTGCTCGTACACCACGTACGAGATGCTGACAGCGGGAATGACTTTGAGGAAGTTCGGAGTGATTCCCCTGTAGAGTCCCGGGACGCCCTCGTGGGCTATGATGTGCCTGAACTGTCCCACCATGGTCAGCTTGGGTTTACCTTCAGTACTCGCTGGAACCAGATGAACAAAGAAGGTCAGGAAAGAGGACTTTTACTGCGTTAAAACTCAGTGTTTATGTGTGTCTATTAAATGTCTGTTTCACCTTGTGCCTGCATGCGAGTCCTGATCAGAGCGAGGGGATATGACGCCAGCTGTCCACAAGTGCTGGAGACGGTCCCACAGCCGAGTAAGACCAGAACTCCGGGATCAGCAGAGCCCACGCAGAACCTCTGAAGCCAGGCGTTCTTTAGAGTCTGACAGAGAGAGAGAGAGAGAGAAGTCCAACGAATATTCACTTATTGA
>OY660879.1:23740000-23840000 GCA_962446985.1 Xyrichtys novacula | reverse complement strand
CTGACTTTGGAATTTCTTTTTTTGCATCTTTCAAGGATTTTTGGATATGTTTTGTTTAGTCAGATGAAAAGGTGTGAAATCAGTTAGCTGATTGTCTTTTTTCTAGTCCCAGCACTAAATTGATATCCATGATACAATATGTCATTTACAGATTAACTTATTTTTCTTTGTCAAAGACCAGATTTCTTCAGTTTATACCACACAAAACAGAAAAGCTGACAAATCTTTAACAATAATAAAATGACATCACCAACCTCTCAGAAAGCATTCAAAAGTAGTCTGCCATAATCTATCTGAAAAAAAGGCAAGCATTGACAATGAAGTTATGGGAATCAGTCAGGGTGACAGAGCTGCTCTTTTCAGATCCAAGTTTTGGATTTGACATCTAACCAGTTTTCCTGAATGCTTTGCTGTTATTCTTTTTTTTTTCTATTATGGGTCCATAATTGTCCTTGTGCAGTTGTACATGTTTCTGCTCCTGCCTTCACTTCTTCAGTCAGAACCCCCCTCACCCTCCCTCCCTAATGGACAATTAAACTGACAGGAAGCTCAGCTGTGAGGATGAGCATTGAGGAAGGTGATGATAGTGATGACAAAGATGAAGAGTCAGTGTTAGGTGGATGTGTGTGAGGAGATGTGGTTGATTTGAAACCCGTTTTTTTCAGCAGGATATAAAGTTAAAAAATGTTCAGGTTAATGCAAAATGTTGGATGAGTGTTGAGAAAGGAGTTGTACAGAAATGTAACAAAATAATTTTTGGGAAATAAATGAACAAAAAAAGAGAAATGTTTTGCGATTGTTTGGTGGGAAGTTCAGCCATTAAAATCAGTTGAAACAGAGTTTACACAGCTTTATTCACACAACATATATTTTATAACCACTTTATAAACCTCTAAGTCAAGTATTTCAGTGCAACACAAAGGAAGTTTCTTTTACTTTCTAAAATGATTTCATACCGCCCATGTCACCAAATAAAATTCATTTTCACCAGCCTGCAGTAAAAAAAAACGATTTTTAAGTGGTGTGGGGATAATTTTTGACAGTGCTTCCTTCTCCAAGGGAACTTTCCTCTTTCTCCATCACCTTTAAAAATGTACTTACTGTGACCTGAAAGGTGGATAAACCCTAAACATAACGTTTCCATCTGTTGCAGATGGGAGGTATTAAAGGAAAGGCGCTATTGTCCCATGACATAAATTGACGGTGATAAATTGTTCGCTTGTGCTAGCCAGAGCATAGAGGCGTAGGGACCATAGACGCCGCATCGGCTGCTGGGGCGCGTGAAATACGACCGCCATCTTGGTCCGGTCATCCTACTCGTACAAAATAAACCTGCATCCTTTTTTAGTTGTTTGAGCTTGGATATCGCAACCCTATAGGCCATTATTTTAATAGAGTGACGATATGTTTGATTTTTCTCCTAGATATCAGATCTAAAATAATCACTTGCTACATCCAATAAGGTGATCAGAATTTGATACCGTTTTGATATTGCCACCTAGCCTAGGTTACTCCAAGGCAGTTCTCAAGGCCAGTGACGGAGTTCATTTTGGAGGGGCAGAAGATTTTTTTTTTATTATATTGTAATAGGGAGAATAATAATAATACGAGAGGACTGAGGGAAAGAGGGTTAAAATGGTAGTTCCTCGGCCAAAACGGGAGACTTGATAGCTATGCGCTGAACCATGTGTCCTGAGTCATACCTACAATAAAGACGTTTGCAGAGTTAGAAACCGGGTGAAAATCCATTTAATATTCAGGGATTTATGACTGACTAAATGCGTTGACACGTCATTGCGCCTGCCAATTTTCATCTCACAGGACACACCCACACACACCTGGTGGAACCACTCATCATAGCCACCATCGCTCTGCACCCAGTCCACCTTCACTTGTCTCTGGCTTTCTTGGATGCTCTTCCGCTGAGCGAAAGTGACCGGACCAAGATGGCGGCCATGCTGCAAGCCAATACGAAGTAGCGGTCGATGCAGCGCCTACTCTTTATGGTAGAGTCTCTTCTGCACTGGTGCTGTCAAGATTAGGAAAGCGGGACCTCAGATTGGAAGAAATTTTTGCTTCCTTCAAAATAAATGGATAACGTTTAAAGTCTTCGATGGCGCTGAAAAAATGACATCAGTGGTGGAAGGAGTCTTAATTGGCTAAAAGTGACTGAACCAAAAAAAATAAAGTTATTTTTAAATATTTAATTTGGATCTTCTGTATCATATTTGACGTTTGAGGCATAAAGTTATTGACTCAGAATTGAACGCTTTTGGCACTTTGCTCTGAAGGGAAAATGTGCGGAAGTCTGATTTTGTTATCGTGTGACGACGTTTCCCGCTTTTCTAGCCAATCAGAGGCGAAGGAGGCGGGACTTTCCCCTATCGTCCTACAAAAAAAAAATATATCACTGACGGGAAGCCTCTATCAGGAAGTCATCATTCTGAAAAAATTGATTCTTTACCATTCGTGGTGCTGTCTCTGATAACAGACAAACCCAATCAAACTTTAAGGAACGAGGTGTCAAAAAACGGAACAAACCTGAAAGATGGGAGAAGAAAACATCTTTCTTTTCGTGCCCAATATAATCGGTGAGTTTGCCTGTAGCTCGTTAGCCTTGCGTTAGCCGGTACAGGTGATGGTACCAGAGTCCGTCCAGAACAGCACGGACTATAGGGGAAAAATACCATATTTTTTATTCTCTATTCTTGGATTTTTGCATCTCTCCTGGACTCTAATAACGTCGTAGTGTTTCCCTTAGTTATTGCTGTGGTTATATTGACATGTTGCTCTAAGACAGGCCTTTAATGAGATAGTGGTGGGGTAGTAAATACTGTCTAGTACTGTTTGTTCAACTGAGATGCGCAGAGATATTTATTTTTTACTTTTACATCTGCCACAAATGAGCAACACTGGTGATGGTTAACATATTATACAATTGTCCACCTGTTTATTAACATCGCAGCAGAATTTAAGCATTCATTGTACATTCTGAACTGTGTGAGCAAGTCCAGCATCGTGTGGCCCCTGGACTGCCTCTGTAATAGGGCTGGACGATTATGGCAAAAATAATTATCACAATTATTTTGACTGATATTGAAATCACAAATAATACACATGATTATTCATTGATTTAAAAACTTGAATATTTATTGAACTAACAAAACTTAACTTGAAATATAACTTACAGCCAGAAATAAAATAGTTACAAGTAAACAGGTAAAAAATAAAAATAATAACTTTAGTAAATCAAAATTATAATTGCAATAGAAACAATAAAAAATAATAATTACCCAATCTACATGCACTCCTGTAAAACTTACAAAAAAAACCCCCACTAATAATGCAGCCAAAAAAAGACTCTTTGAGGGTTTTTCAAAACTCTTAAAAAAAAAAAAAGAGGCCACAAATTGCTATACTTTGTGGCCACAAAGTGCTTTACCCCATTACAGAGCCCATATGGGTGAGCATATACTGATACATATGAGTCTTAGGCCCGGACTACACGTATATAGATATTTATTTATCAGGATATTTTTGTACTCCCATCTAAATAAATGTATCTGTCCACACGTGTTAGTTCTTAAAAATATCTGCGTCCACACGTAGCCTTCAAACTCAATCCTATCTGGTGCCGCTTAAAAAAAATTCAGGAACAAGGCTACCTGATTGGCCGATGAATGGTAACAGCGTGATGCGTCATGCATTGTTTGCGGAAGCTACGCTAGTGCGTCGGGTCCATGTGACGGACCATGTGACCAATAAAAGTATTGGCCGCAGCAGACGCGTCTGTGAGCTGGCTGACTGGTGGATGTAATTGTATAAAACAAGGTTCACTTGCAAGGCTGAAATTAGCCCCAAAAGGGCAAAAAAAAAAAAAAAACATAAAGAATACCCTGTATGTCCACCATCGTTGTTGTTGTTTTTCTTTTTAATTCGCATGCGCGAGCTGAGGTTTGACGTCATCGATCCATAAAAGTCCAACCACACGAATCCACTACGGATACGGGATACGGATATTTTTTTATTTCTCCACTTGTTTTTCCGGATTCAGATTTATCCGGTTTGAGTGCTCCAAACTCCCGTTTTGGTGTGGTAGGGAGGCCTAATTGGACATTAATATGTGCGGTTTGAAATATATCCGCATTCGTGTAGTTCGGGCCTGAGTTAGAGCCCTATGTGCAACTGACCATGGCGGTGCACCATGGTCAGTTGCCTATAGGGGAAACCCTGAAGTTGGTCGGGTTCCCTCGGGGAGCAGACATGACAGCGTGACAAACTTTTCAAACAATTTTCTTTTGCTCGACGTCCGTCAACTTGAAGCCAAAATGTTTCCAGATAACTGAAGTTGTCCTACCTTTCTTCTCAACCAAAGGCTGCCTTTCTGCCATGTTTTCAATCGCTCCCCATATTATTGATCCACACACATCACACGCTTGCTGCAGCTGCACGTATCATGGGTGCATTCAAAGTGTTTTCCCAGCACAGGAACTTACATACACACTGCGCCATGCGGCGCATTAATTGTTTTTCTTTGATTATAATGTTTTTATGATTGTGAGAAGCCAAAATCGAAATCATGAATAAAATTCGATTAATCATCCAACTCTACTCTGTAACTGGTTCTCTGTGCACTGCTGTCTGTCTGCAGGTTATGCCCGCATTGTACTGGCCTTGCTGTCCTTCTACCTGATGCCCTGCTGTCCATGGCCAGCTGTCTTCTGCTACTTGCTCAGTTCCCTGCTTGATTCTTTTGATGGCCATGCTGCACGAGCACTCAATCAGTGTAAATATCCAGGAATTACCTTTACACATTTCTTTTTCAAATTCCTCTAAATGTCTCTGTGGTAATGTCCAGATGTCACCCATTTCCTGAAATGAAACTAAAAAGCAGAAAAACAATGACAGTAAGCTAAAAACTAGAGTAGCCATGCTCCAAAACGTTTCTCTGGAAACTCCAAACAGCCAGTTTTACAAACCAATAGAGCTTAAAATGCAGATTAAGGCATTTCTGCATCAGCGCCACTGTTAAGATGCAGACTCCTTTATTTACTCATTTATGTGTTTAGTCTGTACCCCACAGGCTACATCAGTGGTGGAATAAATTTGAGTTGTTGTTTGTTTGTTTTTTTGTTTGTTTGTTTTTTTCAACCAACACACATACTAGTTAGTCACCTTTACTTCACAGTTGTTTTTTTTAAGTGATAATGAGTCATTTGATATTAGTTATTTGACAGCTTTGCCTTATATTGGTATAATGTTAATAAGTACTTTTACCCAAGCCATGGGCTGGAGAACAGCTTTCAAAAACATAGACTTTGGAGTCAGCTGTTTGATTCTTGTTGCCCTTTCATTTGCTCTTTAAACCATATATCCATTAGAATGTACAAAACCCAATTCCATTGAAGTTGGGAAATTGTGATAAATGTAAATAAAAACAGAATACAATGATTTGCAAATCCTTTTCAACTTATATTCAATTAAATACACTACAAAGACAAGATATTTAATGTTCAAAGTCATAAACTTAATTTTTTTTTGCAAATAATAATTAACTCAGAATTTCATGGCTACAACACATGCCATAGTAGTTGGGACAGGGGCATGTTTACCACTGTTACATCGCCTTTCCTTTTAACAACACTCAATAAATGTTTGGGAACTGAGGAGACGAATTGTTGAAGCTTTGAAGGTGGAATTCTTTCCCATTCATGCTTGATGTACAGCTTTAGTTGTTCAACAGTCCGGGGTCTCTGTCCTGTATTTTCTGCTTCATAATGCGCCACACGTTTTCAATGGTAGACAGGTCTGGACTGCAGGCAGGCCAGTTGAGTACCCGCACTCTTTTACTACAAAGCCACACTGTTGTAACACGTGCAGAATGTGGCTTGGCATTGTCTTGCTGAAATAAGCAGGGGCGTCCATGAAAAAGACGTTGCTTGGATGGCAGTATATGTTGCTCTAAAACCTGTATGTACCTTTCAGCATTAATGTTGCCTTCACAGATGTGTAAGTTACCCATGCCTTGGGCACTAATGCATCCCCATAACATCATAGATGCTGGCTTTTGAACTTTGCGATAACAGTCCGGATTTGAAATGTGGACTTGTCAGACCACAGAACACATTCCCACTTTGCATCAGTCCATCTCAAATGAGCTTGGGCCCAGAGAAGCCGGCGGCGTTTCTGGATGTTGTTGATAAATGGCTTTCGCTTTCCATAGTAGAGTTTTAACTTGCACTTACATATGTAGCGACAAACTGTATTTACTGACAGTGGTTTTCTGAAGTGTTCCTGAGCCCATGTGGTGATATCCTTTACACATTGATGTCAATTCTTTAAACAGTGCTGCCTGAGGGATCGAAGGTCATGGGCATTCAATGTTGGCTTCTGGCCGTGCCGCTTACGTGCAGTGATTTCTCCAGATTCTCTGAACCTTTTGATGATATTATGGACCGTAGATGTTGAAATCCCTAAATTCCTTGTGATTGTACTTTGAGAAACATTGTTCATAAACTGTTTGACTATTTGCTCACGCAGTTGTTCACAAAGTGGTGAACCTTGCCCTATCCTTGCTTGTGAATAACTGAGAATTTTTAGGGAAGCTGCTTTTTTTCCCTTGCAGCAATGAAATTCTGAGTTTATTATTATTTGCTAAACAAAAAAAGTTAATGAGTTTGAACATTAAATATCTTGTCTTTTTAGTGTATTCAATTGAAAATACATCGAAAAGGATTTGCAAATCACTGTATTCTGTTTTTATTTACATTTATCACAATTTCACAACTTCAATGGAATTGGGTTTTTTAAGTGAGTGTAAAATTACAGAATTACTTAAGCACAAACTGGACTTCTTGTTCTTCACACTTGTCGTTATTCTCATATTGTTTCAATCTGGAGTATTTGCTTATTTTTCCCCTTTAGCCACAAAGTTTGGAGCCATGCTGGACATGCTGACAGACCGCTGTGCCACCATGTGTCTGCTGGTAAACCTATCCCTGCTCTACCCATCCTACACCTTTCTTTTCCAGCTCAGCATGTGTCTGGACATTGCCAGCCACTGGCTGCACCTACACAGGTACCTCATCAAAGAGAGAAGTCTGTGCTCCTTTGAGATGAATGTTGTTGATTATTTATTGTTAATGCTCAATGACAGCCTCACTTTGAGCTATGGGAGAGAAAAAGGGAGCATGAAGCTAAATTTAGATGTAACCTGTATGTGGCATGTTTAGAAGTTGATAAACAGATTTGAATTTTAGAGATAGACCTTTCTCTATTGTATCGAAACTATCTCTTTACACAGTTACATATTCCATATGTACAGGGACTCACCCACTGGAGCAGTTGACGTGGATATGTCTTTAGGACACACGACTCCACGTTCCACGCATGGTATAAAAGGCCCAGATGTGCATGATTACACTGATTCATTGATTTCCAGTGAGAGAGTAGGAGACGTGCGAGAGAAGCTGCAAACTTCAGACACTGGGGAGGCAAATTAACATCTACTTACCATGAGTTGGAGAGTTGGTCTGCGGGCCCCTCTCGGGATTGCTAGTATGCCTTCCCGATCCATTTCTAGGAAAAAGAGTCTGGTAGGGGTACCATACGACACATTGCACTATTTGCTCTGCTAATGCACCCAGGTACTGCCTGCTGCCGAAGCTGACCTGGTCGGCTGTTGCAGTTTTATGTTTCTCCCCACTCAGTGAAACGGGCAAGCAAACTTGTTCGGTGTAGAGCTTGCATAGAACGACAGGGCATCTGCGCGCTCTTCCTTCTGTGTGATTCACAAGCAGCACTATCCTGCATAGTGGCTGTTCTAACCGCTGTGTCTGCCCATTTCCTTCATTTGTTAGCCGCTACCTGCTAAGCACATTACACAGAATGGTGTGGGCATTAGCAGAAGCTGGAGCACCCCCTGGGAAAGCCAGCACACATTAACATTCTAGAAATGAGGGCAATTTGTGCACTTTGCACCAAGGCCACAGGGCCACCATGTACTAGTGAGGACAGACAGCGTCCCGGCAGCAATGTACATATACAAGCAAGGGGGTCTGAGCTCCCCCTGCCTTTGCAGGATGGTTCAGGAGCTGTGGACGTGGGCAGATGGGCAGTTTCTGTCACTCAGAGCTATGCATGTGCCTGGAAAGGCAAACCGGGGAGCAGACTTGTTGTTCAGGGGGGGACCCAGGGGAATGGAGGCTACACCCGAAATGGTAGAATACATCTGGCATCACTTCGACAGGGCAGTGGCTGACCTGTTTGCATCCAGGGGGAACACACACTGTTCTTTTCCATTTGGAGAGATGAGCTTCCTTAGGCACCGATGCCATGGCGCACAAGTGGCCTCAGGGACTCTTGTGTGCCCTATCCCTGTTCAGTCTCCTTCCATCTCTCCTGCAGAGAGTCCCAAAGATGTGAGGCCCTGAACTGGCCACACATGGTGTGGTTCTCATGGGTGATGCCCCACCTGGATGGGAGGCCATGAGAACTGCCAGTTCATCTGGGACCTTCTGAGCTAGGTACAGGGAGCTGTGTTCCACCCGTTTCTCTAGGGGCTCTAGGGGACTGTAGCCTTACCTCTCAGTTCCTGAGAGATCCTCCTTGTGCCACACAGGATATTGGTTGTCCCAACATGGGATCTGGACCGCCTTAAAGCATGAGCCCTTTGAGCCCCTGGAAACAGCAGACATTAAGTGGCTGTTACTTAAGGCTGCATTTCTTGTTTCAGTAACCTCGGCTAAAAGGGTAGGTGAACTGCAGGCTCTGTCAGTCCACCAGGACTGCTGTCGCTTTCTCCCAGATGACTCAGCCGTTGTCTTGCGCCCCAATCCTGCGTTTCTGCCAAAGGTGCTCTTAGACTTTCACTTGAATCAGCCAAAGGAGCTCCGGTCCCTCCGCCTTGCCTGAGAAGGAGGTGAGGTCGGTCAGGAATGTCGATCGCTGTGCCCAGTCAGAGCCCTGAGGATTTACATCCAGCGCACGCAGGCACTTAGACAAACGGACCAGCTGTTTGTCAGCTTCAAGCCTCAGTGTCTGGGCCAGCCAGTATCTAAATCTAGGCTGGTACACTGGGTTGTGGAAACAATTCTGCATGCATACAAAGGCGCTGGTGTTCCAACACCAGCGGGAATAAGGGCCCATTCCACGCGGGGGTTGGCAACCATATGGGCTCTGTGGCGGGGTGCCAGCCTCACCTAGGTTTGTGTGGCCACCTCATGGATAAGCCCTTTTATCTTTGCAAGGTTCTATTGTTTGAATGTGGCTATCGGCACCTCCTTTGGGTAATGTGTGCTCAGTACCTCTTCATGAGGGCCTCAGTTGGCAGGAGCCAGTTTGAGCCCACCAAGGGGATGTTCTTCATCCTTGTCAGATGGCATAGCAGAGGGCTTGCCATCTGAGTAACTTCCCCCCTTCACACCCTGCTTTGTGGGGCAGTGGCACACAGCGTCTGGCCATGCCACTAGTTGTGAGTGGGTGTGGTGTCTATTGATGTATCTGTTAGTTTGGACTTATTCTATATTTGTAGTATTCACAGGGGTCTCACTGTCATACACTGTTTTTAAATAAAGCACTCAGGTGGTGGGGACGTCTCATTTAAATACCAGGGATCATGGGGAATGTGTGGAGAGATAGTCTCTTCACTCAAAGAACCAAGGTTACCGTGAAACCAAGCATTCAGCAACACATGACTTAAAGAGAGTACTGTTGTTCAGCCTCATGGGTGGTAACATGCTTCCAGAGCCCTCTTTTAGGGTGCTTACTTTTCTGAGGTCAAGATACTTGTCTCACAACACTTCCACTCAGGATTTCATAAAGAAAATATAGATCATACCTGTAAAGTTTTTTTTTTTTTTTAATTTTAATTCAGGTGTGGTTGATTTCTCCATTTCACAGACTCCATCTTTGTTGTTGTTAACAAGGTGTATATTAGATCCTTGATTTTAAAAGATCATAGACAGAGATGTGAGATCTGAGAGCATGGTGGTGATCTAGAAGTTGAGCTATTTTCAACAGAGAGTGCTGTAAGCATAGTGACACTAAACACACAGGGCATCTCTGCACTGACCAAAAACACTTTAAACTCCTGTGAGGAGTATTTTGACTTTTTGAGGCATTAAAAATTACAATTTTTAAATGGTCATTTAATGTCTCAAACAAAGTTGAATAGCTTGAGAAATGGCCCTGTTTTAACAGCTTTGTCTATACATTAACTATACATTACACACTTGACCAGCAAAAGTTAGTAGGACAAGACAAGCTAATACTGCTCTGTCAGGGCTGTCAGAGCTTTAACCGCAATGGTTCTGAATAGAAAGGAGGTGCTGCTGGAGCAAAAAACATTGTTCGTGGAAATGGGCCCTTAATCTTTCGTAAAAGAAATAGACCTCCAGGGCCAGCATTAGTATTTCTGACAAAGTGATGCCGATTTTGGAGTATTCTGTACAAAAATGCATGAAATCCCCTCTTTCAGTAATTATGGTCCTCTGCCCGGTAACTTTAAAAGTCTGTTTGCGCTTTCATTTCACTCCTCTGGTTCTGTAACACTGCTAAAGCCCATACAGTGATGTAGGTTATTGGTTTGCTTTATAACTATTTCCTTCATTTTGTTTGACGGTTCCTTTATTCTGCTCCTTGTGCTCTGTAATGTCCCTTGTTGCTGCTGCACCTTGATAAATACTAAGTTTTGTGCTCTCCAAATAAATCAAGATTCATGTTAGAGATATCGTCCATGCTATTTGGTGAAACTTGCAGAAACTGAAATATTTGCCACAGTGTCAACAGGCAGAGGTAAAATCCTTGACTGTATCAATGGGCTGGCCTTCTTTCCACAGATGATCTTGATTTGGTTTATGAAACAGATTCTTGACTATGTGAGGTTTGGACCGATCAGATAACAGCAAAATAAGAAAATGGTCTGTTTCTGTGTTTTCAGACACTTTGAATGACTTCCAACTCTGTTGGTGGTAAAAACACTTATTTTGATCAGACAAATTTACCACTGTGGATTTTGCTTCATTAGACTAGTTTGAACAAGACTCCTCTGAAAAAATGTCTTATGAGTTCTTTTGCTTATCATCTCCTTTTCCTCCCTTTATTCATTAGCTCTATTATCAAAGGATCGAGTAGTCACAAGACCATTGACCTCTCAGGCAACCCCATCCTTCGCATCTACTACACATCCAAGGTGAGGACACACACACTCACGAACAAGAAAAGATACGATGGCTTCTTAGGCTCTAATGCAGCAGTGTTTGTCTCCTGCAGCCTGTGTTATTTGTGATGTGTGCTGGGAACGAGCTCTTCTTCTGTCTCCTCTATCTTCTCTATCACATCCCAGAACCCGCTGGTAAGACCTTTTTTCTCATCTTCTCACCTCTTAACCTAATCAGATCTTTACTATCCCTCTCACACCACAGATTGTCGAAGGGTATGCTTCAGTGTTTTGACCTGCTGTGTTTTTTTTTCTGCTGCAGCCTGGCTCTACTTGCTGCTGGGAGTCAGTGGGATCATCTGTGTGATCAAGGCAGGCATCAGCGTCGTACACCTTATCTCAGCTTCACAGAACATGGCTGCTCTGGACGTTGCTGAGCGGGAGAAAAGCAAGAAGACTCAGTGAGAGAGTGAGTGAGAGCTTCAGTGACAGACCTAAGCACTTGTATTCATTATTTTAAAGGATACAAGTGGACTTAAACAAGATGACTCAAGTGGGGCTTGATCAAAGCCAATCATCAGAAAGAAAGGCAAAAGTTTTTTGACCAAATTTCAGGACAGTCAAATTCCAATCAAAAGCATGAGTCTGAGAGGTGCATCATTTACGAGTTTAACTGTTTTTACTGTATTATTTTTTGTGCTTTGACTTTCACAAGCAGGCAGTGTGGACCACTTAAACAACAACTTGAACAACTTTATAATGGTTTTCCTGAAAATGAAGATACAGGATTTTAATTCACAACTAAAAGTCTACAGTACAAGACAGTGGGTCACTTATCTGCTTTACAATGCAAAATCTCTTGACCAGGATCACTAAGATTGTGACATTCTTATCAAATAAAACAGTACGAGCATGCATCTAAAGCCTCGGTTGGGATTTTTTAAAAATAAAAATGTGTAAATACGGCTGACATAAGAGCAATAAGATCAAAGATTTTTCTGTCCTAACTGCTATTGCCTTTAGTTATGTAATATGCAAAAGAATGCTTTGTCCACAGGGGCGCCAAAACTGAAAGAACCTAAGAGTTCCTCACAGGAGCTCTAAATATTCAGAGCATGTTTATATTTTTGTTCAAAATCACCTTGTTCAGAGCTAAGAACCATCTAACGTTTGGCCCATCTTAATTTAAATCTAATGTGTGCCTCAGTGTTTGGGAAAAAGAAATTGTGTCAAGGAGAAACTGTAGGTTTTCAAAGGTCTGCATGGGGCAGATGCACTTTTTGAGATCATTGTAATCATTCAGTTACTTTCTGTTCTGAGCATCATGGGGAGCCCAGACCCAAAATTGTGGAGGTCTGACTGCTTGACTTTGTTGGAGACATAGTTATTGTATTACATTTAGGAAAAAAATGAACCGCATGACCACAACAATCTTGGTGGATCACCAAACAGACAGAAAAGATAAATACACACAAGAGACATTCATGGTGTATATACATAAAATTGGGTCCAGTGTCTAAAAGCTCACAAAGATTTTGAAATTTAAGTGCCGGAGAACATCACAGAGAAGATTGCCACAGAGTAAGACCTCATTTTGGTGTTACGGGAATGTTGTGTTGGATCAAACAAAATACCAGAGCGGTAACTGTTGTGGTAGACCACAATCCTCCTCTTCTGCAACAAGGTCAAACTAATGCTTTTCTCAATATTACAGCTATTTGAAGTTTACAAAAAAGATTCACACTCCATGATACAAAAGACGGTCTAGCATGGGTTTTTTTTCCGGTGATGTTTTAAAACACTGAAATAAATCTAGACTGTTGAGTGGCTATAAAAGAACTTTGAAAGTACTTTGAATGCCACTGCAGTTTCCCCAAAGGGTAACATCACTGGCTGCAATGTTAAAGTGTAATGTTTTTTTTTTTTTAAACTGGGTTTAGTAGGGGTAGTTTTCCACTGTTAAGTATTGCTTAAAAAATCATATTTCACCAGAATAGTGATGAGGCTCTTTTTGGCATTCGCATCTTTTTCAGTGATGTTAATTATCTGGCTATTTATCAGTCAAATATCTTGTAAATTCACACTGCTTGCTTGTAAAGCACAGTGAAGGTCACAGTTTTGTCCAGCAGCAGTTTTATGACAGAGGTTGAAATGGGTGAAGAGCCAGTCTATCAAATGTTTATCAAATGTTACAGGATGAGGGTCAGTGGAAGTATTTAACACTATATTGAAAATAAGAAATGTTATATCTTACAGATATTAAAAAAGCCACGGTCCACTACTGTAAACAAACTTCCAGAACATGGTACATTGACAATTATCAATTGACAATATAAGGAGGATGTAGAAAATATGTTTAAACCTGAGTCTTTCTCTCTCAAGTTTCATGAGCTGTGAAAAAATCTTAATTTTTTTCTGGGTAGATCATTTTAAATCAGTCATTTAAAACATTTGGGTTACTAAAGTTCCATCTGCTGGTCAACTGGTTTCTATTATGGTCTGGCTTAAACCCACCCAGTGTGGCATTATCAGGACTGCCAGTCCTGGTAAGGTTACCACTGAGCCATTGTGCTGACTGCTTTTTTAAAATCTGGCTATGAAATGGTCATCTTTATTGCAATATATTTGGCTATATAACAACAATGAAGTCAGGTTCATATGAAGAAGGCCACAGTTCAGTTAGCATTTGCCACTCTAACTACATTATTCTCTCAAAATATAGAACAGTTATCTTTGCTTCTAGAATCATATGAAGGACATTTCTTTTACCATTTTCTTAAGTGTTATGGACCAACTGATTTATAGATGATTTGTGTTTAAATTTTCATGCACTCTCCATTTCTTTATCATTGAAAACTTTTCAATAAAGCCAAACTGCTGCTGACTTTTGACATTTTTCATATGTTTGTCACCTCTATGGGTTTGATGAAAACTACTAAACCACAAGAAATCTCTTCTATGATTCCGTAACATTAAATATATAGATAGATGAAGTAGGGGGGATTCTATCATGACTGTAGTTAAACTGGGTCACTGAACTCAATGACACAGAGACCAAATAACTGAAAATTTGAGTATACAGATGTCTTTTTGTTCCTGTTAAAGAAGAAAACACATACTTTCGTTTGTTAAACAACAAAAAAAACTCTGTTGCAATGAGTAGAAGTTGCTGAACTATTCCCTTTGTGGCCTCCAAACCACAATTTTTGTGTCATTAATGCCATTATTTCACGATTCCTGCTTGTATTTTGTTGTAGGTTTAATGGCAGTTGGTAAATGCTTATTTCATATTCAAGTAGTTGTTTCTTTGTGGAAAGAGGGATGTGTGTTTATTTAGCCCAGAAACTGAGTTTTGCAGGTCAAAAGTTATACCTGTAACACAGCACCAAGTATTTTGATTGAGGGTTTTGTGTTATACATATTCAAGTCACTGACCTGATGTTTGTGCTGCAAACTGAAGAGCTAAGTTTCATAGCAGAATGTGTGTTAGAAATAAGTATGGGAATATAAATAATTGCTTTTTATTTTCCAACATATATATATTTGCAGAGAATGTAGTCAAGTAACGTGTGTATAAACAGATATCAGCAAAACCAAGTGTGATACTGTATCAATCTATGTAGTTATTAGAATAATGGGTGGTTATTTTGTTTGTGAAGCAGCTGGTTTGAATTTACTGGAAAAAAATAGCCACAAAATAAAGATGATAAAAACAGATTGTCGTTTTGTCTTTTCAGCCTTAATCGATTACAATTCCTGGAAATGTCCAAGTCTTTTTTTTTTTTTTCAAATTCAAGGCTTTTGGATCCAAAACAAAGCTATTTATATGTCTCACTTGTACGTATTGCAGCTCCTCTTTTAGAAATCACATGTACCAATATAGGGATACATTTCTCTCTGTTTAAATATCCATCTATCACCGTATAGGTATTCAGTCAATGCTCTACTTGAAATACAACAGATGAACTTCACTTTCGTGAGTAATAAGAATAATGGAGCTTTGGTTAATATGACATTTTTCTCAGAAATCTGTGGACACCAATAGTCTGTAATAATAGCCAAGATACACAAAACAGTGATTGCCTTGGCATTGAGAAGTGAAAATAATAGGATGGCAGAATAACAAGACATTCAGAATAACTTCGGTTATTTATTTTGTCAAGACAAGACATTATCAAGACAACATATTTTTCATGCTATTCCACTGCAGGGATACTATCTCTCTTTACTTTTTAGTATCTCATATTCTGTATTTAGCTTTAAATTCATGCCGAATCTTCAGAATGAGATTTGGTGGTCTGTCTGTAAGTCTGACCCGCTGCTGAATGGACGTCATGGTTTGGGGTTAAATCAAGCTGTTGCACTTGCGCGCATCGTTACCTTTAAGATGCTCATGGATAAAGCCTTGAATAAGCTAAACTCGACACCATTTTTACTAAGTGTTTGCTACGTCCGTGGAGCGAGATCCTAGTCAACCGCTGCGGATTTGTTCTTGGCGGATTTTGTTCACTGAAGTGAGGTGAGGAAATTAGAGCCGTGCTGCTTCTACAATCGTCGGAATTCATTTTTTGTCGGCCTACCGAGAAGCGGCGGCGGGGGCGAGAGGGACGGCACGAGACGAGACGGGGTCCGCGAGGAGGGTGCATACTCAAAATACTTTCCCTTTAAAGCAGAGAGGGACAGAGGGGGTGAAGAAGAGATAAAAAAAGAAAAGGAAGAAAGACAGAGAGGGAGGGAGGGAGGGAGGGAGAGAGAGAGAGAGAGAGAGGGAGAGAATTTGAAAAAAAGAGAAAGATGTCATCCTGTCGATTGAAACACCGAGGCGGAGCCATGGACCGCGGCCGACCAGGAGCTCTTTAGTTGAGGGACGTTCCGCACGCAACGCCGAGGCTTGGGACCTGACGCTGTGGCCTTTTTGGAGCTATCGCAAATAAATGACTCTTGAACAGCTGCTGACCATGATTAGCACGTTTCGACTACTCGTCCTCTGTAAAGAAATTATCTATATTTTGCATGCAGTTCACGAAATTTTGTTACAGTAGACATAAGCAAATGATATTAAAATGCACCATTAAAGCAAGCATGATACCAACCATTTTGTCGCATTTACAAAATCATCAGTCAGTGCCTGTATATCGCCAACAGATTACCACGATTATTCACAACTTATAGCATCCTCATCATAATTTAGTGACCGTTTGTTTAAGCTAATTGTCGTCCGATGAGATCATATATTTCCATGAATTCACCCGAGAAGATATAGAGGCGCTGCAGACAGGCCTCAGGTTGTGTTTTTATAGCAGCAGTTGGAACATTTCTTTCTGGGCTCCGTTGCCCTTCTCCCTCCCCTCTTTGCTCCCGGGTTGGTTTGCTTTTAGTCCCTGCAGTGTTCAGGATGGATACCTCGTGGAGTAATTTCCTCTTTCAGGTAAGTCTTAATTGTTGCTTGGGCTGTGGTATCAGGTTTTTAAGGAGGAGGAAAGACTGAGGCGTGTGTGTGTGTGTGTGTGTGTGTGTGTGTGTGTGTGTGTGTGGCGCGGGGGGGGGGGGGGGGGGGGTATGGGTTGGCATATCTTCATGGGGCTAGATAGGGATGGAGGGGGTTCAAAAATTGGAGAAGGTCAGGGAGGGGTCAGGGTAGACTTTCTCCGATCAAAACTTCTTCAGTTGAAAGCCTTCTGTATCATCTAAAGTCATACCCCCATGTCTAACCTTATAACCATTGGCACCCATTGGTTTGTGTTTTGAGTACTGAATTGGAGCCTGAGAGGTCCTGTGAGGAGTTAAGAACTGTATGAAACCATAGACTGTATATAGAATGGACGCCGTCTGCCTCCTTGCTGGGTGAAGCCACTCTGAGAACAGCACCCTCTGTTGATGGGCTGCAGTATAGGTCATAAACCCCGCCTACGCCAGCAAAGCTTATGGGGCTGTGAACAAATTTTAAAAATTTATTACACAGAACATGAATTTTTCTCCCCCCTGGTTATGATGTTGACATGTCGTATTGTAAGACTGGTTTGTGCTCAAGTCCTCTTTTTTCTGTGCAGCTCCGTTTTTAAAAGTTATTAGGGGGGTCATGTTTTCTATGATTGACACTTGATACAGCCTATGGGCGTTCAGGGATTGCGTAGCTCTCCCGGGGGATATGCTGTTTTAGCCGAGCGTCCTCCCAGCGACTCTCGGCGACTGCGTGGCCAAATGCGCGCATCGCTATACAGTCTATATATGAAACAGACTGATATTGACAGTGATGGCTCTACATGGCATCAAAATACAAACAAAACCATCAATAACAACACTGAGACTGCAAACAGTGTCGATTTTAATGTCTGTAACCACTGTTAGGGGGTAGGTATCACACTAGACAATTGACAGCCCACTAGAACAACAAACAAAAAAAAAAACTTTTTCCAAGGATAATACTTAAGGAGTGCAATGAACTGCAAGGTTAGGGGAAAGTAGGATAAAATTACCATCAAATGACACTTTCTTCATGCGCATGATAAGATTAGCATGAAGGTGTGGTATCACTTTGTCCACAGCGAGGCAACAGAAACAGGGACTTCCTCACAAAAGTTTTAAGTCTGGACTTTTGTGACTGTCTTGCTCGTTTTAAAAAAGAAATAACCATAGTTTGACAAAAAGTCACAAGTGCAACAACTTTTCTTATATAAACATTGATGACCTAAGTTTTACCCTTTTGTATCATCTGTTTTCCTGCAGATAGACTCTAATTAACAATATATTCTTTATGCTAAATTAAAGAAGACTTAAATCAAGAGTTAAAGAATATAAACACTCAGGAAAGCTTTCCAGGTTTGGGAATCCAGAGAGAAATACCTCCCATACAATCAAAGCAGCAATTTGAATGGCATTAATTCATCTTACTGATCAACAGCATGGGACCTATTAGCATACTGAAAGTTCCTTTGATATAGAGTGTAATTTCAACAGGGATATTGTCACTGGTTGATAACGGTTCTGTTCTGTTCTATTGTATTTAGAATTAAGATCAAAACATTGGAATGACCAAGGCCTGTCTTAAAGAAAGAGCCTCTTTAAAAGACTTGATCAGATACTCTTAAGATTTATCAGTATGTTGTGCTCATGTGAGGCATAGTTCACTGAAAAAAAAACCTGTTTGTTTTTATAGCTGTGGTTCATTAAAAATTAAGTAAAAAATTGCAGTGTAACTATTTTTGGACAACTGAAGTATATGAGGCTTTTAGACTAGGATGGTTACCGTCTTACCTGCAGACTGGCTTGAAGGAGGTCCAACTTAATTATAAAAATGACAAAATTCATAAACTTTATGCAGATATCACTTTTCAAAACAAAACTTTACAAAATAAAAGGTCAAATTGAGCAAGACTGTAGTACAATATTTAAACACTTAAACAAAATAATGATTAAGAAACAAAAGAGATATGAAAATGGATAGATGGATAAAAGGTATAAGAGATAGATTAATGGCAGAAGAAACAAAGACACTTTGTAAAACAAAAACATCACAAAAACCACAGACCAGCATAAAACAAGTTAAAAAAAAAGACTATACATACAGTAAATGTACATAAAACACCAAAATATATACATACACATACAGATATACATATATTTAAACAATAGAAGATAAAAATACAGGATGTTGTCAGTAGCAGTGCCTGGACTTGGAGTATAAGCTGTGTCTAATAGTGACTCAACAGAAATGGATTTGCTCACTGTACTGAGAGAAAAGTAGAAAATAAGTACATTGGAGAGGGTGAAGGCTTTGTACATTTAACTTTTTTGTTTGAGGAAGAATCAGATCACTTCAGTGCTGTCTATCAACACCAAATGGATTAAGGAGCGTGTTCAGCTTGCCAGACTGAGTGCTGTAGAATTAATAAGAAAAATGTTCTTGTTTATAGACGCCGTCGACTCAGAGCCAGCCAGAGACGCCTCTTCAGTCCGAGCTGCTGCCTGAGCTGACTAGCGCTGCTCAGAGTCCTCCTGCAGAGCACATAGTGACACCGCCATCCACAGTAGACACCGCTGCCCTGAGTGAGGAGCCTCTACCTGGTGGGTGGGGGGAATCCTCATCTGTTGTAGAGCAAGGTGACATGTTAATTAGAGCTGCATTCTCATGGCATTTTGCCCTGATTGGATCCATACAGACAAAAAATGTGAAGAAAGCGTAATTTTTGAACTCACACAAAGCACAGTTGATATACAAACTAACCTTATAATAGAATTAATAGATAAGATGGTATCATGAAGCCCAGAAATAGTAATACATTTGGTAACACTTAATTTGAAATGTTACACATAAGACTGACATTATACATTTTAATGTCTTTGAAGAGCCACCCTTGTCGTGTCTCCCTGCCACAGGTACAGCTCATTCAATGGAAAACACAATACTGAAAGGGTTGTTTTTTCAAGGTTAAGCTGGAGTAATTGAATTTCCCGTCCGGGGATTAATAGAGTTCTTCTTATTCGTATTCTTATGATAAATGAAGTACTTTAATATAGCCCGACATCAGTTTGCAGATAACGATTGTACAAATGAGGCCTATAACAGACACTTCAGCCTTAATGCAGATGTTTTTGTCAACATGGTGTGAGGTTGTAAGTGTTTAAAACTGAAATCCTCCTTGTCTAATTTTATTACAGCAACAAAATTGCATTTAATAAGTGTGCAATGCTGTAATTATTGAATACAGCTTGACTGAAATTGAAAGAAAAAGAATGTTCCGTATTTTTTCTTAGTCAAACCGCTCACTAAGCCAAGCCGGCCAGCCCACATCTGCGCCACCTGCAACAAGGAGTTCAAAAACAGCTACAACCTGCGGCGGCACCAATCAGTGCATACGGGCATCAAGATGAAAGACCGAGCTGCTCGAGAGAAGGAGGAAGGAGGGAAGGTGACACGGGTGGAAAAGCAGACCATCCCTCTATCCCTCCTCCAACTCACCCTGCCCCCTCAGCCTACCTCTCTCCCTCCACCTCCCCCCACCACTATTGCCCCGGACGCCCTCCCCCAACCCGGTCAGCATGCCAACCAAGAGAGCCAGCCAGTCTCTGTGTCCATTGCCCCGGCAACTGTAACCATGGCTGCACCGCCTCAACCCATTCAGGCAGCTGTTGTTGTCGTTGGCTCCATGGAGCAGGTAGGTGCATGAAGAATGATGTTTATGCTGTCAGTTTAGATTTACTTTAAAGGGTAAAGCTGGAGTTTTTATCCCTCTGTACCCATTGGAAACTTCTTCAATTATTTGAAAGGGCCTTGACCTAAGGATGCTGATTTGATTTTGGTGGTCAAAGGTCACTGTTAACTCTGAAAAGATTCCTTCTAGCCTTAACTAATCCATCCTTCAACTTTTTATTTTCTTATGAATGATCATCATAAATGGAAATACACACATTTATTTAGACTTGAAGGAACCAACACAAACATAGGATGAACAATAATGAGTGACAAGGATTATCAGCAGGTTTGAGAAATTGGCAACAAATACTTGGCCAAGTACTAGAAGTTTAGACCGCTGTTATTCTCTTCAGAACCATAAGAACCAATCCATTTATTTGCTCAGTCATGGAAATCTTCTTTTCATCTCTTAGCCGACAGCTGTGTAGAGACACATCATCTCTGTCTTGCTGCTCCTCAGAACCCAAATCCCAACCCCAGTCCCACCTCCAACCAGGTGAGGAAGAACCATGCCTGTGAGGCCTGTGGTAAGGCCTTCAGGGATGTCTACCACCTCAACCGTCATCGTCTGTCCCACTCAGATGAGAAGCCATACTCCTGCCCTATCTGTCAGCAGCGCTTCAAGAGGAAAGACAGGATGAGCTATCACGTTCGCTCGCACCAAGGTGGCGTGGAGAAACCTTACATCTGTCCTCACTGCGCCAAGGCCTTTTCCAGGTATGCAGTCAGATACATGACAGGCTTGAACATTTGTTCATGAGTCTTTACCATGCTGCTTTAAAAAGAATTCTTGTATCTTCAAACCCTGGGCCTTGTATTTGATACATCTGGATCAAAATGAGCGATAGATCACACAAAGTATCAAAGGAAGCCAGGGGTAGACCAACAATTTCTACATGAGAGGCAAAATGACTGTTTTTATTAATAAAGTCTGGTAGCTTTAAAGAGAGAAAGAGATTTAATATCTGTTCTTCTTTGGTTTGTTTAAAAAATAATTTCCAATATTTATGTGCTTTAATGCCAGGGTCCACCCTGTAAAGTTGTCATGCACGTAGAATAACAGTCTGAGGAGTCAGTAGCGAACAGCAAGCCCTTCTTTGACCAGATACATTTGTTACTGACAGCCACAATAACCCATGTTCCTATATCAGAGTTTGAGCTCAGATTATGCAAAAATATGGATAAGGCTTTAACTACAGTTATCACCCTAAAAGTCAATACTAATGGGTAAGTGCAGAGATGAGAGGTTTTCTTTGTACGGTGTTTGTATTTTTTTTTTCTTTTTCAGACCAGACCACCTAAACAGCCACGTACGACAGGTGCACTCCACAGAGAGACCATTCAAGTGCACGGTAATATCTTACTCTGTTTACTGAAGCTCATGCTACATAGCTTTTTCAATTGTATTGACCATGAAACACTTGATTAAATGAATGATGCTGATCATGTTGATAGAGAAAGAGCATAGGTAAAGTATCCTAAAGCTAAGTAAGTCTGCATTACAACACCAAGCCTCAGCTTATGCTGCATTAAATCCCTTTTTTCTTAACAATAAGAAGAACAGATAGGCAAAAAGTCAACAAACATTCAATTTAACTTAGAATAATCAAAAAACATAAAGTAAGCCAAAGTAATCCAAATGTAACACCAGCTGCCCTATCTTGATATAAAGCTGTAAAGAAATTTACAAAGAAAAACAACCTGAATTTATGCTTTTCCCCCCAAGTTTTGGCAAAAACATGTGAAATGGACGTATGTATGTAAATGTAAAAACAAGATGAAACTATCGGAAGCAAACTAAATTGTACACACCCAAACAAACATGTATGTAATAACTTACTCAGCAGTCACAACCATAGACTGTATATAAGATGGACACCGTGGTTCCGCCTTCCGCCTGTATACGGATTTGAAGCCAAAAAGCTCTCGGTAATTCCGGGTTTTTCTCCACTTCCTTGAAACCAGAGCTGTGCAGTAGCGTTGTGCGCATTCGGCCGCGCAGTCGCCGAGAGTCCCTGTGATGACGCTCAGCTCAAACAGCGTATTCCCCCGGAAGAGCTACGCAATCCCTGAACGCCCATAGGCTGTACCAGGTGTCAATCATAGAAAACATGAACCCCCTAATAACTTTTAAAAACGGAGCTGTACAGAAAAAAAAGGACTTGGGCACAAACCAGTCTTACTGTAACTATATGTCAACATCACAACCAGGGGGGAGAAAAAATTATGTTCTGTGTAATAAATTTCTAAAGTTTGTCCACAGTCCCATAAGCTTTGCTGGCGGAGGCGGGATTTATGACCTGTACTGCAGCCCACCATCAGAGGGTGCTGTTCTCGGAGTGGCTTCACCCAGCGTGGAGGCAGACTCTAGCTGCGTCCGAATTGCCAAGTAGTAGTCGAAGTAGTAGTCGAAGTAGTATCTAGCATGTCCGAATTGGCCACCGGAGCGAGTAGCATGCTACTTCAGATACTACTTCAGATACTAGACACGCCCACATTGTAGGTTGGTCTCGGTGCATCCTACGGGCATGCTACTGACCCAAAATGCACCGCGGGCTTCTTCTTCGTCCTCTTAAAAGTTGTAGAAGCGCATGTGATGCTAGCGCCACCAGCTGCTCTGCCTATTTAAATGTGTCGCGAACGCCGGCTGGCCACAGCGGCGCGCACCATGTCGGAGCAGCAGCAGGCGGGACCGCAGTAGTACAGATGTAAGTTTCATGTAACTTCACACACTGTCCTAAAAAATGTGCGGTTGTATCTCTTTGTCATGTCATGGTGTCATATTTGCCCAAGTAATCATTTTATGAGCAAATACGTGGCGACATCATGGAGGTAAAGCTCACTTATTCCATCATTAAACTGCACAGCTGCAGTACTACAGCCAGGCCCGCAGATGAGGGGCTTCAGTTACCACTGTCTGCACGGGCGCAGTACCTACTCTATGCCTGCGGGGGTCGTCTTTCCCCACCGCTCGTCTAGTGTGTCCGAATTGGGCCAACGTGTTTAGGATGTAGGAGTAGGATCTAGCAGTAGTATATAGCAGTAGCATGTAGTATCCGAGTGGGCAGTTCGGACGCAGCATCTGTCCATCTTATATACAGTCTATGGTCACAACACACTTCTGTTCTCTCTAGTTTTGCTGTTTTCTATAGATGTTTGCACTCTCCTGTATTCATTTGATGCTCTTTACTTATTGACAAAACATTTGCTCAATTTTGTAATAACCTGGTGCATAACAATAAGTATTCTGAGACCAACGACTAGAGATTGAAGATTTTTAAGATTTTATTCTTTTTATCTGAGATCACAGGACAAATCATTAATGCTTTGAAGCAATGCTGTAGTTCAGACACTTTTGCAATTAAATTAACAATAAAAAAGTAAGCTTTGTTTTATTCCATACATTTCCATTCTGGTGGTAGTTTTTTGTTTCTCTCCACTCTTCCATCTCAAGCATCTTCATCTTCCTCTCTTTTGCATAGACCTGCACATCTGCATTTGCCACCCGAGATCGTCTCCGCGCCCACTTAATTCGTCACGAGGAGAAGGTGCCATGTCATATCTGTGGGAAGCTGCTGTCTGCCGCATACATCACCGACCACATGAGGGTCCACAACCAGTCGCAGCACCACCAATGCCACCTCTGCAACCGCAGTAAGACACAGGATAGACAGGTTTATAGATGGATGCGAATAACAAATTTCAACCTTGGAAACTGAGGATAAATAATTATGGGGAAATAAGTATATGATTACACAGCTTCTGTGCTTTGTAAATTTTAAATATATATGCATTGTAAAGAACATCATTTCTTTACCAGAATAAGCTAAACAAGGCTACAGAAAACATTTAAAAATATTTGTGATTTTTTCCCAGGTTTTACCACCCTCACGTACCTGCGTGTTCACGCCCAGAAGCACCATGGCCAAGAGTGGAAGGAGAGCGGAGGGGCAAGGGGGGGCTTTGGTGGGACAGGGGCAGGTGGTGTGCTGCTCTGCCAGCTTTGTGGGGTGCAGTGCAAGACAGCCACTCAGCTCCAAGGTCACATGGGAACCCATGCCAACCAGGGTGACCCTAACCCTGACCCAACAAGCTCAGGTCCCGTGGGCACCACCAGTGTGGCTGTCACTGTGTCCAGTGCAAGCACAGTGGGACTGCTGGTAACTGACTGCTCCAGTATCACCCCCCAGCCCCACAGCTAGCAGGCTTGGAGGGTAAGGGGGCTTGGGGTGGGCAGGGGAAATGGCTAAATAAGAACATGTGGAGGAGAGGATCAAGAGACAGCATTCTATCCAGGTGTGTGTGTGACTCATTATCCTGTATGAATATTTCTTGACACCTTGTGCCGTTGAAGGAGTGCACAACAGTATTTCCGGGTATTTCTGTGCGTTGGTGCTTGTGATTTTTGCTACATTACCCTGTCGCAACTGTATTGGTATGACATGTATCATATAAGTATTCATTACCATTTCTTCAGCATTATCAGTTCAGTGTGAGATACGACAGATAAATTTGCATCTGCATAGAAAATTGACTTTTAAAATGTAACCTTCCTGGCCCCTGGACAACATTGACAGTGTTATGTTCTTGCATTATTTAGAGGATCCATTAGTCCACAGTCTAGGTTTAAGTACAACACAAGCTAAGATCTAGACAAGAGGGACTTAATAGTAAAGTAGCAGTGGCATTAAAAGTAGCCGGGGTGTTTCAATATATTACAAAGAATGTCTCATATTAGTTGAAATCAGTTAAAACAGTTTAAAAAAATAATTTTGTATGAAATTGACTGCATGTTATTGTCTTTTCTTAACAGACTGCCAGAGGTGGAGATAGGGTGGCAGAACCTGCCAGTGAAATTATCCTTCCTCCACAACGTTTTTCACAGTTTCATGAGGCCTTTTTGGACCTTTTGTCTGTTTCAGTTGCGCCCAGGTCCATCTGCAATGTAAAACAGCAAACCTGCTGTGGACACTGAAAGACACTCTTATCTGCACATCTTACATACTGTACAATGTCCTACAAGTCACATACCAGAGAAGACACTTTGGATAAGACTAACGTCTGCTCATGCATTTGGAAGGAAAATTAATGTGTATTTTAATAATATGGCTTAGCAAATAGCAAATTCTATTTGCCATGATGTCATTATTTTGATTTTAACTAACACAGCACAGCCTGTCATGAATTTCTAAAGCTGTTGCTGTTTTTTGATCATTTAATATTCCATGATATCGGTGTCTGTTTTAAGGCCTGTTGGGAACTATACATTGACATGGTTTTTCTCATTTTCTTCCTTAATTTTGAACAAAACAGTCTAGAGTTTGCCTTTTTCAGATTCTTGAGAAAAGGGAAGGATTGAACAGATCATGGGAACAGCTGTTTCAGATGGGCCATCCTGTATATAATTATGTGTAGCTGATAAAGGCAAACTAATTCTTGTTTGTGTATATTCCCCATAAACATTGAATGTGCATAACTTTCTCTGCTTCATATGAACTTTGCTCTTACTCTGGATGCTGATTTGTAATTCTTTCAAAGGTAAATTGCCATGTACTTTGTAGCTACTTTGGTGACACATTTTCTGTGGCTGTGCATATTGATTGTACTCAATGCATAGTGCATAGCGCCTCGTTACTACCGTATTAAAAAGCAGTAAAATGCGTGTCTGGATTTAAGTCGGATGTTTTTGATAAGCCTTTACTGATTGAGTACAAGTCTTTTCCCGCATGAAGACCCAATGCTTTGTCAAAGTTATCATTGTTTACGGCAGAGAAGAGGTCCAACCCTCCCCCACCGGCTTTATCAGCTCCTCCTACTTTACAAGCTCGCTAGCTAGTTTTAGCTTTCGCCTTAAAAACGACCACAAACACAGCTGCTCGAAACCAACACGGTTGGATGAGACACGTCAACCCACTGAACTGAAGAAACTCCCTTTATTTGGCGCGTTTCCTCTGGATGTTACGACGCTATGAACAGCTAGCGGGCTGTCCGACGCTGGCCGCAGCTAGCAGGTCGGCTCCACCACAGCGCTAGCTAACAATCCGACTAGCTAAAGAAGCTCCGCCGACCAGCATCTAAGCTCGGCTTTTCCTCCGTCTGAGACTAGTTTCGAACTCCGACCTTTAATTGAGGAGGCTCGTTTTTGTAGTGCCGTAAGGCTACATTCAAGAGGCACATGATAGTTTTTTTAAATTATGTAGGTCACTGTAACCGATCAGCGGTAGTTATATGGGTCACAGGCAGCAGTGGGTTAACCTATTAGCTCGAACAGCTGGTTAGCAAGAAAGCGAGCTGGTTGCCAGACAACAGGGTATTTGTTTTCGGATAATCTCCGCAATAAAATGTAATAACGAAGATTCATATGTTGGGAGTCGTTGCCGTTGCAGTGCAGCCCTCCTGTCAAGCGATAATATAGTTAAAAATAGTATCTGTCGTGTTTGTGGGGCGTCGCAGACCATCGTGGTGAGCTGGATTCTGTTTGCCGAGTTAACCGAGCAGCTTCACTAACCAGGTAAGAGCAAACAATGGTAAGTAAGTTCACTTATTAAAGGCAGGAATCTGTGTTTTTTGTTTGTGACGCCACATTTAAGAGCCTGCTAGCGGACTTGTAATCATTAGTATTTTATACTTAATGTGTTGATGTTAAATGGATTTTAAAAAAAAAACAGCTACCGTCCGTCAGTACAGCAGCTTTATTAACTCTGTCATTTAACTGGTTTCCTACAACCATCGGCTCACTGCTTTTCTGTTTGGCACACAGGAAGCTGATGGATCATGCTTAGTGAAGCGCTGTGTTTCTTCCGCGCCTAGCCGGGCAAAGTGTTCCTGGGTTTGGTGAGAGGAGGATGGCATTTCACGGTGCAGGCCGGCAGACCGTCTGTGGAGACTTGTTTCCGGGCTCTGAGCTGGGCCACAAGTATTTCTGTGTCAACTCTTCCTGCGGAGCCCCATCCACGGGCCTCAGCGCAACACCGTGCCTGACCGGACCCACTGCCCCGGCAGGGACCCCTCGCCACCCCACAGCACTCGGAGGCAGCACCGGTGGCGGAGCGGCGGTGCCACAGCCTTACACTAACCCGGCAAGTGAGGTGCCCAGCCCCCCAGACATGGAGCCGGACCGTCCCATTGGTTATGGCGCATTTGGCGTTGTCTGGTAAACAAATATTATTGCGGGCTAAACCACTGTTTTGCATGTTTCCGCCTTTAATTACGCACAGCCTGTTTTAGTGGGGATCATGGCGCTTTCCCAGTTTTTTCAGTTCTATAGGGACTTAAAAAAGGACGTCCATCCCAGGAAACCTTATGTCCGTTACATCAAATTTTAATTGTTAGAGCAGTAAGCTTGAGTAATAGCAACCGGTCATCGCAGGTCTTTTATCGGTAATCTGATTCGCATTAATTTAAACACTTTTCCTGTTGCCAGTGGAAATGAAGAAATGGCGTTTTCACTGTCCTGATGAGCCCTCTCTTAAAGCACGAGTTAAGAATCCTCTCAACACTGACTGTATTACAGCTGAGCAGAAGGTGGTTTACTCTCTAATCAGTCAAAAATTAAAGTGTTACATATTTATTAATTAAGGTATTAGTGTTCTAAAGAAGTACTGATAAGTCGTTTTGCTGCATGACAGTGTGCTTAATGCCATGCCAGCTAAATTCTCATTTTTAACCATGAGGAGTATATGAATGTTCTCTTTATATTCTGTTAAATAGATTTTAGAGACAGCAAGAAAATGTCCTTCTGTGGTTATTTTAATGCTGGCTTTGTTTGACCAGCAGTTTAAAATCTGAATTAAGGGTTTTATTTTGCTTCACAGAAAAAAAACGGAATAGTTGATAGATTGTTAAAGTAGTACCAGCTTAAATATATAAGACAGACGTTTTAGTCTCAACTATCTTTGTTTTCCTTAAGGTCCGTCACAGATCCACGTGATGGACGCAAGGTGGCTTTGAAGAAAATGCCTAATGTCTTCCAGAACCTTGTCTCTTGTAAGAGGGTCTTCAGAGAGCTGCGGATGCTGTGCTTCTTCAAACATGACAATGTAATAATGAAAACAGGGCATGGGTTTTGGGATTCAAGACATGTCTCAGATTTGGGTGAAAGATGTCTTACTGTTTTCTCTGTTTGTGCAGGTCTTGTCAGCTCTGGATATTTTGCAGCCTCCACAAATTGACTGCTTTGAGGAAATGTATCCTTTTTAAATATATAAACACCAGCTCATGTGAAGTCAGAATCAAACGTCTTGGCTTTATATTACCATAATTACCTCCTTAAACCTTCTGCTCTACTTTCACTTTTTTTAAATTGTCCTCCTTTTTAATAATTTAGCCACTGCTCCTCTCTGGTCTACATTCAGACACTTCTTCAACCAGACCTGTGATCAGAGATGCAACGTGTTTGTGTAGGCGGTGGAAGGTTAGTCCGTGCGTGAGCTTTGGTTTTTCTTTGACATCCACCCCCTCCGGCAGCTACGTGATAACAGAACTGATGCAGAGTGACCTCCATAAAGTGATCGTGTCTCCTCAGCCTCTTACCACTGACCACATCAAGGTCTTCCTCTATCAAATCCTCAGAGGTTAGTGGACAGAGCAGAAAAATCCCATCTGTTGGGACCCTCCTTATGGCATAAGTGTCAAACCAACAGATAGGTTTTATATTTTTTGTTTGTCCAGCAAAATGATATGATTCTTTGGTAATATCTGTTGAAATTCAAAGTATGACGCATTTTTTATCACCTCTGTCATACAAAAAGTAGAATATAATTGCAAAATTGAGCAAATGAAAAACATGATGTCTTGTTGCTCAGGTTTGAAATACCTGCACTCTGCTGGGATCCTGCACAGAGACATCAAACCTGGAAACCTGCTGGTCAACAGCAACTGCTTGCTGAAGGTAAATCCTGACATGTTTAAGTTAAGAAGAGTGTTGAAGTTGTGAAACTTTTTTTTTCTTTAAGTTAGAAAAATCATAATGCTTGTCCTAAAAATTGTTGTGAATTAACAGGCCTGATGATAAAGCACAGCATTTCTCAAAACAGCATCAGAATAGGTACATCACTGTTGGTACAAGGAAATATCTGAGAATTTTATGCAACATCAGAGGCCGCCTCGGGCAAGGAACAAGTGCCACTCCCAAGAAAGTGTTGATCACTTTTTGTGGCACCATTGAAATAATAAGATGCAAACTGAAACAATACTGCACTGTTATTATATCACTTATTATGTTACAGTTTCACTTATAAATATGTTTCGATCTTTAATTTCTCCTTCCAGTGGGCCAAAAGTCTAAACACTCACACAAAAATGGTTTTAATAGTTCTTCATCGAATTCTAATTATGTTTCTGCTCAGATTTGTGACTTTGGCTTGGCACGGGTGGAGGAGCCTGACCCATCACGTCACATGACTCAGGAGGTGGTAACACAGTACTATAGAGCTCCTGAGGTGCTGATGGGATGCCGACACTATGGTTCAGCCATCGATGTGTGGTCAGTGGGCTGCATCTTTGCTGAACTTTTAGGACGACGCATCCTTTTCCAGGCTCAGAGTCCCATCCAACAGGTGAGAATTTCAGACAAGAGCACCTTCTGAGGCTGCAAGAGTAAAGTTTTCTGCATCATGGTGATTTTTTTTTACTACCAACTTAATTTGTTACTGGTACTGTCTTGTACTTCAGTAAAATTTGTGAAAAAGTCTAAAACACCCCCTGTCCTGCTTCCCTCTCTTGCTACAGCTGGATCTGATCACAGACCTGCTGGGGACGCCGCCTCTCTCCGCGCTGGCGTCTGCCTGTGAAGGAGCTAGGGCCCACATTCTGAGGGGGCCGCACAAACCAGTATGTGATTGAGTGGTTTGGTCCCACTCACTAGCCACCAACACGAACAACACACATTTTTGTCCCTGAATCAAATAGTCCTGTCATTTTTCCGCAAAGTAGTCTGATTTTTTTACCTGACGCTTCAGTCTGAATATAGTTTGGCTTCAGCAGACATTTAAAAGAAGGGATAGACAGTTTAAAACGTTTTCAATATCAGGCTAAAGTTAAGTTGAGGATTGAGAAGTATGAAATTCAGTGTAACTGCCTGGAAAATAACGTTTGCATTTTGTCTTTCTATAAAGACAGCATGTTTAATTAGTACCACTAGGGGGCAGTCACCATGTCTGCAGCTTGTTAGATTTCACCGTCAACATGAACATTAAGATACTGATAAGAGCCTCTGTAAATATTAAGGTTTTGTGATAACCAATGATTTGAGAACTTTAATCCTCAAAACCTTTTTTGTTTTCCTTTTTAAATTATTACTTATCCTGGAAATTAAAAGTCAGATCTTAGAACTGAGGGTTACAGGTTATCAAGCTGACATCAGTGCAATACTTCTATGTGTCCTAAAAGGGGACCTGCCATCAAAATGTAATTTTGTGGGTTTTTTGTGTCAGATAAGGTCCATATTATGTTCGTCTTATGTTGTAAATGTGAAAACAAACTGTTACGTCGTTTGCATTCTGTAAAGGTTTAAAATAAAGGAGGCCAATTGAAACCAGGCCAATTGAAAAAGCAGGTCCCTCTGACGTCCCGCTGACCTTGCTCATTATTATTCACGAGCGCGTCCTCGGTGAGCCGCGCCCACTCTCTCGTTCTCGTACTCATTCACAGTCAGAGCGAGACCCAGCTACCACTGTATCCGCTATGGGTCTCAGTTACGCTCTGTTAGTGTAGTATGCAGGCACAGAGGGGCTGTGGGCCAGCCCCTGCAGCCCCTGCAACGCCGCCGCCGCACCGAATATCCCCGGATATCATTACAGACATCTGGGCACCTTACTTTAGCACACATTAGCAAAATGGATAAACCAAAATCTGGACCTCCTCTGCTGAGCCAATCAGAGCATGGCAGGCTTCACAGCAGCGATTCAATCAGAGCAAAGCTCATTACCATAAATGTTAATGAGCCAAAAGCAGTTGGTTTTCCTGTAAGGTTTTTTAGGCATACTAAAAACAAACCATCAAATAACTTTTCAGCTAAAATTATGTTGCAAACATGATCAGAGGACATCAAGGATTATGAAAAAATGATAAAAATGGGTATGAAATTTTGATGGCAGGTCCCCTTTAAAACTAAGCTGAGTGCTGAGAATCATTTCATTTTCACTGTTTGCTCTGACAAAAAAAGTGATTTTTTTTGGGTGTTGTCCTCAGCCGTCGCTGTCAGTGCTCTACATGCTGTCTGACGGAGCGACACACGAGGCAGTGCACCTGCTGTGTCGGATGTTGGTCTTTGATCCGGTGAGTTAATGAGATCTAGACAAACAAACATCTGTGTTTTCCACCAGCTGAGACAATAAAAGTTTCCTGTATCAGGACACCAAGTTTATGAAGCACATTTTTTTTCCTCTGCAGACTAAGCGGATTTCTGGCAGTGACGCCCTCTCCCATCCGTACCTTGACGAGGGGCGTCTGCGCTACCATACCTGCATGTGCCAGTGCTGCTACTCTGTACCCAGCGGGCGAGTATACACCCGGGACTTTGAGCCAGTTGCTGAGCGGCCGTTTAGCCACAGCTACGAGAACAGCCTGTTGTCTGTGTGGCAGGGTAAAGGTACAAAACTTTCCACATTGTTTTTCCCTGAGCTTAGTGTCATTGTGTGATTAAAAATTCTGATTGTCAGTGTTCTGTGCCTTATTTTGCAATTTAAATCTTGATGGCTGACGTCCTGTTCTGTCCCCCACATCAGAGCTAATCCATCGCTTCATTACGGAGCACCAGCAGGGCAAACGAGTGCCTCTGTGCATCAACCCTCAGAGTGCTGCCTTCAAGACCTTTATCAGGTGAGGGAGGGGAAGGCGGAGCTCATAATTATATAATCATTAGTGTTTAAATCTGTATTTTGTGTCAGCCAGTCACTTAAACTACATGAGTAGTGCTCTCTCATTTAATACTTTAATCTGCTGCTGTTCCTGGTGTTGGCCATCCAGTTTATGTTAAAGTTTAAGAGAAGAGATTCCTGATGGCCTTAAAATTTCTGCGAGGAGTTTTTTTTCATCTTTATGGATATAAATTTTGATGAACCAATGCAAAGTGGACCATCAGCAACAAGACTGACATTTTTTATATTAAATATATGTAATTAATGTTTCAAACTGGCGCTGGGGGCTAAGTTTTAGCCGAGCAAAATAAGATAAGATCTATTTTTATTGGTCCCACAGGGGGAAATTCCAAATTTACAGCAGTAAATACAGCTTAAGAAACATGTCTAGTTGAACCACTTCAATGTAAAATGGTTAATGTAAATGACACAGTGACTGTCAAAAGTCAGCAGGGTGAGATTTTTTGTCAGATGACACAACTTAAACATAGAAAAGACAAGTCTAGCAAAGACTGCTTTGATCCCCAAAATCAATACCAACCGAAAGTTCCCCACAGAAGCTTGAATGTTCTATTTTTTATCCTCTCATATTAAGTGAGCTGTTTCCTCTGTTCAGATCAAATGTGATTTATGTTAAAGGTTATTGTTAACTTGAAGTAAATCAATAGACTGTGTGATGATTTAAAGGCCATCAAAAATGTAATTTTGTGTGTTTTTTGTGTCAGATAAGGTCCATATTATGTTCGTCTTATGTTGTAAATGTGAAAACAAACCGTTGCGTTGTTTGCATTCTGTAAAGGTTTAAAATAAAGAACGGGTTAACCAGGCCAATTGAAAAAGCAGGTCCCTCTGACGTCGCGCTGACCTTGCTCATTATTATTCACGAGCGCATCCTCGGTGAGCCGTGCCCACTCTCTCGTTCTAACCAGTCACAGTCAACATCACTCTCCAGCCAGAGCGAGACCCAGCTACCGCTGTATCCGCTATGGGTCTTTTCCAAACGACCGGTGTTTCCTTGGGTTCACTGCCGGGAAAATGCACTTAAAGCTGGGCAGAATTAATGAGAAAACACCACTGGAGATCTCCGGCTTCTTCTTCAACTTCCACCTCCTCTTTGGACTCGGGGTCTAAAATATATGGTTTAATACCTGCTTTTTTTTAGCCTTTAGCATAAGGTGACCAGACATCCCTGATTTCAGGGGACAGTCCCCGTATTGGATGACCTGTCCCCGGCAAAAGCTGTCCCCGAAAATGTCCCCGATTTAAGCGTTTCATGAATGAGAGCAAAAATGTTGCGCGTGGGCTCGAACAACGGTTATTACAGTAGCCGAATGGGTAGGAAGCACAAGTAAGCAGTCCTGAACAACAGTTCTTAAGGGGGTTATTACAAGGGGCATGCGCTGCTACTAAATAGTACAGAGATTTTGTCTGTGATCACGCAGACCCTGCACCCTCCCCGCCGCACCGAATATCCCCGGATATCATTACAGACATCTGGTCACCTTACTTTAGCACACATTAGCAAAATGGATAAACCGAAATCTGAACTTCCACTGCTGAGCCAATCAGAGCACAGCAGGCTTCACAGCAGCGATCCAATCAGAGCAAAGCTCATTACCATAAATGTTAATGAGCCAAAATCAGTTGGTTTTCCTGTAAGGTTTCTTAGGCATACTAAAATGGTTTGAAACAAACCATCAAATAACTTTTCAGCTAAATTATGTTGCAAACATGATCAGAGGACATCGAGGATTATGAAAAAATGATAAAAATTGGTATGAAATTTTTATGTCAGGTCCCCTTTAAAGCAACAACAGGATGATTAAGAACACCCCTCTTCAAAGAGGCCAAAGCCCTAACATTGTTTCTGATATTCAATAAGTTCTCCAAAAAAGAGCAGTTAAGGTGTTGACCATCCTCTGACCAGATGGAACATGTAGCATGTAAAGAAAAAAGACCCAAGAACACTCCGACCATCATTTCCAGCTGCCTCATCATGTCTTCACTGGATTCCAAAAAGACCCTCTCGGGTTTAGTTCCTGTGTTTTGTCTGGATTGGCCAATATCTTCCTTCTGAAAGCACAGTCCTTTCTTCATTTTTATGAACTGTTCTTACCTTGAGTAAAAGTTTTTGATCTGTGAAGCTCATTTCTTTGAGTGAACACATGGCATGAAGGGTGAATATATTTGAAACCCACCCATCAGACCGGTGAGTGGCCAGAAGTTGTGCATAAGCTGGCCGAGTGAGTGGCAAGGCTGAGTTGAATGACAGGTGGATGTCATGTAGCCATTCTCAGGGGCTGCCTGAGAAAAGGGCTGCCTCAGCTCCAAAACGAAAGAGAGAAAGTCCTGTCAAAATCCAAACTATTTTAACCTTGGCCCGTACTTGTTCTTTTGTCCTCAGGTCGACTGCATGGCACTCTTCTAAGGTCTCCAGGAAAGAAGAGAGATGAATGGGTCCTCTTGGTCTTTTTGGAGAGCCACAGCAGTTTAATTTCATGGGCCGCAACATGTGAAAACGCAGAAGAGTTTGGGTCTTTTTCTTTCTTTTTTTGTTGTTCACGTGGAGGGAAAACAGGGAGCTACCTGAGCTTCTCCGAAAAACCCTCTTTGTTTGTTCCTCGCAAATCTTCAAAGAAAATGACAAGCTACTGCTCAACTCCTTTGAAGACCCAGACTGTGGATGCTTGTGGCATTTACGGTGCTGATTTAAAAAATGCTGCTGAAGTGCTTGAGGAGAAGACTGAAAGAGGAAAACAAGTGAACTTGGTACTAGACTGGATTTTTCATCTATCTTAGTAGAGACATAATGAGATAATGGTTTTAATTGTTTGGTAGAGTTTTTGCTTAGTTGATATTTGAAGTCATTCCAGCCTTGTGCAATATGATTCAATTAGAAAAAAAGGCACATTTAAGTGCTCGCTTGCCAATAGGACTTTTTGGATTCTTGCTATAAGACCACGTTACCGGATCAGTGTGTCATGAGCTGTCACACATGATGGTGACATGAGCTGTCACCATAACATTAACCGCCAAAAACCTCCAAGGTTTTCTTTTGTTTTCTTAACTGAACTCATCGCTCACTGTGTTTTATGCGATAATAATGCAATCTAACAGATGTAGCAGGTTTTAACCACAGCCACTGTTCCCTGCTGTTTCCCCACCTCCACTTAGCCTTGTTGTTGATTTTTGCGATTTTTTTGGGGATGTTTGGTCCTGGGTTCCTGTTGAGTTACCTGTAAGGGGAATTCCACCATTTGAAAAGACAGGAACCTGCTTCTTTAATGCACGCTTAACAGTCGAAATGATAATGAGGTGAAAAGGTTTTGGGGATCCTCCTGTTGATGCCTTTAGGAAGCAGCTTTGAAACTTGCTATAATGGCTGCAGTGATAAGGGCAAACATGCTCAATCACAGCAGGCTGTCTCTAAGTGATTGATTTTGCCCGTTAAAGGTTGTTCTACAACTTTTTGTACCAGTTAGGAGTACAGACCGCAAAAGCATATTTAAAGGTTGTGCCCTGTTAAGTCTGATCAAGCTACTGATCTAAAAAGAAAGTCACCCCCGTTTTTTAAATTTTTGTTTGTTTGTTTGTTTTGGTTTTAGTTTTCTGATCCAAAACTTATTTTGTTTTGAAAATCCCTGCAGGAAGAAGAAAGATGCCAAAACAGATATTTTGATTTTTATTTCTCATGTGTTAAGACAGAACTTTTGTTGATGTTTTAAGGAGTTTTTTATGACTTCCTTAGCCCCAGGAGAGAGAGAGAGGAAAAAAAATTGCATCTGTTATTTTTCTGTTTTATTCTTAATTTATTGAGTGTTTGTTGGCGTGTGTGTGTGTGTGTGTGTGTGTGTGTCTGTGTGTGTGTGTGTGTCCCCTGTCTCAGTTTTAAGTGACCTCTCTGTGGTCTTGGTTACCTCAAACCCTTGAAAGAGGATAATGAAAAAGGAGTAACATGTGCATATCTGTAAAGTGAAACCCTCCCCTCATAACTTTCATTCCTCCAGGTCCTGGTTCTTACCTCGTGCTCGCTCCTCGTCTCTCCCCCAGCCACCCAGAATCAGCGTGAGGTTTTGAGAGGAGAAGGATGTTGTCGATGAAATGCTGCTGTTTTTATTTTTTATTTTTCTTCACTTTTGTGTTGTACAGTTTCTGTTTCTAGTTTAAGGCTCAGGTGTCTCATTTGTTGAGGATAAATGGTACAGAGCCTGATGGGGAGGCACCAGTACTGCCCACATTTTGGTATGATGAGGGCTAACAGGATTATACCTGAAGAGGTTTCTGTCCACTGACAGCAAACAGAAAATCATGCTGAAGATATTCTTTATGTCAACTACAAAGTGAGACCACAAGCAAAAAATGAAGTCTGATCAGAGTCCTTTCCACACTGAGATTAAGAGAAATCCTACAGATGGATATGTTGAGACCAGTGGAGGATAGAGCTGCTGCGTATCGATGATTTCTCACCATCAATCCAGGCGTTCACCGGTGATTTTCCAAAGTCAGAAAGGTCACTTCTTCAGGAGGCTAAGGCCACGTCTCTGATTAGATCGTAAATAGTTTTCTTTTTTTCAAATTCTTCTCATTCCAGTGTTTTAGACCTGAAGAGGTGGCTGTCATGAATCATGACAGTCCATTAAGAAATCTTTTATCCAAGAAAAGCATTTCCATGTGACCTCAAAGATTGAAGTCAGTCCTTCAATATGTCGATTTTTGGACAGTTTTTGATTTTGTATTAACTCAGGCATCTGTAATGATCAGTTTGATCTTCTGGTTGCTGGTAGAGCTGAGATGTTTGGCATCAGTTTTGACTGTAGGAACCTTCCTCATGATTTGGGAACTTCTCACAATGACTCGGCTCGCTCCAACACTATTACTGATCGCCTCAACTCTGCCAACAGTTCATCACGACGGAAGCTAGGCCCGAACCATTTTTTCTTTTTTTCCTTTTTTTTTCTTTTTTTGGTCCTTTATTTTGTTTTTTTTCATGTGGCTCCTCACATCCTTGCTCATGTCTAGTCTTCTTTCCTTTCTTGTGTATGCCCTGAACCTCCAGCAGGCGGGGCCCTGAACCTCTGATTTTTTCTGATTTTTTTGTTTCCTTAAAGCCCTAAAACCTCAGCTCCTCTCTACAGGATCACACAGCAAGTCTCCGTTTGAGGCTGCCAGATAACCTGACTTGTATATCTGCATGTGTATAGTTATTATCCCATGGAGAGCATTTTGGTTTGAATGCTGTGCAATGGTTCAGTTTGTCAATCATGACGAAAAAACACATTTTGTGGTAATTTTTATTTAATTCATCTTTAGGAAGTGATTTTATTAGAAGTTTTGTTTTTGTTTGTTGTGATCTAATTAGATTTGAATGAAGCCAAGAGGCTGGAGAAGGCAGGATTCATCGTTCCCTTGAGTGAACATTGACATGATAATACAGTCAAGTTAAAGCAGAGTTATTTAGCAACATCACAGTTTCTGAATTGGCACCTTAAGGTGAAGTTTAAAAGAGGAGTCTTTGTTGTAACGAGTCCTGCAATCATTACATTTAGACTCTCCTCTCACCTTCATCTACCTGAAACACTCCACATCTTCATTTGCTCCAAAATTACTTGTTTGTTACTTTAAGAGACAAGCTGGAACTATTCCCAACAACAGAAACAGAAAAAAATGAAGCCATATCCCCACAAATTAAAAAAGCTGCACCGATAATCTAAAGTCGGGAAACTTCCTGAGTATCTAATGGACTGTTAAGAAGGTTTTCGATGAAGAAATTAAATGTTATTTAAGGTTCAGATTTCCAAATGAAGGGAGCAATCACTCCAAACTTCTCCCCTCTCTGGACATTATACTTGCTTTCTTTTTTTTCTGTTGTTGTGTCAGTAGACACCCTTCCAGGTCAGGAACAGTTTTAAAACTCGATGGCCCGTTTTGTTCCTTCAGAGTCCAGCTGACGAGTCTCTTGGCTCATCTGTTGGGGGTATAAGGTTGATGTGAAAGGAGAGCAGAGCGGGTTGGACAAACGGCCATCTTTAGAGATTAGAGATGTCTTTCTTCTTTGAAAAGAAACTTGATGTGTTTATTATCCTAAATATGGAACTGATGTTTTCGTCTTTGTTTTAGCATAAAGATTTTGTTTGTTTTGACTTGTGTTTCCAACAAATACTTGAATTTCTTAAAAAAAAAATTAGAGTTAAAGTAGTTAATGATGGAATAAATAAATGGACACTGGATATTTCTCTGCTCTGTTGTGGTCCCTTCTCTTCCGACAGCTCATATCAGTGTAACAAAGTATGAAGTGCTGGATATCAGGTTATAATGTGTGTATAAATATACTTACAGGTGATTTTTTTTTTTTTTCTAGTAACAAACTCACTGTTTCCAGTTTCGTTGACAGCTTATCCAAAGGTTATGAATGATTTGCATCCTCAGGCACCGAAAAAATCACTGAAGACTGCTCAAGATCTCAGAAGGAGTCATCTGATAGGAAGGCGGTCTTTTTGACGCAGAACTTTTAGGGCCACATTAAAGAAAAAAATATGTGTTCCAAGAGTAGCTATTCTATGTTCTTTAGGTCATCTTCTCACGAGAATAAAGTCTTTGTAAACTCTTCATTTTGACCCTCTGTAAATCGTAAACCACGACTTTATCACCACTTTATAACTTGATGACTTAATTCTAAAAGTATGACTATTTTTGTAATTAACTTTCAAACACAACATCATGGCTTGATTTTCTTTCAACATTATTCCGAGAAGAAAATGGCTGAAAAAAATGTAAAAGCTTAAAATATATATATATATATATATATATATATATATATAAATCTTTGTTTTAAATTGATATAAATCTTTGATTTAAAACGATAAAATAATCGAAGCCCTACGTATAAAAGCATCTGTACATTTGATTTACTGTTTTCCTGTGTTAGTTAAACTCTTCACAATAGATGAACATAATTCATATCTCCTGTAAATGGCTTTACAGCATGTCACAGTCTGGCCTATCCTGTTTTCTTGACAAAACTGCCCCGTAAGAAAACAAGCTCTGTCTTTCAAAATAACCAGATACCTGAACATGTCATGAAGGAAAAACAACTTCCAAAAAAAAAATGGTCATAAATCCAAGAAAAAAACTCAAAGCAACCGTACATCCCAGAGAAGTCAGGGAAGTTCTCTTGAGATGTGATAGACAGGGTGTTGGAGTCAGCAATATTCTTGGAAAAACTGACCAACTGAAATGTACAGATGCATGTCTGCTTGCTGCTACTGTGAAAAATCATAGCCATGAATAAATCAATGCAGCAACACTTTATTCAGACAAAGTTCTATGACACAGTCTGAAAAATTGATAACTATTTATTGATTTGTGGTTTGAAATGTGCAGCATACAATCAAATCAGAGAGTGGAGTCAGTGTTATTAAAGAAGATTTTGGTTTGACAGGGGGAATGGCAAGTATCAGATATGTAATTGGATAATGCAAATCAAAAATGCTCTTTTCGCTGATTATATGACCAGCAATTGTCTGTATACGTTGCAGTAATCCTTTACATTGCGTGTCTGTTGTACTGGAGTATTTCTTTTACATGGTTTGAATTCTGTCACTGCAGCAAAGGGGAACTACCTCAACCTCCTCTGACAGGTGGCAGCAGAAGGCTCCTCCCAGCTGATCCTCTTCACTGAGCTCCTGAAAATCTGTCGCCATTTAACACTCAGCACACCCAGAGTGTGTGTGAGAGCTCATCCGCACCCTTACTAACTCACACATTAAAACACGTGTCCTCACACACTCAGGAGCCATAATGGCCCTTGTAGCTGCTGGCTCTATTTTCTTCCCAGGACTTTTTCTTCTCTCGAAGAAGAGTCTGAAACACATGATGGGATGGAGCGAGGGGGATGCTGCGATCGTTTCAACACGGTAAGAACACACACATCCTCACAGACACTCAAACAAATGTTGTTAGACTCAAGAAGCTTGATTGTATTGTAGTCTATGAGGAAAATTATTAACCTCTGTTACCTTTTTCTTTAGCTTTTAATGCTTAATGCCACTTTGAAGTCTTGGTCAATATGGTATGAAGTTAATCTTTCAAACTACAGTCCTGTTCATTAAAAAAAACAACGTTTCTGTCACAAGGATTGTTCCTTAGAAAAATCTACGCGTTTCAGTTGGACCCAAATGTTTCTTCACTTGGATCAAATAACCGGAGAACTTCTATTCAGCATACCCTTTTCTTAGAGCACACCAAAGACACCTGCACAGGAAAATATGGCCGCAATGTTTTAGGGATGCTTGGTATCCACTCCTCTTACAGGCCCTTCCAAAACTAAGGTGCTTTCAGAAGTCAAGATATGACATATTTGGCTTGACTGAAAGTCAAAAGAGATACATATGAGTGTATTTATCTTTTGTGACAGTTGTGTTCTGAATGAAAAAAGCAACAACATTTGATTGTACTTTGTATTGTTTTCTTCTTTCTCTCAGATTTGTGTCCTCTGTCCAAGCCATCATGGCCTCTTCAGCTGGATGTATCATCAGCTCATCCTGCAGGGAGATAATAGAGGACAGGTGAGGATCACTTTTCTCCTGTTTACCCTTCATCCCCCTTTCCTCTTCCATTCTCACCTCCCTTCTTCTTTTAACGTTTTTCAGAGGGTGTCCACACAGTTACAATGCCCTGAAATGAAACTGCCCTCTCCAAATGGTTAGCTGATGCTAGCACGCTGACTTGATAAACTAAGAAGCCGAATAAAGGCACCATCACTGACTCTTAACGCTCCTCCGTTAAAGGAAACACCAAGTCAAGACAACATAAGTTGTACAGAAGAGCACAGCTGTTTTTATTACCCCCAGTGTGATGACCTATGATTCCTCTTACACCACCACAACAAGTCAGACTAAGTATTCACTTTGCCCAAACCTGCCAAACATAACGGTAGTATGACTGTCTGGCTCCCTCTCCTTTCTGGGTTACTCCTGTATTGTTGTTATTGTTGGGACATGAAAACTGAAGCAGTCTAATGTAACCTGTCTACATTTTTGGTATGCCTCACATTAGCTTACTTTTTGATCATATCTGATCGGTTTGCTTGTTTTATATCTATATCAGAAGAATTGTATACATTAAATCAGTGAAATATGATCAAATGAAGAGGATGAAGAATCAAATCACAATTTCACTATTTTTTATATAAAAGATAGAAATAATTTGTGTTTAGATACTCGCAGGCAGCATGAGTGCGTATGACCTGAACCTCAGTCTATAATCTAATTAACAATCTAAGCTGAACAGCAGCAGAGCTATTTCAGGCTCTAAGACAGTCACAGAGATCACTAATCCTCCTTACTGAGGACAATGGGAAACTCATTTATGCACAGGCAGAGTGTGGGACAGAGGACACATGATGGGCTGGGTGGTTCAATGAATTCCAGGTTTTCTCTGTCAGCCCCTCATTTCCCAGTCAAAGTGGAGAGGTTTGTCTGTATTTGTTTAATCAAATCAAACCAGAAAGGGCAAAACTAAGCAGCATCCAGTACCAACACAATTTCAACTCTTATCTTAGTCATCTTCAATAAGGGAGTTTTCCTGTTTGTCATTTAATGCTTTTTAAAGTTGACCAGGTTTGTGAATTTTCTTTTAAACCATCACTATCATTATTTGACTTCCTTCTCACTCTGATTCCTTACCAGACATTGGCTGACTGACTCCTACATCCTGTTTGCGACGCCTTACTTTGCCTATGACATCTATGCAATGTTCCTGTGTCACTGTCGTAAGCTGAAGGTCAAAGGTCATGAAGAGGAGAAAGAAGTGGGGATCGAGTCGATGGGAGCAGCTGTGGTGGGTTTCCTGCGCAAAGAGCTGCTCATGGTGCTTCATCACATCTTCGTGGTGGCCTTTTGCTTCCCTGCATCTCTGGTAACAACAAGAATGACTACAACCATGGTGATGGTGTCTTCAACATCCAAGTGATCTTAACTTTTGCACTGTGATTATGTGTGTGTGTGTGTGTGTGTGTGTGTGTGTGTGTGTGTGTGTGTGTGTGTGTGTGTGTTACAGCTGTGGCGGCAGGGTAAAGGTGATTACTTCCAGGGCCTCCTGTTTTTAGCTGAGCTCAGCACCCCATCTGTCTGTCTGGGGAAAGTCCTGATCCAGGTAGGCACACCTTCAAGCAACAACCCACACCCACCCCCACCCCTCTGTGTAAACTGTGTGTGTACAATATTTCCTCAGTCACCTTAAACTCAACAAAGAGGTTGTGTGATTCCAAAAACCCGATTTCTCATACTGAAATCAATATTAATCACATTTTTTGTAGTGGTTAGCCCTGTCACCCCAAAGCGAGTAGGTCGTGTGTTCAAATCTAAGTCAGGACCTTTCTGTGTGGAGTTTGCATGTTCTCCCTGTGTCTGTGTGGGTTTATTCCAGGTACTCTGGTTTCCTCCTACATCCCAAAAACATGCAGAAGTGGGGTTAGGTTAATTGGCCACTGTCAAATTGTCCATAGGTGTGAATGTGAGTGTGGATGGTTGTTTGTCTCTATATGTCAGCCCTGCAATGAACTGGCAACTTGTCCAGGGTGTCCCATGCCTTTGCCCCAGGATGCTGGGACAGGCTTGAACCCCCTGCGACCCCCTCAGTGGGATAAGCGGTAGAGAATGGGTGGATGGATTTTCGGAAAAATGTAGAGTTGTTGTGTTTGCTGCAGTGGTCCTGAAGGTTATTTCAGGACCAAACAAGAAATGATTTCAGAAAATAAACTTCAAATCTGTTTTTTAATTTGATGTCACATGTTTCCATTTTGTGTGGAAACATGTCATCACATTTCATTCAAATCAAATCAAAACTTTATTCATAAAGTGCTTTTTATACAAAAGGATCTAACACAAAGTGCTTTACAGTCCATAAAAAACAAAAACAATCCCAAGTACCCCACACAACTATGAAACCCACAGTCAACAGTCACATACAGTCTTACCTAAAGCCACATACACACACAGACAGACACCCACACACACACACACACACACACACACACAAACACACACACCAACGCACCCACATGTATGCATGGCAAGATAGCGTACATAAAGGTGAGTACAGATGAACCAGTTGAGAGTTGAGAAAGCACAATCAGAGGAGCTGTCAGCACCAGGAGCAGAGAACCGCACACAGCTGCAGAACACCAATGCAGGGCCCAGAGGGGATATGTAGCAGACACCAACCTCTAACAGGAACCCTGTGACAGGCCCGTGCAACCACAGCTGACCACCGCTCCTGGGGCCGAGGGGTCCACCAGAGGAATTAGTTAAATCATTAATTATTTGTGCTTTCTGTGAATTTTTTTTATTTAGAATTTTTTTTGTGTGTTTCTTAAAGTTTATTTCTATCATTTTTAGGATGAAATGTTTATTTATTTACTTTATTTTCTTTGCCTTCTCTCCCCACCCCCCACCCCCCTAGTACAGGAAGCAGCACACTCTGCTACATAAAGTGAACGGGGGCCTCATGCTGCTCACCTTCCTTGGCTGTAGGGTGTTACTCTTCCCATACCTGTACTACGCCTACAGCAGGTAACTGAACCAACCAGCAGGCCTGCAATGCTGTACATCAACCAATCACATTCACTCACCTTAGAGCTGCTTTGGGTTCCTTTTACTTACATGTTTTATATTAAAGTGAATATGCAGGTGCAGTTCAAATTCTTGATATCTTTTCTGCAGTACAGTTGTGGTTGCATGCCTTGTTTAGTTTTCTTAAGTTGTGACTTGTAAATGCACCAGAACTTTGGAATTTGAAACTAATGATAAAAATGTGAACGTGCTGATGTTTAATATGATAATAGTGATATGAAATATTACAATATTGTGAATATATTCATTAGCATGCTAGTATAACCCTATTAAAATAGTTTGTAGACTAACCACATTATTTAAGTTTAGATAGTTTAGGTAAGTATAACATTTACACATTTGACTGGTATTATTTTATGATGTGTAGAGTTTTATACTTGTTTTCTAAATCTAAAATGAAGAAGCTAAGCTGCCTGTGCACACTTCTGCTGCTGTAAACAGCATTCATTCAAGTGCCGGTAGCTGGATGCCTTTATAACACATATTGTATCTTGTGGCATATATCAATGATTATAGGCTGTAATTAAAACTTCTTTCTCATATCAATGCTTCTTGTCAAATTTGACTTTAGCGGGGGGTTATTCACAGCTTTCTCGTTCTCAAATATTTGCGAATTTTTTCTTGTGAATTAATTACTTAAATGTCGTAAATATGAATTTTGTGAATTTACCATAGACTGTATATACTATGGACAATGTGGTTCTGTCCTCCACCAGTATACGGATTTGAAGTCGAAAAGCTTTCAGTATTTCCACGTTTTTACTCCACTTCCTGAAACTAACATTGCGCAGTAGCGTTGTACATATTTCACTACTTGCGCAGTAGCGTTGTACATATTTCACTACTTGCGTAGTAGCATTGTACGCATTCAGCGGGAGAGTCGCCGAGAGCCGCAGTGATGACACTCGGCTCAAACAGCGTATCCCCCTGGTGAGCTACACAATCTTCGTACGCCCATAGGCTGTATCAAGTATCAATCATAGAAAACACGAACTGCCGAATAACTTTAAAGAATGGAGCTGCACAGAAAAAAGAGGACTTGAACACAAATCAGTGTTACAATAACTACATGTAAACATCGCAACCATGGGGGAGAAAAATTTATATTCTGTGTAATTAATTTCTAAAGTTTGTCCACAGCTCCATAGGATTGCTGGAGGAGGCAGGATTTATGACGTATACTGCAGCCCGTCACCAGAGGGTGATGTTCTTGCAGTGGCTCCCAGCTAGGAGGCTCTCTTACCCTTTAAACTTTTTCTAATCTTGTACGACTGTATGTTTAGTCTTTGAAAATTACAAGAAAATTCTGTAAATTTACAGAAATAAACTTTTAAATGCATAAATTTATACTTAAGTCTAAAACCTTTCTCCTCTTGATTAAATTCTCTGACATAAACAACTCTCTTTTTGTAAATTTGCTCAGGAGCTGATAAGTAACTCCCTTCGCTCTGTGTTTCAGATATGCATCCATACCGCTGTACTCTGTGCCCCTAGTGGCCCCGTGGCAGTGTAACCTGGGGGCCGCTCTGCTCTGGCCCCTCCAGCTTTACTGGTTTGCTCTGATCTGCAGAGGAGCTTTCCGCCTATTCATCACTGGACATTCAAAGCCACCAACAACGAATGTCAAAGCTGAGACCTGTATGAAACAGAGCAATGACTGGTCAAGTTCTCAGGAGTATGGACGGACAGGAGGACACTGAAACGTGAAAAGAAAGAGAAGACACAAGACCCAAAACCAGGAGGCGGACTTGAAGCCTCAACTTGGAGGGACTGACATGAAAGCTCTGTTTAACACGGAGAAACCCTGCTAAGTTTTTTTAAATTTCAAAACTGTCAGCACTGAGTGTCAGAGGATCAACGAAGAGTCAAATAAAGACAGAGTAGAAAGATAAAGACTCAACGTTTTCTATGAGGAACTTGTACCAGGTGAAGGGACAAATGAAATCAACATTCAAGAAGTTAATTGATTTAAAATGTTAACCCAAACAGCAACAACAAACCCACAAAGGCAAAGGCTGAAGTTAGCTCTCTGGGATGAATATAGTGATGGTGAGATAACGGCACCCTGATCACAGAGATGTTTAGAACTCTTCCACCATCACAAAAAAAACAAAAAACAAAAAAACAAAAACTGATACAGAAAATGGAAATACAAACAGAAACAGTTAATTATCCCAGTCATCTTTCCTCAGAATGAGTCAAATCAAGAGCATTCAGGGTTGGGTTTTTATTGTATTTCACATATCTAAGGTGCATAATAATAAACCTGGAAAACACATATTGTCCCAACTTTTTTGATTCTTTTTTCACAGAGTGAAATACTAAAGATTCAAACTCAAGAAAATCCTCATTAGATCCGATGTCAGATTCATTAAATTCCTCATATCAGAGGAAGAGTAAAAATGATTTATTTCTTTTTTCACAATTGTGGTTCCTGGCCTTCACTTCACTACAGTATAACTGGCTTATTATCTCATAATTAGAGAGGGGTAGAGGAGGGAGAGTAAGTAAAGGGGTGCGACTAAAAGATACAAGTCACACAAAGGGAAAGAAAGGATAAATGAGCCAACGAAAACTAGAAAACATGGAAAGAAACAACAAAAGAGAAGGAAGGTTAATGTAAAAACTGAAAAACAGTAAGGGCGAAATTGAGAGAGATGAAAGCTCCTGTGAGTAATTTTTTTTGGGCGTTTGTAGAGTAGACTGAAATCCATATGAATACCTTTTTAATGTACAAAGGGAAAAGAGACCACCAGTGACAAGATTGCAGACTTAAAATAATCAGTTTTAATGATTAAAATGATGTGATTGGTGTAGACCTGCAGAGCAAACAGCCCCCCACCCAGAACCACTTGTTTTTGGACATTTTATAGATTAAATATTCACAGAAATTGTACATTTGACTGTAAAGAGTCAGCAGGATAAGATTTTTTTTTGTCAGAGGATGAAATTTAAGGCTTTGTCAGCTTTGTCCAACATCGCCAACATTGACACTAACTGAAAGTTTGTCACAGGAGGTTTAAAATCCAGGCAAATAAGGAATGATGGCGTGAGCTAAGGATGAAAGAATATGCGAAAGATAAAAGATGGGTGAAAAGAAAGGATTGATGGAGGAGGTAAAAAAGAAAAGGAGGGAGAAAAGACTATTTTTGTCACAGTAATAAAGAGATAAAGGTGAAAGGGAAGGAGAAAGGAGACAGAGCTGAAAGGTGAGGAAATAAAAGTAGAAACTGAAGGGAGCAGGAGGAGGAAGAAATGATAGGAGCAAATTGAGGAAAAGAAAAACAGCACAGGAAAAACAAAACTGCAACCACAGAAAGGAGAGGAACCTCAACAGAACAGAAACGAAACATATCAGCACTGCGCCCTGGTGGATAAACGGGGAATGGCGCCACTTTTATGTCTGTAACTTCTGTTTATACTCACAATATAAGCCCCAGGATTTATGCTCTGAGTATATTCCTTTTCCCTTCTGTCACTTCAAACTTGTGATCCTTTTTTCCTCCCTCCACAACTCTTTTCTTTCTTTTGCTCCGTTTGATACTTTTTTATGGTTTGTATCTGGCACTGTGTTTTCTACAGTTTTCCGCCAGCTGAGACCAAAGCAACAGACACTTGAAAGACTAATAATAACAGATAAGTGATAATAGGCAAAGTTAGAGACTCAGGGTATCTGGGTGGTTTAAATCTTTCCTAATTTCATAATTAAGTGCATTTATTGACATCAAGTGGAAGATTTACTTATATTATGTTATTATATCTAAACTGGTACTATATTAATCTTACAAAGTCTGGAGATTACTAAGCAGACCGGAAGGACTACAAACATTTCAGGCACCTCTCCCCTTTGCTGACAGATCAGACAGCACACGTTGTGTCCCTAAACAGTCTGGATCCGGCCCTGTTGAGAGCTTTACATGGTTGTTTATATATAAATAAATAAATAAACAAACAAACATATCTACACATAGTATATCTATAGTAAGGATATATATGTTTGGTATATGAGGTGTCATCCTGAGTGGAGCATCACAGCCCTCCTGACAGCAGGACAGGTTCAGTGCAGTCACGCCTCCTTCGAAGGCTGTATAACTCCCCTGGGTATCACTAGACTCAGTCAGAAGAATCCAACCATGGAGGTCAAACTATCAAACTGTCTATTTTGTGATATCCTGCTGGTGATCTTGGCCATATCAGGTCAGTGCTGTTTGATACAGAACTCCTAGAGTATTGGTGATCACAGTTAAAATGATATCTACTGCCTCTTTTATTGACTTAAAGAAGTCATAGAACTCAGCAACTGTTATGTTTGGTCAGACTGCATATTTATGTGTTTACTGGACAGTAGTTTTTGCGAAAGGACCGAATTGTAAATCTTGATGTCAGATTGTAATCTTTTCCTGTTTTTCAGAGTTACGAGTTGATAAAAAGGGACCAGTAGAAAGACTCTTGCGGTATCAGTACTCATACCTTCAGGATTTGTCACTCAACATGAAAATCCAGAACAGCCAGTTTGATTGCTGCTCTGTTTAGCCAACAGTGAGTCCTGCGTAGTCATGAAACTCAATCATGAGGTATCTTCATACACAGATATCTGTTATTCCTTTTTAAAATTAGAGTTCTCTCACAAAACTTAAATTGAACTTGTGAAAAAAAGTTCAAAGACAGTTTGAAAATAAAAGCTGAAGTGTAACATTTTCTCTTAGTTAGATAGTTATTGAAACTGTCTCCACCTTGACTTGACTACTTCCTCCTAAAGAATCTGTGATAATAAATCAACATTATGAAATACGGAAGCAACAACTCACAAAAGATTTGTACTTTTCTAATGACAATACACACTGGAGGATTAATGCATATTATAGAGTACTTTTGTTCTTAACTTTAACTTGTATATATTTTGTACCCTTTTTTGTTGTACATTTTCATTCTATTTCTGTTTCTCTCTTCTTTTCTTTTTACCTCTATTGCACGGGAAATGGAGAAAATCTCCAATGTCATTGTAATCCAGTTTAATGACAATAAAGGGCATTCAGATTCTGATTCCGATTCTGCAGAATTCACACTTTTTTCTTAAATGAGGGACTGTTTTCCCATCGTTATATTCCCATGATTCATAAAACATAATCAGTCACTGTTTAGGTCTCCAGAAAGATGCGCACCTTTTTCACATTCTTGTTGAGAGACAGACATTAAGATTGTTACAGCTGGATTTCTGACATTAACAGGACAAGTGAATAAGCTATACAAGTTCTTCATTCCTTCTTTACGTTGCCCTCAGGCTTGAACTGGCAAAAACATAGTCTTAACAATATTATGTTGTTATAAGAGATGCTTGACAGTGTCTCAGAAAGGATCACTGCATTGATGGACTCATAGATAAGGAGGCTTTTCTGGATTTCTATTAAGCTCTTTTTCAAATAACATGACTAAGATGGCAAAATTGACATATGTGAGTATGAGATCACCTCAATATTCTTGTACACTTTAACACAACCCATGTTCAAGCTTCTGTGAGAAACTTTCGGTTTGCGTCAATGTTGGTGGTCAAAGCAGTCTTTTCTTATCTTATCTTCTACATGCAAAAGGAATATCCTCTGACAAAAATCTCATTCTGCTGATTTTTGATTGTCAAAAACATCATTCATTGTGCATATTTGATGTGAACTTTCTATGGACAGTCCCTTTCTGTAACTACTTGGTTGACATCTACCCCCCTGTAGAGGTTTCAGGCATCAAAAATTGCGATACACCATCAATCATTCTTCTGATGGTCTTTTTTGATTATTCTTGAAGACAACGGTGAGAATTTCAGTCTATTTCTTAGATGTAAATGATAAAACTCTTCACAGGAGCTTTGATAACAAAGTTAAAAGTAAGTATTCTTTAAAATGTTGTTGTAAATGATGTGAAATCTTTCACCCTTGCTGTTTTACTTAGCAGCTGGCTAACCCAGTATGACATGGCAAAAGAAAGCAGCAAGCCTGACTTTCAAAAGTCTGTCTTATTTTTGAAGCTGTATGAAATACACATCAAAATAATTGTTCAGAACAGTTCACTATTTTCCAGGTATCAGAAAGTCTAAATATAATCAGATTTTTTTCAGACCTTTAATTAAAGTTCATGTAAGGAATTCCTGAGGTTACAGTTTCACAGTCAAAGTACAGTGGTGTTCTTAGTGTGATGTGATTCAACAATCAAAGGATCCTTGCCAACAGGAAGACATGATGATCCGATCCATGTTTGGAGAGATTCTCGGAACTGTTTAGAGATTAATTGTGATGTTTTTTTCTCCTTTTGTCTCTCCCACAGGGAACAACGCTCAATTAGATGGTGAGTTGTGTTCTCATTCTCTGATTCACTCATTTTTATTATTATTATTATTTTTTTGTTGTTGTTGTCTGTTTTGGTCTAACTGTGTTAAAGTTTGAATAGGCTTCTAAACTGACCTTAAAACCCTTTGATATTTACAAAGTTAAAGTGCATTAAATCCAAATATCCTACCACATTTCAGCCCTTGTTCCTTGAAACAAGGGATGAAACGCACCTGCGACCGGACACACCAAAGGAACTAGAAATAGCTTCAGTGGGGTTCCTCTAAACATAAGTTAAGGTAACTCTAGACAGAGGCTCAATTGTTGCCAGTAACTTGGAGAACATAAAAACAAATGCTGAAGGAAGGTCTCCTTTGAGATTCTTAACAGTTTGGCAAATGTTATCATACCTTACTGATTACTTCAAAAGAGTATCTCAGAATATGTTTATCAAAATAGGGTGACCATACGTCCTCTTTAACCCAGACATGTCCTCTTTTTGGGGAGCTGTCAGGCCTTGTCCGGCTTTGTCCTGGGGAGTTTATAAAATCCTTCAAATGTCTGGGGATTTGTATGGAAGTTTTGAGTTTGTGTCGCGTGGACTTACTGAGTTAGAAGCACATAAAAAACACTCGACTCAACCTGAAATTTTTTTAAAATTAACTACGTGTGACTCCACCCCCGCATGGTTGTGTCTTCTTTTTGAGAATTCAGAATATGGTCATCCTAATTAAAACATGTGCTAAAAATACCTAATAACAGACACCAAAGAATTGTTGAAAATGTTTTTTTGTTGAGACATCCTCTCTAGGGCACCTTCAAACAAACCCTAAAGAACAGAGTCTGCCAGTGTATGTTGAGACACATGCTAGAGGATACCAAAAACAAACACCAAAAAGACCTAAGTGTGTGTTGTAAAATATGCTTTAAGGCTTTAAAAACAACTACGTAAGAAAGCTTAAAAACAGATCCTCTGGTGTATTTTGAGTAATTTGCTAAAGGGTACATAAAAATAAAAAATAAAACACTTTCGGATACCTTGACACAAATTCTGAAGAAACTCCAGGTGTCATCAGGTGCGTTAAGACAAAAATATGCATAAGGGTCACTAGGATGGCTGAGAAGGTCATTGGGTGCTCTCTGCACACACTGGAGGACCTTCACAGCTCTTACTGCCTCAGGAGAACCACCAACATCATTAAGGACTCATCCCACCCGGGCCGCCCTCTGTCCGAGCCACTGCCGTCAGGCAGACAGTACAGGGCCATCAAAGACAAAAAGACTGCAAAACAGCTTTTTCCCAAACTCTGTCCATTCCATTAAGGCCTCTATGAGAGCTAGATGATGTGTTGCCTATGTATTTATGATTGCAGTTTTAATTCTTTTACTAGTTTTAACTCTGCACTGGTTTTATTATTTTACTGTCTAATGTTTTATTGTCCCTTTTTTTAGTGCACTGACTGTAAAGGCACTTTTTAATTTCGGTGTGTTTGTCACAATGACAATAAATTCTATTCTATTCTGTTTTTTGGAACATTCACCTGATTCCTTGGCGAGACCCTGAGGGTACTCTAAATGAGCTGCTAAGGGACACCATTTGTTGTTAATACTCAATCTACTCTCTTCTTCAGTTTGTGGCGTTGCACCACTGAACACCAGGATCGTTGGAGGGGACGATGCCCCTGCAGGGGCGTGGCCCTGGCAAGCCAGTCTGCACAGAGATGGCTCTCATTTCTGTGGAGGATCTCTGATCAACAAGCGCTGGGTCTTGACTGCAGCTCATTGTGTCCCTCAGTGAGTTCTGACGTTGTCACATGACTCAGCACTTCATCTGTTTAAACACACTAGGCTTAAGTCAACAAAAGAGAATGTAATGAAGGTGTGGCATCAAATCCCAAACCACCCATCATTGTTTTTCTCATTATATAACCAGTAATGGTCAGTTACCACAATATATAAAACACCTGCACAACGAGAACATTGACCTGACTGTCAAAAAAAACAGAAAAGGTTCCAATAATTAAACCAAAGTAGGTCAAACATCTCTGCCACCACAGAGGCATGAACACAAACATGAGCCTCATCAAGGCTTCATCTCTGACTGGCTGGGCACATAATGCTTCTGTAGACATTATTTTCTAATAAGACAGACTTGACCACACTACTGTGACTCTGTAACAAAAGACTGTTGAGATGGATTTAGAAAAATGTTGGTCTACTTCATAAACTTCAAAAACCTCGTCCCTGGAGCTTTTCATCCAGTTTTAGTCCCGACTTTTGTGTTTTAGTTTCACCCTGATCTGAACATGTTATGATCAATGTTAGACTGCATTTGTTTTCTTTTGCTGGCTGGGGGCTAGGCCATGAGGGTATCTATTTCATCAGTTTAAATCCACTGTTTCTCTTCTGAGGCCTGCTTCTCTATGAGGACCCAGGCAGATTTCAGGTCTGATGAGATTAATAATATCTCTGTCCCATTGTGGATGAGGAAAACAAGCTCAACTGGCTCTGTCAGATTCCTTTTTAGTTTTAAGGCTCAGCTGAAAGAAAGGACAGCTGCCTTTCCTGAACCAACGCTGTACTTTTACATCTGATTGTTTAAAGGTAGCAGGGTGAGATTTTTGGGGGTTAAAATAAAACCGACACATGCAAAAGACAAGACCAATAGAAAGGAGCCTTTTTCTTCACAGTGATCCTTGAAATCAACAAATACTGAAAGATCCTTATAAGACTATTTAGTACAATAACTAAAATGTATGAAAACACCACAAGAATATTTTAATGTTCATTACACCTTCTCTGATCAATCACAAAGGTCAAACACAATTGGTCTTGTGGTCTATCTTGGACGACAAACCCAGCAGTTCTTAAACTTCAATGAAGTGTCCCGAACTGTGAGCAGGATCATCAACCACCCAGACTATGAAGACACCCCAAACAACAATGACATCTCCCTGCTGGAGCTTTCCTCTGATGTTACATTCACTGACTACATCAAACCGGTGTGTCTTGCTAAGAGTGGTAGTGTGTTCAGTGCTGGAACCACCTGTTGGGTCACTGGATGGGGGACCATCAGAGTTGACGGTGAGGATTTTTTAGAGCCAACTACTCTTGAGTCTTTATTAAATAACTAAACCAAGACCTCAACATTTCTGTCCCTTTGCAGTCGCTCTTGGTTTTCCACAGACACTGCAGGAGGTGAGCGTTCCCATTGTGTCCAACAGTCAGTGTAGCCTGTCCTACAGCACTCTGACCAACAACATGATTTGTGCAGGTCTGGAGGAGGGAGGAAAGGATTCTTGCCAGGTAAGTCTGTCTGCAAAATATCCTCATCCATCCTCTCATACCATCTATCAGTAGTTGGGTGTTCGTGTGTGTGTCATATTTGCAGTTAAAGTACTGGGCAAGCCTGGGAATGAATTGAACACAGTCTCTGAGGTGATAGTAACTAAGACAGTTAGCTTGCTAGCTCTAACCTAACTTTGTGCTGTCCTTGTGTTGGTAACTTTTTGTTTGCTAAAGCTGTATTATTTAGTGACTGGAATCATATTAGCTTTGAAAGTAATACAGTAAGCTATCCAACATATCTACATACGACATTTACGAGCAAAAATGTGAGCAAGCTCTGGTTGGCCAGCTAGCTATTGGAACAAAACTAGAAATGTGCAACAGCACCAATGCAACGACAGACAGTGGAAAAAGAGTTATAGACAAACAATTCAAAAGGGTCCTTTATGTACCCTTATCAGCGACCTAAAAGAGCATCTTACTATTTTAGCTAGCTAGCATCTTATACAGGCTATCAGGCTAGTCAGCATTATACAGCATCAGCAGTCTAAGAGAGCTCACTGAGAAGGTGTTCGCCTTGGCTTCCCCTGAATTTGCTTTCTTTCTTACTTTGCCAGATGGGCAAAAAGTGTTTAAGATTTCTGTGGAACTGATGGCAAATAGCTTTTCTAGACTGACCTTTACTAAATGGCCTTAAATTTGGTATTTTTCTCCATGAGGCCTCTACCTGAAAATCAATCAACAGGCTGCCACAGAGAAAGGTCTATCTCTATCCAGAATTTAGTCTGTCCAAACACGGCAGTCCATGGAGTTATTATGGTTGTCATCAGCGAGAACTATATGACAGGATGTATTTATTGTATTTTATTATTACAGTTGTAAATTTAAAATGCTTTAGATTGTTTCATATTATATCCATCATGTGTGACCTCTTGCAGGGGGATTCGGGGGGCCCACTGGTGTGTAAAAGTGGTTCTGTATGGGTGGAAGGTGGGGTGGTAAGTTTCGGACGAGGCTGTGCTTTACCTGACTTCCCTGGAGTCTACGCTCGAGTATCCAACTACGAGTCTTGGATTAACAGCCATATCACCAGTGACCAGCCCGGCTTTGTGAGTTTCACCTCGGACGGTTCAGCTGCTTCAACCTCTGGAACAGCTCATCTGGTCTCCTTTTCAGTTCCTCTGCTGCTCTCCTTGTTACCTGTTCTGTTCTCTCTCTTCCTCCTTTCCTAGCAACAGACATTCACACACACACACACACACACACACACACACACACACACACACACACACACACACACACACACACACACACACACACACACACACACACACACACACACAAAATATGCTGTAGCCCAAAGAAGAAAAAGTGTTTCTTTGATTCAGTTTGTTAGACAAACTATCCAGGTAGTGACTTTTGATGATTTCAGTCAATACAAGTAAATTTAATTTACCCAACCCCTGCATCACATCAAATCCATATTCAAAAGTAAAGGGTTTTATTGAAATAATGTTACTTATCTTACTTATCCTCCTTTAATAGACTTTAAATTCAACTTTCAATAAAGCTGGACACTAAAAAGCGGGTAGACTTAAAAAATTGAATTCATACAACAAACCAGATCAAATCAGTTTAAGTAACTTGACAAACAGGAACCCCCAAACTGCTGCAGACAAAAAAGTTATGTGAATTGATCTTTTAGGCTCTGATTTTGTGTCCGTGTTTTTGTAATCTGATAATAGCCACACGAAAATCAGTTTAGATTTATGTCAAAGTATGAGTTAAATAATGTTCGAAACATTCAGTTTGTCATCTTTGCCTGATGATTATTTTTGACTGCAGTTGCATTCAAATTCATACTGGAACAAAGAAAAAGACAGTGTGTTTTTGAAAACAAATCCAGGTTTAAAAGCTAAATCAACATGTTTTCTTCCTGACCTAAATAATGGAATATTTGCACTGAATGTGTATTGATTTTACTTCTTGGTGTATGTGCTGTGGCAGGAGTAATGGTGTTTATATGGACTTTATCTATTCTGTTACCACTAATAATTTGCTGTATTATGTACTGTAAACTGCACTGTCTTGGATTTTATTGTAATGACCAACTGTGACTTACTCTGAGCATGGGAAATATGAAGCATAAACTATATTTTTAATTAAAAATATGTACACCAAACATTTGAAACTCCAGTGAATGTTTTGTACCTCAGCGTGGTGCCATTGTTGAGTAGCCTGTCTGGATTCCACTCAGCAGGTTGCAGAGTTGGACTTTTTATTTTATCTTTATTGTATTGAACTAAAACAAGAAAAAAAAAAAAAAAATATATATATATATATATATATATATATATATATATATATATATATATGTAAGACAAAAAAAAATCAATCGTTACCTTAAGACAATATATATATATATATTATTGTCTTAAGGTAACGATTGATTTTTTTTTTTTTAATGAGAAAACACCTCTGTTTTTATCTTGCAATTATGAGATAAACAGGTTGAAGAAGAAAAAGAGTACACAAATGCAGCCAATCAACAAAAATGAAGTTAATACAATGTATGGATACATGTTTGCTCAGGGCGCCTGTAGAGAGTAGATGCTCTTATAGTTCCTGCATATGGATACTGCATCATAACACTAGAACACTAGCCCTTTCATGCATGAATTATGAGATCTTCAGATAAGATTTTTTCCTATGTGTTTTTATTCTTCTTTGGGCATATAAAAAATGATGCAATTGAAATTTTTTCCACCGTGTGTTTGACAAACAATTTGACAAACAAATGCCAGCAAATGATACTCTGTGAAAACTGTGAAGTAAAAACCTATTCAATGCAACCAGTTTTGTCTTCTTAGATTTTAACATATTCTAACACATACTTAAAGCAATGCAAAAATGTTGAACTTAGCTCTGAACAAATAAACTGCAGATTTCTTAAGATGTTATGCAAAAAGACCAAAAAAATATTGTTCATAGCCTTCCAAACACTCTCTGAGAAAGCAATACAGTCTTCAATATTTCTGCTTTTCTACTGCCTCTGTTCAGTCTGACTCTAACTTCAAAGATATGGTAAAACAGACAGGGCTCAAACCAGAAAACATGTATGCATCAATTAAGTTTTTTTGCTTCAGTAAAATTTTCCCTTGACCCTTCACTCACCTACAAACTGAGGCAGGTCACCCTGAAACTGGTTATCTTTGGTTTTCCAAACATTTCTGATTTTTCTCTGTCCCTGAGCTTTGTCTGGTGGGACATCCCAAGCTCCCTCAGCATCTTCAACAACCGAACCTCTCACAGCTTCTTCTCCACTCTCAGATTCACTGCTGCTGTTATCATCAATTGATCCTGAGCCTTACTTTTCTCACAGCTGTTCATCGTCACTGTCTCTAGCATCATCTTCACTTGACTCAGATGGTATATGCTCAACTATTCTGCCAGCCTTCCTATCACATGCTTCATTTAAGCTCAACAAACTATCAAGACACTTATTGTAGTAGACTTTATGGAGATAGTATGCAAATATTATTGGTTTTGTTAAATAAAAAAACATTTTACTACATTCTGTCAACAAATATAAATTGTTTTACACTCAAAAATATCATTGGAGATCAAATTTATCAAGAAAAGCAAAGTAGCAGTACTGATCTGAATTGCATTCAAATTATTGCCTGTGATGCATGCCGTCCAATTCAGTGGACACATTTTGAAGTACAGATTTCTCACAGTATAAAATAAATATCCAGAAACTTTAACAATAATATTGAGTCTTAGATGTTACTGAATGCAAGCATATTTTTTTACCTTCAGTGCTGCCCTGCAATAGAAGGATTACACATAATTCCTAAGGCGCTTGGCCTTTCTGACTCACTGTCGGCTATCTTGATTTTTAGTTTAAAAAACTGGCCAGTTGGTGGCAATGTGCAGTGTTATGCACAAGTGTCCACTGTGTTGGTTGATATGCATCTACAACCACAAAATCCATGCATATACTAAAGAGCACCTTTTGAATAGCTGTCTACTGCAGTGACCACTATGCACGAAAGGGCTAGAAACACTAGATGTCATGAAAAATGCAATGCACATGTGGCAGGCAGCACCTTGCTGCTGTTGAATGCAGCTCTCCCTCCTCCTCTAACCCCTCCCTTCCCCTATTGTGGCAGGCAGCACCTTGCTGCTGTTGAATGCAGCTCTCCCTCCTCCTCTAACCCCTCCCTTCCCCTAATCAGGTCAGCTGAATAAAAGGCAGCAGCTCACCTACAGTCGGCCTTCTGCTCTGCTTGGAGTGCTGGTGAGCAGGGTGGCTGGTAACTTTTAATCTTTAGAGTTTTATGATTGCTTTCAACAGCATGTCCTTTTTGTTTGTAGGTTGTAGACCTGCTGCTGTTTTGTTGCCCCCATTAACTGTTGTTATTTTTGCCTGTTTACTTTGGTTGTTTCTGCCCTTTTGATTGGTTTCCCCCCTTACTTGGTTTGTTTCTAACTCTAAGTTTGGTTGTTTTACCCAGTTACTCCCCCATTAGTTGCATTCTGTTCTTCGTTACACTTAGTTGCTTTTCTCCTTAGAGATTCTAGTTTTACCAACTGGGTTCGCTGTTGCTGGTTTGTCTGTTTCTTTGGTTAATCCTTTTATTTTATTTCAGAAGTTGAGCCCACTAGTTTGGGAGGCTAGGCACCCCGGATGAGGGCCCTCCACCTTTGCATGAGTTTGACACGGGGTCACAAGACTACACCAATTTGTTTCTTTTTTGAAGGTTTGAAGTGTGTGTGCTGTGCTTCACTTAGTGAGTATAAGGGAGCATTCCCCTGCACTTTCCCTCTGTAGTCTACCTCCCTTCTGGTGGCCTCAGCTTATTTTAAGTTAACTTAGTTTGGGTTTCTTTGATTTAGTTTAAGTTGGGTTTATTGTGCAATTTCCTTGTTTTAAATTATTATAGAAATTAACTTTCTTGACCCTTATCTGTGTTTTGTTATGTTGTTTTTAACTTTATCCCTTTCTTTCCCTCCAAGGTTAAATTTCTGTTATATTTAAGTTTAATGTCATTTTGGATCTAATAAACATTTTGAAATATTTTGAACTCTGTCTCTGCCTCTTTCAGAACTTACCTGTGTTGCCTTATTCTTATTTTAGCTTCCTGTTATGATTTTAGTCTGAAAGTACAGTTTCCTGAGGTGCAAGTCCCCAGGTGGCGTTGCTGGTTGGAGACAATATCATCTAATTGTGAACAAAATAGCACCCCTTGCCACACGCAGTATGTTGATCTAAGACAATGTACCTACACTGGCTGGTAATCTTGCTTCAGAAATGGTCAGTTTGGGAAAAAAGAATACTAAAAAAGTTGGAAAGATTCCTGTGAGGAGCTTTGCCTTTTTCTCGTCACACCACAGTTCAGCCGAGAGTGCCGCAAAACTATTAAGGAAACATAAACCAGCTGAAAATCCCTTCAAAAGTACAGTTTTTAATCCACCAGTAAGATTTTAGATTAAAAGCTCCCTTTCTTACGCATGGGTGAAGGGACCGTATCCTTTTAAGGAGAAAAAGCTTCTTTGATGTAAAGATTCTCTAATCTCCAGTTTTTACTGTCAAAAACTCCTTACAATAAAATCATTAGGCTGTACATACTCTCTTTTTCACTTTCTCCAAACCGGTATTTACTAAAATGAGTGTCACTTTCTCACCTATTCTGCTTACCTAAGACACATGGGGGTGAAAATGATGGCCTCCTATGGGAGGAAACCTGCCCATACATACATTAAAAAAGGTCAAATTTTGTCAACAAAAACAAATATATTTTAGCATTTATGTTATTTTCTTTAAGTTGAATATACTTTTGACTGTCAGATTCATTTCCACCACGTCTTGCATACTTGCCAACTTTCCCGATTCACGGAAACTCCCGATTTTTAACCGTATCTCCCGCGATGCTTCCGGGCCTTAATTTTTCCGCTAATCTCCCCATTTTTACAGTGACGGAAACAAATAAGATTGTGGCGGACATTTGTCGCAGTAACAGACAAACCTGGCCTGCCTGCACATACAAGACATGCCGGTGACGTGACCCAGTTACTCGCTCGAGACAGCGATATGACAAATACCTTTATAATGACAGTAATATAATTGTAGGGGAGAGTGGGGTAAAATGAGCCATTTTTCATACTCCGGATCACTACATCTAATAATAATAATGCATCAGATTTCATATAGCGCTTTATCAGAGACCCTCAAAAAGCTTTACATTGGATACATCATTCATTCGCTCACACAGTCACACTTTGGTGGTGGTGGAAACGTGGCTGCCATTCTGCGTCTACGACCACTACCACACAACACTCACAATCATACACCAGTGGAGGACACACACTGGGAGCAAGGTGGGTTAAGTGTCTTGCCCAAGGACACAACGGACAGACTTGGATTAGGGGGGAATCGAACCGCCAACCTTCTGGTTATTGGACGACCGCTCTACCTCCTGAGCTACTGCCGCCCCATCTACGCATTCATACACAGGGGTGGCTCAATTTACCCTTTCGCTCAATTTACCCCTCTCCCCTAATAAGAGGTAACTCACTGGTGGTTTCTATCTTCCGCTCAGTTCAGCAGTCAAACTAGATGGATAGAGAAATAATTCCTGTGCATTATCCAGGACTTGTTTACCTGCTAGATTTTTGCCTCGTTGATATAATATGTATCACTAGTTTCCTGATGTATTAATGCTATTATGCTATAATGTGTTCATTGTTTAATTACACGCCCCATTAGCAGCACAACTTTGTGGAATTCGAAGTACAAGATCAATTTTCTTCATGGCAACAGTCATTAAATCCTTTCGATCAGGGGTTCTCAACTTTTGCAAGCTACCCCCGCCCCCGGTGCATTACTAAACTGGAGCTGGATGACTGATAATGCTGACTGTTTCGGACACTAGAGTGAAGGTGAGGAATATTTCCTTAATGTTTGAGCAGTTCTATCTCTGCTCGGATGTTTGGTGGACTGATGCTGCGTTCGAGTTACCTCGGAAGTCAGAAGTCGGAGCTGAAAATGACGTCACATCTGAGTTACCAAGTCAGAAAAAAGCAAAATCGGAGGCCTTAAAAATGGTAGCTACATACGAAAGTATGTACCTAATTTTCAGTTATTAATAACTTTCGTAGATATAGCCATCTTCAATAGCCAGTGGGTAACGCTTCACAGAAGGTTTTCATCGTTCCCACTAAACATGAATGCAGCACATAGTCAGAGTAGTGTGTTGTTTTCTGATTGGACCTTTTACAGGAAAGGGGAAGGCAGCTCATGGGCTGGAATAATGTAACGTATCTTTCTTAAATTGGCTGTATGTTCACCTTACTTAAGCTTGATTTAAACCTCAATAAGTGGAGTTTTGAATGGACTATCAACAGATTGTATTAAACTCACATACATTGTTACTACTGTCATGTTTGATCGCGGTGGAGGGAGAGCAGCTGACAGAGGAAGGAGGCGGCTGGTGAGTCTATACAGAGTGTGAGCTTGTTTTTATTCAGATCTTTAAAACTCGAGATTAAACTGCATTGGAAACTGCCAATTCCCTTTTGATTGTTGCTTCAGTATTTTCACACGAATAAAATGAATAACCAAGTGCTGAAACATTTGAAATAACCATGAAAGAATAGCAAATTTAAATGATGTTTTTAATCGAATTTAGAGCAATTATAATCAGGCCTCACCTGGTTTCTCATGTTAATATCTTTCCCTGTTTAGGTCATTCACTTCAGACTTCAACTTACAGGATGAAGGTCCCTGTAATATTGAGGTGTTGGACAGCTCTTCAGTCTCATACCAACAGTTTATTAAAAGGTATGTTCTGGTGCTCAAAAACCTTCACTCTTCACCCTCAATAACAATGACACAATCATCTCATCCTATAGTGATGCAGAGGTATCTGCTGTAGGGGAGACAAGGGATAATTGTGACACTTTTTGCTTTGCTTTTGCTTTTGCTAACTCAGTGAATCACAATCCCTGGGCTCCCCTACATTTTATAATCAATGTGGTTTAATTAAAAAATGCATCGGTCTGATGCCAGGTACTCTTGTAGTGACATCCGAATGATGATAATAATTTTTCCCCTGGAGATTGGACTCATCTCGTAATGGGGTCCTAGACTCTTTGTATATAGACTTAAATCGAGGTGGACTTCTTACAGCAAAGATTGAGGCACTCCCTTTTTATCATTATAGGCCAAGCTTAGTGACTTAAACCTGCTGAACCAATATTTCTTTTCCAAGATATGCCTACAGCAGGCCGGTGATCCTGAGAGGCTTGACTGATAACAGGGTATGTGTCTTGCATTCTACAAACAAATTAGAAATTGTACAGATGATATTTTGTTTGCAGTCATCATGACATGCTAACTGAATGATCTCCAAACCCCTTTTTAAGACTTCTTGCACATTATAGTATTTGTTTTTACTAATCCTGGCAACTGATATGCACAAATGTTAAAGCTAAATATTGCTGACTAATCAAGACTCATCCCTGAAGATGCAGACACGGAGTGAAACTTTCATTATGGACTTCATTTTAGAAATTCAGGACGTTGTGCTCTAAGTCGAGCTTGCTAGATGAATACGGCGATCGGAAAGTGCGACTCAGCACAGCTAACACATACTCTTATAAGAAAGGTATGCATGTGTAACACCCATGATGCATTCCTGCTTTCCTTGTCTACAAGTAATGTCACTAACCTGCAGAAATTTCTTACATTTGTTTAATTATTTTTGCATTTTTTTCTGACTCACCTGGATTTTTGTTCCAGTGGATGTCCCATTTCAGGAGTATGTGGACAAGTTTTTAAGGCCTCAGTCTGTGGACACACTTGGCAGTGGTGAGTTCAAATTTAGTACAATGGCAAATTTTATATCTTTTACATCTTAAAACAGAGAATTTATGTCCAGGGAGCATCAGACAGTGTTTGTTTGGACCAGAAACTGAATCTGGGGGTATCATCTGAAAAAAAAAAACCCAAAATTGTAGATTTTGACAAATATATACTGATGAATATGTTGGACTTGTTCATTTTGTAGAGTGTCTTATTTTTTTAATGTCTCTCTTCTGTAGACACGCTGTATTTTTTTGGAGACAACAATTTCACAGAGTGGCAGAGTTTGTTTGAGCACTATGATTCTCCACCATACGTCCTGCCTCGCACCAATGGAGCATACAGCTTTGGGATTGCAGGTGATTGTGAATGAAATAACTGAGCATGGAGCTATATTAAAGCTGCCATGGGGAGTTTTTTGTGATAAATACATAAGAATTGATAATAATGCCTCCTCATGACTGACGAATGCAAACAAATCCATAGGGGAATTCGATTATTTCTGATTATTACTTGTAGTGTCTAAAAGCACTGGCAGGGCATCAGTGCTAGACAAGGTGAATAAGTGTTTGCTACTAAAACAGCCAGATTTCAAGTTTCATATAAGGGGATTTTGAGGGACGGCACATTTTCTATAGTGAGAGAACATGACTGAAGCCGAGTTTTGGCTTCTGCATCAGACCTACACCGTACCTGTGCTGTAGGTGCAAATACCGTTGAGTCCTACATGCTTTTGTGGTGGAATGTATGCGTCACTCTGCAATATATCACTGAAATGCAAGCTGGTCGTGCATTGTCTATGCTCGTCATGTCCTGAGTTTTAGTCCTGCAATATTCCTTCCTTGACGGTGTACAGGAAATCATGGCGACTGAATACTAGCGTTATATACATGAGTTGAAGCTGACCTGTGGTGCAGCAGTTAATCAGACAAATAAAGTTCATCTTATCTTATCTATTCTTACCTTATCTTAAATTATAGCATCAAGACATTGTAGGAGACAAACTACAAAACCCAATTCCATTGAAGTTGGGAAATTGTGATAAACGTAAATAAAAACAGAATACAATGATTTGCAAATCCCTTTTAATCTATATTCAATTGAATACACTACAAAGACAAGATATTTAATGTTCAAAGTCATAAACTTATTTTTTTTTGCAAATAATAACTCAGAATTTCATGGCTGCATCACGTGCCATAGTAGTTGGGACAGGGGCATGTTTACCACTGTGTTACATCACCTTTCCTTTTAACAACACTCAATAAACGTTTGGGAACTGAGGAGACTAATTGTTGAAGCTTTGAAGGTGGAATTCTTTCCCATTCCTGCTTGATGTACAGCTTCAGTTGTTCAACAGTCCGGGGTCTCCGTTCTTTTTTTTTTTTACGCCGTATTTTATGCTTCAAAATGCACCACACATTTTTAATGGGAGACAGGTCTGGACTGCAGCCACCCCTGTTGCTCGGAAAGTACCCGCACTCTTTTACTACAAAGCCACGCTGTTGTAACACGTGCAGAATGTGGCTTGGCATTGTCTCGCTGAAATAAGCAGGGGCGTCCATGAAAAAGACGTTGCCTGGATGGCAGCATATGCTGTTCCAAAACCTGTATGTACCTTTCAGCATTAATGTTGCCTTCACAGATGTGTAAGTTACCCATGCCTTGGGTACTAATGCACCCCCATACCATCACAGATGCTGGCTTTTGAACTTTGCGTCAATAACATGGTTCTTTTTCTCTTTGGTCCGAAGGGCACGACGTCCACTATTTCCAAAAACAATTTGAAATGTGGACTCATCAGACCACAGAACACTTTTCCACTTTGCATTAGTCCATCTCAGATGAGCTCGGGCCCAGAGAAGCCGGCGGCATTTCTGGATGTTGTTGATAAATGGCTTTCGCTTTGCATAGTACAGTTTTAACTTGCACGTAAAGATGTAGCGACAAACTGTATTCACTGACAGTGGTTCTCTGAAGTGTTCCTGAGCCCACGTGGTGATATCCTTTACACATTGATGTCGGTTTTTGATACAGTGCCGCCTGAGGGATCGGAGTTCATGGGCATTCAATGTTGGTTTCTGGCCATGCCATTTACGTGCAGTGATTTCCCCAGATTCTCTAAACCTTTTGATGATATTATGAAATCCCTAAATTGATATTATGATGATATTATGAAATCCCTAAATTCCTTGAAATTGTACTTTGAGAAACATTGTTCTTAAATGGTTCGACTATTTGCTCAAGCAGTTGTTCACAAAGTGGTGAACCTCGCCCCATTCTTGCTTGTGAATAACTGAGAATTTTGGGGGAAGCTGCTTTTATACCCAATCATGGCACCCACCTGTTCCCAATTAGCCTGCTCACCTGTGGGATGTTCCAAATAGGTGTTTGATGAGTATTCCTCAAATTTCTCAGTATTTTTTGCCACCTTTCCCAACTTCTTTGTCACGTGTTGCTGCCATCAAATTCTAAAGTTAATGATTATTTGCAAAAAAATAAAGTTCATGAGTTTGAACATGAAATATCTTGTCTTTTTAGTGTATTCAATTGAATAAAAGTTGAAAAGGATTTGCAAATCATTGTATTCTATTTTTATTTATGTTTATCACAATTTCCCAACTTCAATGGAATTGGGTTTTGTTTATGGCCAATGAGGAAGCAGTGGGGGAACGGTGGCGATACCAGAAATGTCTGCCGGTTTGCAGGCAGGGGAATATGTTGCATCAGAGAGAAGGGCAGAAAGTGTGCTTTATGACTAAAAAGGTACGTGCTAAAAAAACATTTATGAACCGCACCTCCAGAGTTCTCGTTTTCTCAACAGAGGGTCAAGCTCTAAAGTCAAATCCTTTAGATAACAGGCTGACTATTAAAAACTTCCTTATATAACCTCACTCAGAGATAAAACAAACTTCTCTGAGGTGGTTTTCTTTGATAGGTAAGGATTACAGAAGAGGCACCATCTGTAGCTGTGACCCTCAGATCCACTCTTTTTCTTTGTCTGCAGGTCCTGGTACAGGAGTCCCCTTCCACTGGCACGGTCCTGGATACTCTGAGGTCATCTATGGAAGAAAGGTGGTCCAATAACATCATGCACATGCTCTTTGATATGATGCCTGAAAAATAAATACAGAAAATTGTCCATGTCTGAAAACTTTGTGGCTTGAATGACCAATTTAGTTGCAATTGTACAGCGCTGGTTCCTCTATCCACCTGATCAAGAGCCTCATTTCCATCCAAACCGGACCACTCTGGCCTGGTTGATGGAGACCTACCCCAACCTGCCAAAGGATGAGGCTCTGCTGGAGTGCACCATCAGACCAGGAGAGGTGGGATTCAGTTTGCAACACCCCCTGTGATGCTTAATTAACTTACCAGCAACATGGGGTGTTGATTATAGATGATCATTATTTAAATAAATATAAAATTATTTGTCAGTTAAGTCCAACATTTGTAGCATGAAAGTAACAAGGACCTTCTTCAGCATCTCTTTCTTAAGACAATTCTCAGTTTGAATTAAAAAAAAAATTCTCTTTGACCTTTAAAACGAATTATACTGGGAAACTGAAAAAAGGCTGAATTATTCTTTTTGAGATTACATCCATCAGCTCTTTAAAGCTCCTGTGAGAAACTTGGTTTGCATTGAATTCGGTGCCCGCTGAGGACAAAGTGATACCTCATATGTCTGCTCAGGGTAGGATCAGGTGCATCTAGTTTGACATTTAATAGAAGACAAACTTAACATGAAACTTCAGCTAACAACCAGAGTAAATAAGAATAAAAATAAAAACTAGAACACATTTAAATGTGAAAAAAACTTGACCTATGATCCTCTTCATGTACAAGACGAGTTTGCAGATAAAAACTTCATCCTGTCATCTTTAAACCGTGAAAAAGTCTTAAAAGGCTTCTTTTTCCTGCTGTCAGTTATCTGATCTGACATCGACTCCCCACATTTGTTTCAGGGCATCAGAAATGACAACAGAGAAACCATCCGCCCTGTTTGTTTTAAAGGTTATCGGTAATAGTTTGCCTTTTTCCTAACTAGTTAAAATTCCTCACAGTGCCAGTGAATGATGGATTATAAAACCCTCTGTGTGAATTCTGAACTTGAAACCAGCCGTTTTTATTTACTTGGTTTTCATCAAGTTCAGAGTTTGTTTCTGCCCCCTTAATTTAACACAATAGCTTTAATCACAGTCAGAGCTTTTCATCCAAGACTTTACATTATTGAAGCCAACAGATTATCGTTTCTCTCTAGGTGCTGTATTTCCCTGACCGCTGGTGGCACGCCACTCTCAACCTGGACACCAGCGTTTTCATCTCCACCTTCCTCGGCTGAGCTTCACCTTCAGCTGTTTTCTTTGTCCTGGAGGAGACATATGAAACTCTCTCTTAGAGCTCTTAGAGCTAGAAAATGCATGAATAAGATTTTTTTTAAAAATCAACATGTGAATATAAAAATGGTTAAAAACCCTGAAGTATGGGAAAGGCTTGAGAAATCAGAAAGGTTTGAATCAGTTTAAATGAGCTTGAATTTGTTTTAAAAAATTGAATAAAGAATCAAGAGTGAAATTTTTTAAAACTGGGAAATTAAAATGATCATAATCTGGAAGTATGAGAGGTTTGAAGATTCAGAAAGGTTTGAATCAGTTTGAATTAGTTTAAATTTATTTGAAGAATTAAATAATGCATAGTCAATGAGTGATTGAAAAATGGGTAAAATTCAAATTAATAAAAATCCTGATTAGACCTCATAATGTCCTCAGTGAGCTGAATTTTTTGAGCCCTGCATGGTTTCTGTAGCTCAAAGTTTGTGGGAGGAGATGGATGCCAAAGATTGTCAAAAAACTCTAGTGAAGGGTTTTAAATGTAATTCCCAGTACTCTGTGTACTGAGCCTGGCTTCATGTGTCTCATACAGCCATTAGAAGAGCAGCTTTCCAGCCAGCTGTGTGTCTCCAGGTGCTCTAATTGGTTGTCATGGTGACGTTTGATGCATCACAACAGCAGGAGAAAGGGGGCTTGAGGCTGAGAACATGATGCCCAAACAACGCCCTAATTCTCTTCCTCTGTAACTGCTATCTTCATGATCAGGAGCTTGTGAGAACCACAAGTCCCGGCTGAACACATTGATACAACTTCTGTGTTTGTGGAGCCAAAAATGCCTTCACTAGTACAAATTAAAAACATGTCCAGTTTGTGTTTCCTCTGAAAATCCCCTCTGACGTTTATATTGGAGTCAATGGAGAAAGCTGGAGAAATGTTGGGGATGACTGTGGCAGTTGGTGTCTGCCCAGGCCACTGTGTGTGTCCTATGGCTTTGATTTTTGAGATGAAGAGTGCCAGCAAGTTTTGCCATCGCTGTACCAAATATTATCCATGTAGAGTGAAGTGAGTTGCCTCAAACCTTTTGTAAAGACAAAGTTTTGAGGATTAATTTTCTGCCTCTCTCACTCTAGCGATGAGGTCACCCACTCTAGCTGCCAACATTCCATGCAATACACACTAATGTTAAAACCTGAAGAGGTCAGAAAATCCTGCGACTGTTTGAACTGTCACTGTGAGAAAAGTATGAATGCCATGAAGATGGTGAATAAATGAGTGAATGTCTGAAGGTGTGTGAATGAGGTTTCTACGTGGAAGTATAGAGCAGTCGAAGGCTTTTGAAGTTGTGTCAAGAAAATGTGAGAAAAGGGCCAATCTGAACATTCCGTGATTCATTCCTAATGGGAGAAATCGGTCGGAAAACCGGGAATAACTCAGAAAGTGTGTTTGTTAGGAAAATTTTGAATACAAGCCGGAATCTCCTCAATGAGATGAATATTTTGAAGTTTGAATGGTTTAAATATGTTGAAGTATGTGGAAGTAGGAGCGGTCCAAAAAAAGGTGGAAGAATAATAACAACTAGAAAAATTGCATTTCCTTGCGGAAAATGCGTGGAAATGCTGAGTGCTGAAAGCTGAAAAAGCAATACAAAACCGCTAAAAAAAATGAAGGAAGGTTTAAATTTAAAATTAGTTAAAGGGGTGAAGAAGAAGTGGAAGTTGGATGAAAGTGAAAATTGTGAAGTACAAATAGTATTAATGTGCTTCATAAATTAAAATTGCATTCATGCTGAAATAGGCTAGAAAAACTGTCTGATATTGCAAAAAAAAATGGATAAGGAAGAAAATTACCTTAAAACACAGAAAGGTGAGTAAAGTGGCAAGAGTTTAAGTTTTAGTACTAGAAGTAGTATGATAATAGGTAGTTGTAGTAGTAGTGATATTAGTGCTTTTGTGGCAAAGTTTGCAAAAACCCACGTGGCCTGAAGATCCACCAGGCCAAGATGGGATGTGTGCAGAAGGTGCAGGCGTCACAGCGCGCAGGGCCCGCCCCTGGTGAGATGCAGGAGGAGCTAGGCCTGGAGCCAAAACACAGTGCCCAGAACCTCCAGGTGACACAAGCCCCAGACCCACATAGACCATCAGAACATCGGCGGGTTAAATGGCCCCAAGCTAACAAGGAGCACGAGTGGCGCCAGTTTGATCGAGATGCCGATTCTATCTTGGAAGTAACCGCCAAGGGGGAAGTCAACCGCCGTCTTGAGATCATGACCACCATCATCATCAGCCTAGCAGCAGAGAGATTTGGCCTGGAGGAGAAGAAAGCGACAAAACTCCCTTATACCAAAAGTAATCGGGCAAACAAAATCCACCAACTCAGGCAGGAGCTAAAGACCCTGAGGCGGCAGTTTAAGGAGGCAAGAGAGGAGGAGAGAGGACCTCTGTCAGAGCTACGTGGCATACTCCGCAACAAGCTTATGACCTTGAGGAGGGCTGAGTGGCATAGGAGAAGGAGGAAGGAGAGAGCCAGGAAGCGCACAGCCTTTCTAGAAAACCCATTTGGATTTACAAAACAGCTGCTGGGGCAGAAGCGCAGTGGCCAACTTTCCTGCTCCAAGGCAGAGATCGATCACCACCTCGACACAACCTTAAGAGACCCATCCAGAGAGCAAGAACTGGGCAACTGCCAGTCCCTGATTGACCCACCTGAACCAATGCTGGACTTCGATGAGAGGGAGCCTAGCTGGAAGGAGATCCAGGAGGTGGTCAAAAAGGCAAGATCAAGCTCAGCCCCAGGACCAAGTGGAGTACCTGACAAGGTATATAAGAACTGCCCGAAGTTACTGCACAGGCTCTGGAGGATCATGAAGGTGATCTGGAGGAGGGGAAAGGTCGCCGAACAGTGGCGCTTTGCAGAAGGAATATGGATTCCGAAGGAGGAAGAATCTAAAAACATCGAGCAGTTCAGAACCATCTCCCTGCTTAGTGTTGAAGGGAAGCTAATCTTCAGCATTGTAGCAAGGCGACTGACAGACTACCTCTTGAAGAACTCCTACATCGACACCTCAGTCCAGAAAGGAGGGATCCCAAGATACCAGGGTGCCTGGAGCATAATGGTGTAGTCACCCAGCTGATAAGGGAAGCCAGAGAAAACAGGGGCGACCTAGTTGTGCTGTGGCTGGACCTCACAAATGCATATGGGTCCATACCCCACAAGCTGGTCGAAGAAGCTCTACGCCGGCACCATGTCCCAGCCAAGTTCAGAGACCTCATAATGGACTATTACAGCAGGTTCAGTCTGAGAGTCTCAGCAAGGTCCACAACATCGGACTGGCATAAGCCGGAGAGGGGGATCATAATGTACCATAATGTACCATTTCTGTGATCCTCTTCGCTCTAGCCATGAATATGCTAGTGAAGTCTGCGGAGGTCCAGTGCAGAGGGCCCCAAACCAAGTCCAGTGTCAGGCAGCCACCCATCAGGGCCTTCATGGACGACCTGACTGTGACAACACCAAACGTCCCAGGGAGCAGGTGGATTTTGAAAGGCCTGGAGGAGCTAACCACCTGGGCCCGTATGACCTTCAAGCCCGCAAAATCCAGAGCTCTTGTGCTGAAGAAAGGAAAGGTCACCAACAAGTTCCACTTCACACTTGACAGCACCCAGATACCATCCATCACCGAAAAAAACGGTGAAGAGCCTGGGGAAGATGTTCAGCTGCAGCCTGAAAGACACAGCAGCCATCCAGTCAACCAACCAAGAGCTGGAGGCTTGGCTAGTCGCAGTGGACAAATCTGGGTTACCGGGCAAATTCAAGGCCTGGGTGTACCAGCATGGTATCCTCCCAAGGATTCTCTGGCCCCTCCTGGTGTACGAGGTCCCGATCTCTACAATCGAGAGCTTTGAGAGGAGAGTCAGCAAGTTCCTACGGAAGTGGCTGGGACTGCCTCGAAGCCTCAGCATCATCGCACTGTACGGGAAAAACAACATGCTGAAGCTACCGATCAGCAGCCTGAATGAAGAATTCAAGGTGAGCCATACTAGAGAGGTGCTGCAGTACAGAGAGTCAAGCGACCCAAAAGTCTCTCAAGCCGGGATCGAAGTCAGGACGGGGCGGAAGTGGAGGGCAGCAGAGGCCGTGGATGCCGCGGAGTCACGGCTGCGGCACAGGGTGCTGGTGGGGACGGCCGGGGAAGAGCAGGCCTAGGTAGCGGTGCAACACCTCGCTACGACAAGGCTAAGGGGAAGGACAGGAGGGCACTGCTCCAGGGAGAGGTGCGAGCAGCAGTGGAGGAAGAGAGAACCAGCAGCATGGTTGGAATGTGGCAGCAGGGAGCCTGGATGCGTTGGGAGGCAGAGCGCAAAGTCACTTGGACTGAGCTATGGAAAGCTGAGCCCCAACGCATTCAATTCCTCATCCAGGCCGTCTACGACGTACTGCCGAGCCCATCTAATTTATTCTGTTGGGGGAAGGTTGAGTCGCCTGCCTGTGCACTGTGTCAGAAGAGAGGGACCCTGGAGTACATCTTGAGCTGCTGCCCGAAAGGCCTGAGTGAGGGGCGCTACCGCTGGCGCCACGACCAGGTATTGAAGGCCATAGCAAACGCCATCTGCAATGGAATTGCCCACTGCAAGCACCTGCGCCCAACAAGGAAATCCATCTCCTTCATCAGAGCATGGGAGAAACCATCAGCTGCTGCCAGGACCACCTCCTCTGGCCTGCTAGCAATGGCTCAAGACTGGGAGCTGAGAGTTGACCTGGGGAGACAATTGGTATTCCCAAAGAATGTGGCCACAACATCGCTGAGGCCAGACGTGGTACTGATCTCAGCAACCTCCAAGCAGGTCGTTGTAGCGATTTGAAATTAGCCTCACAAGGCCGCACCAAAATAATACTGTAGCGATTGGAATTTATAATAAATGTCTGAAGATTAATTATCTCAAATTATGACATTTATGCACTCGTTGAAAGGGGCACCACCCACCCTTAATGGTGGGAAAATAAAGAAAACAAAAGTTTAATTCAGAAATCAAACATCAAGTCAGTTTTAATTAATCAGTCTCATATCTTAAGTCGAAATTCTAATTTCAGGGACTCCACTTCTGGAAGAACACTAACAGACAGGAACTTAGAAAAATAATGATCTGTTTATTACAGGATAAATGATGGTACAACATACATGCAATAAATGATGATAAGATAATGAGGATAAAATAATAATAGGTGAATAAATAAAGATTCTGAGTCAGGCTAGGAGCACTAAAGTTAATGATAGTGAGTGAATATGCGCTAACATATTAACCTACACTAACTTTGGTGTTGAGATAAACTCGGATGTGGATTTGGAGGAATCTAAGATTACCAGAATAAGAGGATATCTGAGCTATGAATGCCTGAGACAGCACCAGCCCTCTTTGGAACTCTGGAGGTTTGCATACTTAAGTGAGACTGGTCCTTGGAGAAGGTGGAGCAGGTTCCGAAGGTCCGGGCTACCGGCAGTTCGAGCGGTTCAGCTCAGAAGACGACTGAAGTCAGCCGAAGGATGGGCCTGGAGTTGTAGCACTCGGGCCTGAAGTAAAGCCGGCGCCTGTGGATCCTGTGGATGCTCGCTTGGTCCCTTCCTTGGTCTCACTCAAAAAAAACTCTGGCACAGAGGATGACCTGGGCCTGCTGGGTTGCGTTCAGAGGTGACTTTGAAATCACGCAGAGAAACGTTCAAAAATGGCTTCGCGAAATTAAAGAAAAATCAATCAAAGGCTTAATCTTGAATTGCTATGTGCACAAAAAGTTGAAGTTTCAAAACTTGAACTAAGACGATGTTAAAGAAAATCAACGTGAATCAACACGTGGCGTAAAACTTAGAAGACTAAGAAAAAATTCTAAGAGAAAATAAAGAAGCGCACCACAGAAGGGTGTGGGCAGAAGAGTGGGTACAAGAGAGGAAGGAAGTCTAGAAGCATAAGAGAATGAGCAACCCCACTTCACTGGTTTTATCTTCTCACACTGGGAGTGTCTCCGGCATGTGTGTGTGTGAGGAGAAAGAGGAGGAGGGTCGTGTGGTCTCCAAGCAGAGATGAACTCGGATCTCTGATTATTTGATCTAACTTATTCTTTTGGCTGGTAAAAGAGTCAGATCTGATACTCACTCACTATGATTAATATCATTGAATGCTTGGTTTCATGATAAATAATTTGATACTAAACACATATGAATGAAGTGTAGGATCACATCAAACATTCTCATTATGTTTCAAGTATCACATTGAACATGCTAAATTACTCTGAAATGAAACAGATAGTAACACATGGAAACTGTGAACAACAAAAAGAGTAAATACATGTGAATGAACTTCATCATGATTAATAATGGATTCTAAATACTCACATTCAGATTATTCAATGACATTATAACCACCTAATGGTTAAAAATACTAAATAAACAACTAAAATATAAACCAAACATTTCTAAGCTATTTCTGTTACTTAGAGTAAACTTAGGATTCATAGTCAATAAATTTAACTCTTAAAAGTTCATGAAACAGTCTGAAAAGCTGTTGGTCTAAAGAAACTAAAGAATAAGGATTTATTCTGTCAGTGATAACTCGGCTTCTGAAGCACATAGAAAAATGGGAAACACCTCAATTTAACACAAATTTCATGATTAGACAGATTAGTACATTGCTGAATGCATAAGATGTCATGATCAGTCATTTGTATTCTTTCACCAAAGGAATGTAGTCTTTATCAGTGTATGGTCAAGCAGGGTTTTACGACCGAGGTCTGGAGGTCAGTGTCCCCCCTTATCCTGGGGTCCGTGTGTTCACACACTTTAAGAAGGTAAATCTCAAATGGGAGATCTGGGTTGAGACGTTAATGTTTATTTAGATGGTCAGTAATGGAGTCAGTTTGAAAGGTAATAAAAACTCTGTCTCTGTTCTCCGAATCGACCCATCGTGAAGAGTCAGAGGTTTAGTCAACCTCCGGTTGGGTCACTTATTTAACCTGAAAGTGTAAACGAGTCTGGAAAGATTTATATCCTGTTTCCTGGGACCAGATAAGGAAACTTTCCTGTGAGGAATGTGTGAGTTTCACACCCAGGGTTGTCTTGATTGCTACATCGTGCTGCTGGAGCTCACGGTACCATGGGAAGACCGAATCGAGGAGGCCAACGAGAGGAAGAGGGCTAAATACCAGGGTCTGGTGGAGGAATGTAGGCTCAATGGGTGGTGGGCAAGATTTGAGCCCATCGAGGTGGGATGCAGAGGGTTCGCAGGCCAGTCCCTCCGCAGAGTATATAGCATGCTGGGCATCACAGGACTAAGCAAGCGAAGGGCCATCAAGGAGGCCACGGAGGCAGCAGTGGTTGCCTCACGGTGGCTGTGGATCAGGAGAGGAGACCCGTGGGTAGGGTAGCACTAACTGGACACAAGCTGGGGATTGATCACCCCCGGCTGGGTCGCCTGGAGGAGACCCGAAACACTCCATGATCCCAGGTCACATCACTGATGATGTGTCCAGGTTGCATCAATAGGTGATGTATGTCACAAGTGATATTAGTAGTAGTTGTAGTAGTAAATCTGGGAATCTGAGGAATTAAATGTTGCATAAATAATGAGAATGATTTTAAAATGGGAAAAAAATTGAATTATTAAAAATCCTCAAGTATTAGACAAGGACTAAGTATTAGAAAGGTTTGAATCAGTTTGAATGAGTTTAAATTTGTCTGAAGAATTAAATAATATATTAATAACGGGATTACATTTAAAGTGGGGAAAATTTAAATGAATAAAATTCCTGAATACATTTTTGGAGCCCTGAATGGTTTCTGTAGGTCAAAGTTTGTGGTAGGAGATAAGGGTCAAAGTTTGTCAAGTGCTCTGGTGAAGGGTTTTAAATGTAACCCTCAGTGCTCTGTGTACTCAGCCTGGCTTCATGTGTCTCATATGGCCGTTAGAAGCAGCTTTCCAGTCAGCTGTGTGTCTCCAGGTGCACTAATTGGTTGCCATGGCGAAGGAAGATGTGTCACTGCAGCAGGAGAGAGGAGGCTTAAAGCTGACACTCACGCACACACATTGTCAGGCTGTGTGTGTGTGTTTCGTTAATGATTGCATCTTAACAGGTGTCAGACATCAAAGGCATTAATTGACCTACTGTTTGAATGAGAAGCTGCCTAACTGCAGTAAATTTAGGGCCTCTGAACTTCTTCACCTCGCTCTGTGAGCTAAAAACTTTTTTGCATACTTGCTCATATATGTAAACTCAGTGAGTGTATAGGTCAAGGGTGCCCCCCAGATTCCTGAATGATATTTTTTATGTTTCTAAGTTAAACAGAACTGGTAGTCCTTGCTTTGTGGGTCTTTTCTCTCACATCAAGGCATTAACTGACCTACTGTTTGAATGAGAAGCTTGAAACTGCAGTGAATTTAGGGCCTCTGAACTTCTTCACATAGCGTGATTTCCTTAAATCCCAGAATGAAAATAAGAACATCGTACAAATTCTCCGCCCTTCATGAACACAATGATGTGTTTTTCATGTATGTACTCTAAAAAATGTGGCCACAACAGTGAGTTAAAAAAGTCTGAGCCTGAGTGACGATCAGGATTTTCTTGGAGAAAAATTACATTAGGGCCAATACCGGGGTTCTTTGCCTTTTTTGGACAGTTTGTCACCTGCTGGCCAGCACAAAAAAGTGAATACAACATTAATAGTCGACAAGTGAATGAACATTTTAAAGCAAAAATGAGGTCTCTAGGTGAAAGTATGCTGAAGTTATAAGGCTGAGAAGGTGGAGGAGTAAAAGGTATAATTGGAAGATTTCCCCATTCATTTCAATGGGAAAAATTTTGCACAAAAAGTAAAAACTATCAAAAAGTATAAGGGGTAGAAAAGTGAGAATACATCCGCACTTGTCCTGAAGGAGAGGAATAGTTTAAAAGTTGAACGGTTAAAATAGCACAAAGTATGAAGGAGTTGAAATAAGTGATTAATAATAAAGAAAATGGCCGACAGGAATAACAATAAGTGGAAATGCTTAATCGGCATTTCCACTCAATAATAATAATAAAGAAATAGGAGAATAACAATAAGTGGAAATGCTTAATCAGCATTTCCACTTAATAATAATAATAATAATAATAATAATAATAATAATAAGTTTAATAAAGAAACAGGAGAATAACAATAAGTGGAAATGCTTAATCAGCATTTCCACTTAATAAAGATATGAATAACATATAGTGGGAATGCTTCGCAATCCCACTCAATTAAAAAAAGAATGTTGTCTCTGGAATACATGAAGTTAGGGAAAATCCAGTTTAACATGATGTTTCAAGTTTCCGACTCCAGCTGTTGTGAAATCTGATGCTAAGCCAAATGCTAACATCAGCTTGTAAATGCTCCTACAGTAACAAGCAGGCATGACACAGCTGTAACGTCCTTACATACAAGGTAAGCATACTAGCTTTTGCTAATCAGCTGTTGAAATATTTTAGTTAGGTGTTAGGCTGTGAAAATGTCTGTGAAAAATATTTTAAGTCAAGAGTAAGTACTGAAAGAAATAAGAAACCAAACAGGTATTGGAAACAAAGAACATTTATTTCGTCACATTTCTTTGATTTACTTTCTACAGTGCAACAGGTTGATTATTCAAAATGTTCTTGTTTGGCTGAAATCAAGTAAAGAAAATAAAGCTTCCTTTGGCCAACATTACAACAGAAAATCAGAAATTCACTTTTGATAGTCAAAGCTAGATTGTAACATAATATTCAGCATAACCAGCTAAAAGTAGTAAGGGAATTAAGCTGTAACTGATGCTAGATTTATGATCACAACTGTTGATTACTAAGATGTACAAACCTTAACAGAACAAACAAAATAAAGTTTGTCTGCACAGAGAACTTTAACTGTGGGCCACTGAGGAAGAAGAAGTCGTTTTAACAGCCGACCTTTTCACCCAGCTACAGCCCTATAATTTCCTACCTTTTAGTTTGCCAGCAAACACAATACTTGCCCACAGTAAGACTTGGAATGAAGAGCAGCTCCAGCAGTGCGGCTCTGATACATAAACTGATAGTCAAACACTGTAAAAGCTGCAGCTGTATTACTACATCAACTGATTAACAATACTTCAAAACGACACAAAACACTAACAAGAAAGCAAAACTGCTGAGCCTGAAATCCTCAAATGAAATCCTCTGACCCTGATCTGTGCAGGTAGTTTTTCATCATCTTATCTTGAAAGGATGAAAAGCAAACACAATATTTAATTACCAATCTTACTGAGCTGCATCTGCTGTCCATACTGAATACAGTGACTTTCTATCAGATTATCAAACTATAATCTCACTCCGTCAGTCTCAGGCCTCGGTTATTTTCGATAAATACAAATCAGAAACCTGAGGAAATCAATGTTATTTGAAAAAATCAGGTTCCTTTTTGTTTGAAAATAATACATATGTGAAAAATCCAACAATAAGAACAAAAAGATAAGGAAAGACTTGTTTATATTTCTCTTTGCCCCATCTTCAAAGATTGAATTATCGGCTACTGAGAACAGACTACTGTGGAGCAGACAAGATGTGCCAAGCATATTCACATATTTACAACAAAGAAAAGGGAGAAGACTGTCAATTGCAGTTTTGGGGGACATTTTTAGGGCTGGTTCTAGTGGTTCAATAATCTTTAAGTCATCCAGGGATTCTGTTTTAGTTACACAAAATTAAAGCTCCTGTGGGGGTTGTTGGGTGGTGACAAATGGGACAAATTTATCACTAGGATCTCTTCTTGCATTTTCTTTAACACTAGTTAATACAGCAGTAGGGTTTGTTTCTGGTAATGCAATGAACACCCTGCCAAATCTGCCTTTTTTTTTTTTTTTTTACATTTTCTTTAGTCAAGAATAACAACATTAAATATGTTTGACTGTCAAAGACAGTATCAGAACCAAGAGGTACAACTCTGTCCACAGGGAGGAACCAAAACAAACACAAGCAGGAAGTTCCACACAGGAGATTTAGGGAAAGAATTTAAAGTGCCTGTTAGGAATTTTCTGGCTTTAATAAAATAGACCCAAATTCATGTAGACATTTTTATGACCAACAGCAAACAAGATCATCAGGGATAAGACTGATCATTTTGATGCAGTAATGTGTCAGCTGAGAGAGATGCAGCCCTGTTCTTACATTTCCCACATTAAAAATTCACCACTAATAAAACATGTGGCTGTCAGAAGACACTTGAAAATGTGGATGACAAGCACAGAAAATACAGCTGCGTGCACCGGGAGCGCCAAAATGACACATACAGCAAGTTCCTCACAGGAGCTTTAATTTTTTGATGCTCAATTTTTATCTCAGCTGTTACATTTCAGTCTAAAGTGCTTGGCTGTTTTCACTGACCTGGAGAATCAGTGTATATTTTCTAGCATTCGGACATTCCCATGCTGCTGATTTTACACACATTTCAAAGAGCATCGCTCAGCCCATTTGTTTTATTTAGCTTTTTCTTTTTTTTAATCTGATGACAGAACAACAGCCCCTCTCACACAGCACATCACCACAATCCAAGCTCCATTATGCAGCCTGAGCAATAACCTCACGGACTTAAATCATGTCAGCCATGTGGAGTATGAGTAAGCGTGCACACCAGCTCAAAAAGGTACAAAAAATGGGATTGGGACACACTGTTATGGCATCATGGCATCACACGTGACCTGAAAACAAGCAGGGCAGTTAAATATTAAGACAGAAAGCTAAACTTCCAGCATGATTTGGATTGAGCTGCTTCCTTTCATAGGTCAGTAGTCCTCCACCCATCCATTCTCCATGATAAAAGCATCAATGACCTCCTTCATGGCAAGGTTTGGTATGAGCTGGTCTTGGGTCAGAGGGGTGCGTGTCACTGGGTCGAAATGGCCAACACGCTGGAAGACAGATCAGATAGATCAATATGATAAGAACTAACTTTAAAGACAAAAACCAGGCTTGAGATAAATCTATTGGATATCACTTCTGACTTTAAAGTTTGTTACATGACCCATCTGTTAAAATAGGAGACAGGCCTTATGACCTGATATCCTTCCATCCATCCATCCATCCGTACATACATACATTCAAATAACCTTCTAGGAAGATTCAGTTGATTTGATTCTGGAGCTTAATGAGAACATTTAACACAGTAATGTAATAATGTACTGACTGGAAAAATTTCAGAAACTGGGCCAAGGATTGTTCATGTGGGGATGTGTTTCCTGTTTACTATGCAGGAAAAAAATATTTTATTTTTAAACAGAATGTTGTATCACACTCTTTATGTTATCCAACTTCCTTTTTGTTTTAATTCTCTTTTTATTAAGACAAGTTTCATACATGTAACATTCAAACTTTGCCCACACTCCTCTTTTCATCTCTCTTTTAACTAACATTTTATTACACAAAATAAAAATACAAGGTAGGAGCCAATAGTTGAGAAAAAACATAAATAAAAAATAATTTAAAAAAGTTCTAACACAAAGGAACAAAAGTACAGGAACATATAATAATTTTAACAAAGGGTATCTTCAAGAGGTACATTTTTTTTTGTCTATATTATATTCTATCAAAATCAGGTCTAATTGGCGCTATAAACTCAATCCAGTTTTCCACACAACCTCAAATTTGCCTTGCTCTAGCCTGAGAGAGAAGGTCAGTTTATCCATAATGTAGATATTATGCATGATGCTATACCAGTCTTCCACCTTTGGTGCCTCAGCCCTAAGGCTGTTGTTGTAGCCTTTTTGCTTGGAATTAGCATAATCCTCCGATCAGTACTGACGGACAGTATTAAAAACAATGAGGTGCATGATATTTCCAAAACCTTAACTGTTATGCAGACATCACTCTAAGTCATAGAAAAACAGTAAAAACTGGTGCATTGATAAAGAAAAATAAATCCCAGAAATAACCAACAATAAACTGTTCCAAATATGACAAACACAAGAGGCAATCCAGACTGCAGAGGAAGATGACTGATAAGAGGCAGTTTTGGAACATCTAGTTTGTGCTTCCCTTACTATCAAATTAGTACAAATGTGTGTTTTCCATGGGGCCCCTCATTTGGAAAAATTGACAAAAGATAAGTATCCCTTGGCCAATACCATGCCTAACTCTTACCAAACAATGCATTTCTAAACTCAATCCATCCATTTGTTATCACTACATCTGTCCAACCTTCTATCAATCCATCCTTCCATCCATCCCAGGGTGTGCGTGGTTGTTTGCAGTTTTGCCTCACTTTTGGACAGATGTCACGTTGTCCACTTGTGATGTGTTCTTTCACCTCAGTGTTGAAGACTGACTTCATACTGAGCTTGATTTTATAATAAACAGCCACTCTGAGCAATCTCTTTGTACATCTGTAAAGGATTTTTTTACCTGCAGGTGCTCTTCAATATCTTTTCTGTCGTAGGTGACCCCACTAGGAGTGATGCAGGGCTCTCTCATTAACTCAAAGCTGATCTTTCCACACAGAAAGTCTGGGATCTCACGCTTCTATTGAACACACAAAAGGTTTTCTTTTGAGATCAGAAATCACTTTTGCTTTATTTGTTATCATCTTCAGGTAAATATATGTTGATCAATTTGGATAAAGAGTTACAGGCACTGACCTTCCTCTTCTCGTCTACCTGACAGAACAATTCTTCCATGTCTGAAAGAAACTTGTCCTGCAAGAAAAAGACTTCTAGGTTACAGATTATCAGTTTAAAGGGGACCTGCCATCAAAAATGTAATTTTGTGTGTTTTTGTGTCAGATAAGGTCCATATTATGTTCGTCTTATGTTGTAAATGTGAAAACAAACCGTTGCGTTGTTTGCATTCTGTAAAGGTTTAAAATAAAGAAACGGGTAAACCAGGCCAATTGAAAAAGCAGGTCCTTCTGACGTCACGCCGACCTTGCTCATTATTATTCACGAGCGTGTCCTCGGTGAGCCGCGCCCACTCTCTTGTTCTCGTACTCATTCACAGTAAACATCAGTCTCAAGCCAGAGTGAGACCCAGCTACCACTGTATCCGCTATGGGTCTTTTCCAAACGACTGGTGTTTCCTTGGGTTCACTGCCGGGAAAATGAACTTAAAGCTGGGCAGAATGAATGAAAACACCACTGGAGATCCCTGGCTTCTTCTTCAACTTCCACCCTCTCTTCGGACACGGGGTCTAAAATATATGGTTTAATACCTGCCATTTTTAGCCTTTAGCATAAGGTGACCAGATGTCCCCGATTTCCGGGGACAGTCCCCGTATTGGATGACCTGTCCCCGGCAAAAGCTGTCCCCGAAAATGTCCCTGATTTAAGCGTTTCATGAATGAGAGCAAAAATGTTGCGTGTAGGCTTGAACAACGGTTATTAAAGTAGCCAAATGGGTAGGAAGCACAAGTAAGCAGTCCTGAACAACAGTTCTTACGGGGGTTATTACAAGGGGCATGCGCTGCTACTAAATAGTACCGAGACTTTGTCTGTGATCACGCAGCCCCTGCGACCCCTGCACCCACCCTGCCGCCACCGCACCGAATATCCCTGGATATCATTACAGACATCTGGACACCTTACTTTAGCACACATTAGCAAAATGGATAAACCAAAATCTGAACCTCCACTGCTGAGCCAATCAGAGCACAGCAGGCTTCACAGCAGCGATCCAATCAGAGCAAAGCTCATTACCATAAATGTTAATAAGCCAAAATCAGTTGGTTTTCCTGTAAGGTTTTTTAGGCATACTACAACAAACCATCAAATAACTTTTCAGCTAAAATTATGTTGCAAACATGATCAGAGGAAATCAAGGATTATGAAAAAATGATAAAAATGGGTATGAAATTTTGATGGCAGGTCCCCTTTAAGTAGCTGAACATGAGAAACTTCTTCCCCTCTTTCTCATTTCCAAACTTAAATGTTTTGAGAATGAGTATTACTCAGTAATGCTCATGATAAATCCAGAAAAATAACCTACATGTTTTGTGTGGATCTCCTTCACATCTTGCGGAATTCTGCTGTTGTCTGATTTGTCCTCTTGTTTCAGTTTGCAGCCCTCCAGTTCCCTGTCAAATGCAGCGCACAGATTTAATGAAAGGCAAAAACAAAGACGAAAGTCTTACTCAGGGTGACATATTCTTTCTGGCACTGACACTGATGTATATAACCTGCCTTTTTTTCTCAGCCAGGATGAGTTTGGTAAGGTAGGCATGGAGCTCGCTCTCCTGATTGATCCTTTTGTCCTCCAGACTGTTCCAGCGTTTCTTTTTCGCTATCCGCAGAGCGCTGGGGATGTCGTCACCAAAGTTCAGCCGCTGCTCCTTTGCCAAGTTATAGGCTAAGAAAAATAACAATGAAATTAACTTAACAGAATTTGGAAGAAGACAGCTTAAGAACTTTAGAGGTTGCAAATATTCCTGATTTTTTTAAGCTTTTTTTTGTTATTCAGCAATTTCTACCCTCATGCAACAAGGACAAGAAACAAGCTAGTTTTAAACAATCACAAGATGATTGAAAAACACCCCAAAAAGATATAACACTGTATGGTTTGCAGATACAACCCAGTTAAAAAGTTGATATCTAGGTCTGCAAAAGCAGCCCAAATCCAATTCCACAGAGTGGCCCCTTTCTTCCTGCTCTCTCCCCTGTTTCCTGCTTTGACCATTTTCCAAGGAGACACTTTTATTTTCTCTAGTTGTTTCTTTAACCTGATGTTTTGAAATATGTTCTGCAAAGAGAAAACACGATGTTCTGATATCGTCACAGAGTCTTCTATTTAAAACAACACCAGTTTTATGGGTTATTATTTTATGAGTGGTCAGGGGCATTTTTGCCTTTGCTGGTAGGTCAACTGAAGAATGATAGCACATGTGGGGAGAAAAGAGCATGGGGAAGACATGCCGCAAAGGCTTTTTTCTGGGAGTGATTGCAGCAACGAGGTTGATGGCCTGTGTATATGCAGCACACACCTACACAGCTAGGCCAACCAACACCCCCAAACTACACTATTTTGAAGGAACCAAAGGGCGTTTGATCAAGAACAAAAAATTAACCTTTAGATTTTAATATCCTGATAAGTAGGATCTCTTGTACCTCTCTGTAGGTTACCGATGGCTTCATCATAATTCTCCATCTCCAGGTGACACTGGCCCATGAAGAAGTAAGCTTTGACTAACTGACTATCCAGCTCTAGAGCCTGTCTGCAGTCTGCCAGAGCTTTGTCATACTGCTGTAGCTTTACATAGCACAATGCTTTGTTAGTGTAGTATGCAGGCACAGAGGGACTGTGGGCCTGAAAAAGAAGAGACGTTCAAAAAATGAACTGTTAGGATAAAAACACAGCATTAAAACTGATGTCAAATGTTGATGTCTTGAAAAACAGCACTTGGATGTTGCATGGATTCTGTGATGAGAATGATACTAAGGGTTCTCACTATGGCTTTGCTGTAACAGGCTGCAGCCTCCAGATACTTGCGGCTCAGAAAGAGGCGGTTTCCCTGCTCCTTCAGCTCCTGAGCTGACACCGACACACTTTTCTCCGGGCTTTCAGACATTTTGTTCACCAGGCTTGCTGCATCACTGGCAGCTGCCTCTTTGCTTGTCTTCCCAATCCTGATGTTTAGATTCAGCAGTCGGGACAGAGACTGTCACAGAGAGATCAAAAACAGATTCAGTTGATTTGATTCTGGAGCTTAATGAGAACATTTAACACAGTAATGTAATAATGTACTGACTGGAAAAATTTCAGAAACTGGGCCAAGGATTGTTCATGTGGGGATGTGTTTCCTGTTTACTATGCAGGAAAAAAATATTTTTAAACAGAATGTTGTATCACACTCTTTATGTTATCCAACTTCCTTTTTGTTTTAATTCTCTTTTTATTAAGACAAGTTTCATACGCAACATTCAAACTTTGCCCACACTCCTCTTTTCATCTCTCTTTTAACCAACATTTTTATTACACAAAATAAAAATACAAGGTAGGAGCCAATAGTTGAGAAAAAACATAAATAAAAAATAATTTAAAAAAGTTCTAACACAAAGGAACAAAAGTACAGGAACATATAATAATTTTAACAAAGGGTATCTTCAAGAGGTACATTTTTTTTTGTCTATATTATATTCTATCAAAATCAGGTCTAATTGGCGCTATAAACTCAATCCAGTTTTCCACACAACCTCAAATTTGCCTTGCTCTAGCCTGAGAGAGAAGGTCAGGATAATGTAGATATTATGTATGATGCTATTCCAGTCTTCCACCTTTGGTGCCTCAGCCCTAAGGCTGTTGTTGTAGCCTTTTTGCTTGGAATTAGCATAATCCTCCGATCAGTACTGACAGACAGTATTAAAAACAATGAGGTGCATGATATTTCCAAAACCTTAACTGTTATGCAGACATCACTTTAAGTCATAGAAAAACAGTAAAAACTGGTGCATTGATAAAGAAAAATAAATCCTAGAAATAACCAACAATAAACTGTTCCAAATATGACAAACACAAGAGGCAATCCAGACTGCAGAGGAAGATGACTGATAAGAGGCAGTTTTGGAACATCTAGTTTGTGCTTCCCTTACTATCAAATTAGTACAACTGTGTGTTTTCCATGGGGCCCCTCATTTGGAAAAATTGACAAAAGATAAGTATCCCTTGGCCAATACCATGCCTAACTCTTACCAAACAATGCATCGCTAAACTCATTTTTTCAAGAAAGACCTTAGTAAAGGAAACTCATCCTTTCACAGAGCATCACTTCCATATTGCAAATATGTAAGGGATGATTTACTGAGGTGTAGCATCACCCCTGGACAACTCTCCACAAATGATACCTGTTTCTGGGTTAAATCACTGTAAAATATGGGTGCCACGACTATCCAGTCAGTGTAAGAATAATCTAGTCCACATGCAGGGTAAACTACGGAGACTTTAGCAGCACTTGAGACCGTTATCAACCTGCAGCTCCGTGCAGCAAGGGCCGATCCGGAGCCACACTACCTGATCTCAGACCATCCAAATACACAGTAAACACATCGAATGAACAACACAGACAGCCAAACACGTTTGGCTACTTCCACGGGCTGCGACAGTGAAAAGGTTTAAACCCGACAGAAACTCACACACACCTGGAGATCGACTCCACTGCAAAAAGATAAACACAAACTGACGTCACAACCCGGAAACAGTTCCATGTCCTTGAAAAGTCCGGCGGAAAGAAGGAAACGCACTGCTACACGAATTCCGCCTCATGTAACTCTGTTCAATGGGGAAGTGTGTAGTTCGGCTATGAGTCTACCTGCGGGATAGAGTTAGATATTTAAAATATTTAAAAGGCGATCATGTGTCTTGTCGGAGTCAACTACTGCATTTTCACATCATTCCCATGGACACGTCACTGCACGTCGGACAGTTATTAGATAATAACGAACATGGCTGCACCCACAGGACCGAGAGGATCATCAGCCTCTAGTTCTCCCGGGTTTGAAGGGTTTCCGTTTGCGGTTGTCGGGAGTAAACCTGAGGACAGCCCTGGTAAAGACCAGGAGCAAACCGGAGAAGCGAAAAGGAAGCCTTGCAGAGCTTGTACGGACTTTAAATCCTGGATGAAGGTCCAAAAGAGACAAGCTAATATACAGGTGACATGAGGTCAAGGTTTTGTTTACAGCCGCGCAGTTCGGCGCCACAAAATGGGGTTGATTTCGGATCACACAACAGCTGGCTCCAAACCTCAGGTTTAACTTGACTAACGTGCTCTCTTAAATAAAACAGCAGTGGGAGTTTTAACTATAAGCGCACTCCGCCTTTTTTGTATCTACCTATTGAATTACTTTGTAAATTTAATCTTTGGCTTCATAGCCGTTGACATGCTTATTTGTAATGAAATCTACATTTTGTTGCAAGTGTGCAAGAAAATGTTGATGTTTGACTTGGCAACAGTCCTGTGGGTTTTAGGGGCTAAAAAGGTCACTCTATAAGGAAAGAATAACGAATCTCTGCCTATCTGTAACTGTTACTCCGTTATATCCCCCAGAATTATTTACAAAAACAATGTCACAGAAGGATGTGCTAACATACTGAATATCAGCATTGCTTTGATTTTATTAACTGAGTCACACCTGTGCTCATACAGTTACTCAACAAACATCTTGAGTGATGTTTCTATAAAACTGAGTATCATCACCCTACATTGTTATCCAAAAGTTTGGCAGGTTGTTGACAAAATTAGTTGTTTAATGTGGTTTCCTTGTGAGTCACATGTGTCTGGTAAGTCTTGTTAAAATCAACATGAACTAATGTGGATTATATCAAAATACCATTGAATTGACCCAATTAGTAGGTCTTACTGACAAAGTTTTCTGTCTTGTCTTCATCTGAAGGTGACCAAAGCTGGAGAGGTAGAACCCCAACAGGAGCCTCAGTGTCCACTGGACAGGGAAGAGCTGGGCCGTAACACCTGGTCATTTCTACACACTATGGCAGCATATTACCCCGACCAACCGTCAGCTACACAGCAGCAAGAGATGGGGCAGTTCATCAACCTCTTCTCCAAGTTCTTCCCCTGTGATGAATGTGCAACAGACCTGAGGAGCAGGTTGGTAAACAGTGCTTCTTTAGTTGCCACATAAAACCTGTTTGTTACCTTTGGTTTAGGCACAAGAAACAGTACAAAATAAAGAACAGGCAATTTTGAAAAGCACAATTTCTTCTTCACAGATTAAAAACCAATCAACCAGACACCAGGAGTCGCCATGCCCTTTCTCAGTGGTTTTGCCAAATCCACAATGATGTCAATGTTCAGCTGGGAAAACCTGAGTTTGACTGCTCTCGTGTAGATGAGAGGTGGAAGGATGGATGGAAAGATGGCTCCTGTGACTGACTGCTGAAGACAGAGAGATGAAAGGACTGAGCTTAGACATTGAAGGAAAAGAAATATACATGTCAGAGTTAAACTCCACCTTGCACATGTTTATGTGTAAACTGTCAAGGGAGGCACTAGAAATGTTGCATTGATTAGTAGTAATGGATATAACTGATGTGGTTATAAAAGTGAAGATGCAAAACAACCAAGAAAACCCCCTTTTTCCTCAGTTTAGAACTTCTCTGAGACAGCACAAGATTTACAGCATATATTGTAACCTATTTTCTGTTTATGATTTTTCTTTATTTTGAGATTGTCCCTTGATAATTATTATACAATGCATAAAGAACCCTCCCTAGTTTGACTTTGATAATTACAATTGTGGCACTCAATTGTTTGTATGTTGTGAGCTGCTTTAAATGTGAAGCTCCTGGATTTGCAATGACTAACAAAATTTTGGGGACTATAGCTACTATGTTCAATTTACAGTTTAAAGTGTACAGATTATAAAAATAGATTTTTTTGTTGAGTGAAGCTTCTCCACAAATCATCATTTATTTGTCCTTTTTGGGGTTTAATGGGAGAGTCATTGCATTTGGTTGACACATAAAACAGTGTGAACCACTCAAGGTTAATGGGACGAGAGTGTGTTACTATTGATGACATTTTATAGAATGAATAAACTCAATATAGAGATTGAATCAGTGGATTATTGTCGGATGAAAACAGCTGTTAGTTTAAGCAGCATGTGAAGCCTTTTCTCCTCTACTCAGTGATGTGTAAGTTCAAGTCACCTGATATGTGTGCCATTTATAAATTGATAATTCTTTTTTAATTTAGGAACAGTTCAAGGGCACATGAAGAGTTGATCAAGTTTAATGTGCTGCTATAACCATGACAGTAAGGGATTGATAATGAGCTTCGACAGTCCAAGTGTTTTGGCCAAGTAATGGGGCAGCACAGACCATAAAAGACAAATCTCTACAGCCAAATGCATGTGCCTTGTGTCTGTCATTGGAATCAAAGAAACATTTTTATGAGAGCGTTTATTGCATCAGTTTCAAGTCAACATCTGCATCAGAATGTATTTGACGTTTCAAAAATGCACTACTCTAAAGTGGCCTCTAGAGGTCGTGGAAGCCCTGATTTTGAGGCATTACTGGGTCTGTATATCAGCTGTACACACTTCTTCCCTTTCACAATAGCAGTTCATGGCCTGAATATTGAACTACAGAATAAACTTTTTAATATAACAGAACATAGTCGAGACAAGCTTGTGTCTGCTTATTCAGCTGAAGCATCTTGTGAAGTTCATCAATTTGACTTGAGAGCGTTTGGCATTTAGCTGGTTGGTCACTGTTAAAGCTGCTGTGTTTTATAAAAAATCTCATGATACGCCACTTGTGACTTTATTGTGTTGTGGTACTTGGCACACCAACACATCATGAGACTTTCCTTCATGCTGAATTTTAATAACTGAGTTATGTCTGTGACTTTGTGATTAACAGTTTGGTCTGGATAAATTCAATATATACAAAGTCTAATTTCAGACTCACAAAACAGATATAGATGGCTTTGTGCTTCACTGAAGACATGAAGGTTTTGTTCACTTAAAAAATATATGTAGAGAGTTTATATTCAGCTGTTAAAATCACCTCTGAAGTCACTTCTTTTATTGCTCATTATGGCCCTGCTCGGCCCTTAGTATGCTAGCACCTCCTTTTCCCTAAACCTCTCTGACATTCTTGTTGGATCATGTATCATTATTATCTGATCTTAGCAGTTCTTGAAATATTACTGTAGGTCTACAGGTCCCTTTGGTTTGACAGCTGAATAATAAAGTTTTGAGAAGTTGACTAATGACTCAGCAAAAAAGATCCAGGCAACAGTCCTGATGTACAGTCACCTGAATTAAAATGACAGTTTTAATTTATGCAGTGACAGCAACAACAATATTAAAAACAAATTTATTTGTGTAGCACTTATAAAACACGAATTTACAAAGAGCTGGGAAAATCTGCATAAATAAAAAAGGAAAAAGAAAAAAACCAACAATAAAAAAGAAACCCATGAAAAATTCACTCAAACAAACGACATAAGGACCCAGAAAACACAATATGAAACCAAGAGCATCATATATAGCAAAGAAGCACATCATAAAACCCCCAGAATAATCTAAATGAATCTAAATAACCACAGGCAATACAGGAACCACAATTTATAAACAGAGACCAGAGGCCTGTGGGTGAGAAGAAGGAGCATCAAAATTAAATAAAAGAGGAAAGAAGAGGAGGACAGATGACACTCTGTCTATAAGAATAAGTTTTAAGAAGAGATTTAAAAGAAGCAACTGATTCACATCTCTTTTGGCAGATTGTTGCAAAGACATGGAGGCCTGATGGAAAAACCTTCAGTTTAAGTCTCAATATTGAGAGACCAGGAGTTCCCCACCCAATATCTAAGGCTACAAGGTGGCTCATAGGGGGTTAATAATTATGTAAGGTACTTTGGAACTAGGCCCTTATGTGCTTTAAAAGTGATGAGTAAAATCCATAGACTGTATATACTATGGACAACTTGGTTCCGCCTACCGCCTGTATACGGATTTGAAGCCAAATAGGTCTTGATATTTCCAGGATTTTTCTTCATTTCCTGAAACCAGTGCTGCGCAGTAGCGATGCGCGCATTTGGCCGCGCAGTCGCTGAGAGTCACTGTGATGACACTTGGCTCAAACAGCGTATCCCCCGGGAGAGCTACGCAATCCCTGAACGCCCATAGGCTGTATCAGGTGTCAATCATAAAAAACATGAACCCCCTAATAACTTCGGAGCTTCACAGAAAAAAGAGGACTTCAGCACAAACCAGTCTTACGATAACTACATGTCAACATCACAAGCAGGGGGGAGAAAAAATGATGTTCTGTGTAATAAATTTCTAAAGTTTGTCCACAGCTCCATAAGCTTTGCTGGCAGAGGCGGGATTTATGACCTATACTGCAGCCCATCAACAGAGGGTGCTGTTCTCAGCCAGCGAGGAGGCAGACGCTGTCCATTCTATATACAGTCTAGTACAGTCTGGTAAAATCCCATTTCTGAAACTTATGAGCCAATGGGGAGATGCTAAAACTGGGCTGATGTTGTCTGTCAACACCAGTAAGAAGCTGAGCTGCTGCTTTCTGAGCCAGCTGGAGGCAAGAGAGAGATTTTTGGTTTATGCTAAAGAATGGATCGAGACAGCCAGACAGACAGCTAGATCGCTAGCTAGCTAGCTGGCTGGATAGATAGATAGATAGATAGAATAGAATAGAATAGAATATTCCTTTATTGATCCCCCATGGGGGAAATTTTTTGTCACAGCAGCATCACAGACAAAGAGTGCAAAAATGCAGTTATAAAAATAAAGATTGTAATATTAAGAGCTTAAATAAATGTAATAATTAAGAAAAAATTTAGAAAAAGGAAAAAGGGAGAAGAAAAATAAAACTATATACAATATACACAATTTAAATGCCAGAAAAAAAGTTTTGGTGTGAGTCTAGTTTTATTACAGTTCGTTGTAAAGGGAGGAATGACCTGCAGTAGCGCTCCGTCTTGCAAGGTGGAAGTCTCAGTCTGCTGATGAAGGAGCTGCTTAAGGTCCCCACAGTCTGGTGCAGTGGGTGAGAAGGACTGTCCATGAAGGATACAAGCTTTGCTAACACCCTCCTCTCACCCACCTCCTCCAGGGAGTCCAAAGAACAGTCCAGGACAGAACTGGCCCTCCTGACCAGTCTGTTCAGTCTCTTCCTGTCCCTCTCGGTGCTCCCTGCCCCCCAGCAGACCACTGCATAGAAAAGTGCAGATGCTACCACAGAGTCATAGAAAGTCCTGAGCAGAGTCCTGCACACTCCAAAGGACCTCAGTCTCTTCAGCAGGTGGAGACGACTTTGGCCCTTCTTGTACAGGACGTCTGTGTTGGTTGACCAGTCCAGTTTATTGTTGAGGTGGACACCCAGTAATCTGTAGGACACCACCATCTCGATGTCCAGACCCTGGATATTCACTGGAACAGTCTGAGGTGTCCTCCTCCTGCGGCCATCCACGACCATCTCCTTTGTCTTACTGGCGTTGAGCTGAAGGTGGTTTGTGGTTTGTGCCACACCAGTTGACAAAGTCACTGATGACAGTCCTGTATTCCCGCTCATCCCCTGATGATACACATCTGACGATGGCTGTGTCATCAGAGAACTTCTGGAGGTGACAGCTCCCAGAGTTGTAGCTGAAGAGGAAGGGGGAGAGCACTGTCCCCTGTGGAGCCCCCGTGCTGCAGACCACCATGTCCGACACACAGTTCTGAAGCCTCACAAACTGTGGTCTGACGGTGAGGTAGTCCACGGTCCATGCGGCTAGGTGACAGTCCACTCCCGCCCTCTCGAGCTTCCCCCTGAGCAGTGAAGGCTGGATGGTGTTGAAAGCACTGGAGACGTCAAACAATATGACCCTCACAGTGCTGCCGGTGTTCTCCAAGTGAGCCATGGACCTCTGCAGCAGGTAGATGACTGCGTTGTCCACTCCGATGTTCGGCTGGTATGCAAACTGCAGAGGATCCAGATGAGAGCTCACCAGGAGGCGGAGGTTCCTCAGTACGATCCTCTCCAGAGTCTTCATCAGGTGAGAAGTGAGGGCCACAGGTCTGAAGTGGTTGGGCTCCCTGGGGTGTGCTGTCTTGGGGACAGGAATCACGCAGGAAGTCTTCTACAGTGCTGGGACCCTCTCCAGACTCAGACTCAAGCTGAAGATGTGCAGTAGCACCTCACAGAGCTGGTCTGCACAGTCCTTCAGGAGTCTGGAGCTGATGCCGTCAGGACCCATGGCTTTCCTTTGCTTCATCTTCCTCAGCTCACTTCTCACCTGGTCAGCTGTTATGGAGAGGCTGGGGGTGGTGCTGGAGGGGGTGGTGGAGGATGAGTGGAGGGGGGTTGATGGTGCCAGTGCCATGGAACTGAGGTGGTGTGAAGAAGAAGAAGAAGAAGAAGAAGAAGAAGAAGAAGAAGAAGAAGACTAGAAAAATTGCATTTCCTTGCAGAAAATGCGTGGAAATGCTGAGTGCTGAAAGCTGAAAAAGCAATGCAAAACTGCTAAAAAATGGAGGAAGGTTTTACCTTAATTACCTTAAAACACAGAAAAGTGAGAAGTGGCATAAGTTTAAGTTTTAGTACTAGAAGTAGTGTGATAAAAGGTAGTTGTAGTATTGATATTAGTAGTCATGTAAGCAGTAGAAGTAGTTTTAGAGAGTAGAAGTCAAAGCAGTAGAGCTCGTGGTAGAAGTAAGAGTAGAAGTAAAAAAAATATTAAGAGAAGCAAGAGCAGTGGCAGTAGAAGTGAAGATACAAGTTAAAATGACATAAGTAGTAATTGTAGTGGTAGAACTGGGATTTTGTTTGAAGAATTAAAACATACATAAATAATGAGAATGATTTTGAAATGGGAAAAATTTTAAATAATTAGAAGTCCTAAAGTGTTAAACAGGTTTTAAGTATCAGAAAGGTTTGCATCAGTTTGAATGAGTTTGGATTTGTCTAAAGAATTTAATAAAGCATGAATAATGGCAATAGTTTTAAAGTGGGAAAAAGTTAAATGAATAAAAATCCTGAGTACACCCCATAATGTCCTCAATGAGCTGAATTTTTTGAGCCCTGAATGGTTTCTGTAGGTCAAAGTTTGTGAGAGGAGATAGGGGCTGAATTTTTACAGGTGCTCTGGTGAAGGGTTTGAAATGTAGCACTCAGTGCTCTGTGTACTGAGGCCCGAACTACACGAATGCGGATATATTTCAAACCGCACATATTTATGTCCGATTAGGCCTCCCTACCACACCAAAACAGGAGTTTGGAGCACTCAAACCGGATAAATCTGAATCCGAAAAAACAAGTGGAGAAATAAAAAAATATCCGTATCCCGTATCCGTAGTGGATTTGTATGGTTGGACTTTTACGGATCGATGACGTCAAACCGCAGCTCGCGCATGCGAATTAAAAAGAAAAACAACAACAACAACGATGGCGGACAGACAGGGTATTCTTTACGTTTGTTTTGCCCTTTTGGGGCTAATTTCAGCCTTGCAAGTGAACCTTGTTTTATACAATTACATCCACCAGTCAGTCAGCTCACAGACACGTCTGCTGCGGCCAATACTTTTATTGGTCACATGGTCCGTCACATAGACCCGACGCACTAGCGTAGCTTCCGCAAACAATGCATGACGCATCACGCTGTTACGATTCATCGGCCAATCAGTTAGCTTTGTTCCTGAATTTTTTTAAGCGGCACCAGATGGGATTGAGTTTGAAGGCTACGTGTGGATGCAGATATTTTTGAGAACTAACACGTGTGGAGAGATACATTTATTTAGACGTGAGTACAAAAATATCCTGATAAATAAATATCCATATACGTGTAGTTCGGGCCTGAGCCTGGCTTCAAGTGTCTCATATGGCCGTTAGAAGCAGCCTTTCACGCAAGTGTGTGTCTCCAGGTGCACTAATTGGTTGCCATGGCGAAGGAAGATAAGTCACTGCAGCAGGAGAGAGGAGGCTTAAAGCTGACACACACACACGCACTTTGTCAGACTGTGTGTGAGTGTCTCGTTAATGATTGCATCTTAACAGGTGTCAGACATCAAAGGCATTAATTGACCTACTGTTTGAATGAGAAGCTGCCTAACTGCAGTGGATTTAGGGCCTCTGAACTTTTTCACATAGCGTGATTTCCTTAAATCCCCAAATGAAAGTAAGAACATCGTACGAATCCTCCGCCCCTCATGAACACAATATGTTTTTTATGTCTGTACTCTGAAAAATGTGGCCACAACAGCGAGTTAAAAAGGTCTGAGCCTGAGTGATGATCAGGATTTTCTTGGAGGAAAAATACATTAGGGTTAATGGGAGAGATCTCTGCCTATTTGGACAGTTGGTCACCTGCTGGCCAAGGGGTACAATTTAATGATTTGAAACCTCTTTTGTGAGAAGCAGGACACATATACCTCCATTTTGATGTATTTTTTATGGCTGTGGAGTGAAATTTGTGGGCGTGGGAGCGATATATTCGAGTGAGGTTCTGTCGATCCAAGAGGAGGTCTGCACTCTAGCGATGTAATCAAACACTCTCGCCTCTCCAATACACACCCATTATAAAGCCTGAAAATTTGCTGAAAACCACGAGTTGCTAAAAGCTAAATTGTGAAAAAACTGTAAAAGATATCAAAATTGTGAATACAACTTTATTAGTCGACAAGTTAATGAACATTTTAAAGCAAAAATGAGGTCTCTAGGTGAAAGTATGCTGAAGTTTTAAGGCTTAGAAGGTAGAGGAATAAAAGGAAGAATTGGAAGATTTCCTATTCATTTCTAATGGTACAAATTTTGCACAAAAAGTAAAAAAAATCAAAAAGTTAAAAGGGTAGAAAAAAGAAAAATACATCCGCACATGTCCTGCAGGAGTGGAATAGTTTAAAGTTTGAATGGTTGAAATAGCACAAACTGGAGTAGAGTAACGGGCCAAAAAACGGCAGAAGAAAAATAATGATAAAGAAATAGGAGAATAACAATAAGTGGAAATGCTTAATCAGCATTTCCAGTTTACTAGAAAATGCAATTTCTGAAGAAATTGCGAGTGGGATTGCTCCAGTTGAAATTGCTATCGCTAAGCTGCTATTGCGAATGGCTGAATTTTGAAAATATGTGAAGGATAAGAAGGTTTGAATCATCAGGAAGATTTGTATCAGCTTGAATAAACTCATTGAATGAATTAAATAATGAATGAATAATAATTTTAAAAAATTCAACATGTGAAAATTAAAATGACTAAAAACCCTGAAGTATGGGAAAGGCTTGAAGTATTAGAAAGGTTTGAATTAGTTAAAATGAGTTGGAATTAGTTTGAAGAATTGAATAATGCATGAATAGTGTAAATGATTAAAACAGGGAAAATTAAAATGATCATAATCTGGAAGTATGAGAGGTTGAAGATTCAGAAAGGTTTGAATCAGTTTGAATGATTTCAAATGAGTTTGAAGAATTATACAATGCATGATCAATGAGTGATTGAAAAATAGGGAAAATTTAAATGAATAAAAGTCCTGATTAGACCCCATAATGTCCTCAATGAGCTGAATTTATTAAGCCCTGGATGGTTTCTGTAGCTCAAAGTTTGTGGGAGGCGATAGGTGCTGAAGTTTATTCAAGTGCTCTGGTTAAGGGTTTTAAATGTAATACCCAGTACTCTGCATACTGAGCCTGGCTTCATATGTCTCATACAGCCATTAGAAGCAGCTGTCCAGTCAGCAGGGTGTCTCCAGGTGCACTAATTGGTAGCCATGGTGACGGTAGATGCATCACAACAGCAGGAGAAAGGAGGCTTGAGGCTGAGAACGTAATGCTCAAACGACGCCCTAATGCTCATCCTCTGTAACTGCTATCTTCATAATAATGAGCTTGTGAGAACCACAAGGCCCGACTGAACACTTTGATATAATTTCTGTGTTTGTGGAGCCAAAAATGTTAAAGTAAAAAAAAAGTTAAAAACATGTCCAGTTTGTGTTTCCTCTGAAAATCCTCCTCTCAGGTTTACATTGGAGTCAATGGAGAAAGCTGGAGAAATGTTGGGGGTGTCTGCCCAGGCCACTGTGTGTGTCCTACGACTTTGATTTTTGAGATGAAGAGTGACAGCAAGTTTTGCCATCACTGTACCAAATATTATTTGTGTAGAGCTAAGTGAGTTGCCACAATCCTTTTGTAAAGACAAAGTTTTGAGGATAAATTTTCTGCCTGTCTCACTCTAGCGATGAGGTCACCCACTCTAGCTGCCAACATTCCATGCAGTACACACTAATGTTAAAACCTGAAGAGGTCAGAAAATCCTGTGACTTTTTTAACTGTCACTGTGAGAAAAGTATGAATGCCATGAAGATGGTGAATGAATGAGTGAATGTCTGAAGGTGTGTGAATGTTTTAAAGTTTGAATAAAGTTTCTAGGTGAAAGTATAAATGAATGTGAAGCGGTTGAAGTTGACTACTTCTGAAGCCCTTTTCCCATTGACTCCCATTATAACTAAGTTTGAAACAAATCTTAATAGTTTGAAAAGTACAAATGGGATTAAAAATGTGTTTATTTGTGAATATTTTGGTTTTTGAATGAAGTTTCTACGTGGAAGTATAGAGGAGTTGAAGACTTTTGAAGTTGTGTGAAGAAAATGTGAAAAAAAGGGCCGATTTGAACATTCCGTGATGCATTTCCAATGGGAGAAATCGGTCCCAAAACCTGGAATATCTTGGAAAGTATGAATGTTAGGAAAATTTTGAATACAAGCCGGAATCTCCTCAATGAGATGAATATTTTGAAATTTGAATGGTTTTGCATACGTTGAAGTATGTGGAAGTAGTTAAGGTTCAAAAAACGGTGGAATAATAATAATAATAAGAAGAAACGGAATGATAATAATAAAGATATGAATAACATATAGTGGGAATGCTTCGCAATCCCACTCAATAATAATAAAGAAACAGGAGAATAACAATAAGTGGAAATGCTTAATCAGCATTTCCACTTAATGATAGATAGATAGATAGATAGATAGATAGATAGATAGATAGATAGATAGATAGATAGATAGATAGATAGATAGATAGGCAGGAAGTAGGTAGGTAGGTAGGTAGGTAGGTACCTTATGAATCCCTGACGGGAAGCAGTCATGTCCAGTGGCCAAGACACTGCACAGAGCACAGCACAGACACACAGATGAGAACAAAAGTATACAAATATGGCTAAAAGTAGCAGCTAGGTAAGTCTGTGTGACCCCTGAATAATAATGAAAAGAGACTTTGTAGCACTGAATTGATTGGCCAAAAAGCAGCATATATATATATATATATATTTAAAAAAAAATTGGAATGAAAACTGAACCTTGGGGTACACCACTAGTTATGTTAGAGGAGGAAGTTTAGTAATTTATTAACTTTGGTGAGTGCAAAGGTTTCCCCCTAAAAGATATCAACAAAAGCAAAAAAGTCCCTTGTTCCTAATACTCGCCTTAGTTTTTAGAAGCTCAATTGAAACAGAGCGATCAATGGTAACAAAAGCTGGGTTGAGAACTAAAGGAATTAAATCTCACCCTACTTCGTCTACATTTCAGTCTAGTATTAGAGCTATGACCAGTTCTAATACCAGACTAAAATGTCTTAAAGGGGTTATCATAAAACATAGAAGATAAAAGCTGTGCAGAGACCACTCTCTAAAATCTTTGATAAAATTGCCTGAATCAAAATCAGAAGGATCAAGCTGAAGTTTCTTTGAAATAGGTTGGACCACAGTGTGTTTAAAAACAGAAGGAACTACACACTCTGCCAAAGAACTATTAATCATGAAGAAAATGCAGGGTCCAACCATGTCAAAAACCTCTTTTAGATAACATTGAGGCTACAAGTGGCTCATCTGTGATCTGTGATTAATGGGTCCGGGTGGTCCATATATTTGAACAGTTACAACAGGATCTTTAAACTTGACAATAAAATCGAGGTGTTCAAATGTTTTTTTAATCTAATCTTTATTTAACCAGGAGAAAACCTTGTTGAGATTAAAAATCACTTTGCGAAGAGTGTCCTGGCCAAGACAGCAGCAGTAAACATAGTTTCAGACATACATAAAAACAGCTATACTCATACAACATAACACAATATATGTAGTCCTTAACCTACATACAAGAATTTAAGCAGCAGCTATGTATCAGAATCATCCAGAATTGAGAAGTAATCAAAGCATTGCATTCAGATGTGCCTGCCTCCAAGTTTTTCAGCTTTCTTTTAAAAGTAACAGCTCTTTTTGTAGAGCAGCAAATTTAAAGGCCTTTTCTACAGTTAAGTTCTGACCTTTGGGATAGACAGCAAATAAAGATCCTGTGAACGAAGATAGTAAGTTCCTGTGCTCTTCTGAATGGTGTAGGCCTGAAGGGAGGAGGGTAGAAGGCCAAGAACCTTGTAGACAAGAATGTGCCAGTATTTTAGTTGACATGTATGCTGTGTTGATGATCCGTTTGGCTACAAGCATTTTCAAAATAGCCAGTCTCCAGTAACTTATGTATAACTTTTGACATAATAATAAAAACGCACCATTTTAAAGTTATCATGAGAAGAGAAACTAGCTAAATGTACAAAAATGTCTTAGACAAGCAGAACACGTGTTTGATTCTGCTTTAAATTTCCTAACTCTATGGACATTGCCCTGAAAATTTGAATAATGGGGACTGACTCACCACTGACATCAGCCTCAAGTGATCACTTGATAAATTGCAGTTATTGGTCCTTAAGTATTGGCTTTTATTTCTTAGCTCTTGAGGATGACCACTTTCAGTGTAGCTACTTCACACAAGCACAATACTGAATTTCTCTCAATGCCCTTTCTGAAATCACAAATGAACCGGTCTATAAAAGCAGTCTTTGTTATCAGAGATAAGCCTCTGGGATAAAGACACTAACTAGCACTCAAAAACACATCCTATTAAATTCGATATTAGTCAAATATTTTTCTTTCTCAATGGCTTAACCCATTACTTCCTGTAGCGCGCTCAAATTGCTCGAGCACACTTATTCTCGCAGCGGCCTGTGCCCGCGCGTCTCAGAGCGCGCGCGGGACCCGTCCCTTCAGCGGAGAGCAGCAGAGCATCCATACTGCCGTGGAGCCCGGAGCGTGGAGCTACGAGGAGCGCGCGCGCACACACACACATACACACACACACACACACACACAAACGCGCGAAGCGAGAGCCACAGAAGATGGACGGAGTGGGATCGTTCGGAGCGGGCCGGACTGGGTCCACTATCGACCCGATTACCTTTGCCAAACAGCCGACGACCATCCTCAGAGTGCTGTCTTGGGTGAGAGCCTGTTTTCACCGTCCAACTGTGTGTGTGTGTGTGTGTGTGTGTGTGAGAGAGAGAGAGAGAGAGAGAGAGAGAGAGAGAAAAGGGGGTCCTCTCTGTTGTCATTGCTGCTCGAGACCCTTGACGAGCTGTCACTACTAAATTAGACTCCACAATCCAGGCGAACAGATACACAGAGTGTATATGAAATTTGAACGGGAGTATATTTATGTAGAAATGTAGCGTGCAGGGTGTAACCAGGGCCTGGTGGCTGTCTGACTTCCCGACTATGAAACTGATCTCACAGCTGAGGTTCTCTATGAGGCAAAAACCGACCAATTCTCATTTTGAAGATGCTGTTTTGTTGAAACATGCACGGATGTTCAATGAACTGCACCTGGATTGTGTAGGGGGAAAACGGAGCAGATCCACGGCTTATTTACCCTCCAGCCTCCACATTTCCGTTAATTATACCAGCTGTTGTTATCTCATCCTTCAAATGTATTTTAATATTTACCATACACCTTTCAGATCACACACACCATTTTATCCAATGATTTAGCTGATTTATCCTAAACGGTCGTCGTCCGTCATCCCACCTGTGATTGGTCCGCGAACATTATTACGCACACGAGCCGGGGCCACGGAGACGCGTCGTGTCCTGCAGTTTGATGTAACGTATCACCTTTCGGTGACTCGCCGAAGGTCTACTCTACTCGTGTAGGGATCTGAAACCCACCGAGGAGCGCTTGAAATGGTAGTTCTCCTGTGTGACTACAAATACAGGCTCTGATCTGAGTTTCTCTAGTGTGAGTGAAAAGGTTACATAGAAGCAGGAGGTTGTGAGGGTGGGAAAATGAAACACATCTACAGTTATAACAGCCTCAAGCGTTTTTGTCCATTAAATTGTTTACAGCTGAAAATCTACAAATGTTCATTATGTCACCTTTCATCTGGTTAGCGTGCTCTGCATACGTTTGCAATCTTAGTTGTAAAATATACAACAATCCTTTCAACAGTGGGATATAAAAGGCACTCCATTGAAATACTGCAGCTCCTTTAACCAGATGATTTTTTTATTGAAACTGGCATTTATGTTAAAAAACAGACGGAACTACAGGGTCAGATCAGTGCCAAATAACAGGATAGGATACCCTGAATATGAATATGAAATGATGCAGTAAAATACAACACAAAACAATAGATTATATTAAATATACAATATGATGAAGTACGATAGGATAAGATATATTATATAATAGAATATGATGTAATATAGTATGATATGATACGATACAACAGGAAACAATCGAATACAAAACAATTCAATAGGGTTAAAATACAGGGCCTTACTGTCATCAGCCCCATCTGTCAGAATCACCATCAGAGCCAGCCATGTATTTGTATTTCATGGGTCAGATTCATGATGGATTTCTATATGACTGGTATTTTACCCAATTCTCACAAGTCAAACATTTTGTAATGATAATCCCCAATTTTTATGCTGCTCTCGGTTAAATTGCACCTTCCAGTCAATTAATAATAATAATAATAATGCATCAGATTTCATATAGCGCTTTATCAGAGACCCTCAAAGCGCTTTACATTGG